>CAFUXE010000322.1:208079-219781 GCA_903364295.1 Serranus cabrilla
CGTAAAGCTGCATTGATGCAAACTTAATTATTCAAAATATAAGGTGACTAAAAACAGCAACCACATGTTCAGTCTTGGCAACAGAGAGCAGAAACCTGCCTGGAGACCACTTGGAGAGCGCAGACCTCCGCCAAGGCAATAGGGTCACTTACGCAATACCAAATTGCACACTTGAAGGATTATATTGAAAGCTTGTATTTTGGGAGCAAACTGGCATTGAAATATTTCATCCACTAGATGGCGGCAGTTAGTGAAGGCAATATGGTCACTGATGCAATAATATAAATTCACAATATAAATTCCAGATGGTTTTCCGGATCACCGATCACCACCAAAATCTGATCACCTGTTCCTTGTCCCAATACATACATTGTCCGAAAATTTCATCCAAATCGATGAAGTACTTTTTGAGACCGACACTGGTTAAAAATAACCTCCTTGACAGAGGTAACAATCATAAAACCAAACCTGTCCCATGGTTTTCATGTGTCAGACTGCAGGTTTATGGATGTATATTGTAGGCCTGAATCTTGAAATCTGCAGAATGTATTTGAAAACTGAAAGAGTTTCAGGTCTCTCCGAAATCACACACCTCTGTTTGAAATGTTAGAGGGTACAGTTTGTCAGAGCTACAAGGAACCTGCTGACTGTTTGTGATGTCTCAATGTGCATTAAACACAAGTCATTTATATTGACCATTCTATTTCAAGCCCAAACAACATATAAAAGTATGCAATTACTTCTATATAACACTCTGTTTATGAGGAAAAAAAACTGCTCATGTGTATCTGGGCGAGTTAAAGCAGCCGACAACTGTGTCAGTGCATGAAAATGTGCAGTGGCGACATGAAATGGGAGGAAAAAGTTGAGCTCCACGCTGAGTGATAAATACCGCCATTTGTTATGCTGAAAGCGAGAGGGAAGGTTCTGCATCCCAATGTGTGCTGCAGGGCACCTCTCTTTGTTTCTGTGGCTAGCCTTTTGAAGGGTCACATTTTAAAGAAACCTAGACTGAGTACGAGGCTATTACACTCTGATGCCGTTGAATATTTGTTCTGCATAGAGCTAAAGAAACAGTCAGTCAAAGGTGTCACTTCAAATGCTAAATAGCGAGAGAAAAGAAAGGGAGAAGAAATGAAGTCATGGGATGAAATGACTAGACAGGTTTTCAGGATACAGCTTAGTGAAGTTCAGGAGGCGGAGACATCTATTTTCATTCTTTCAACTTAGTTTTAATACAATAAGTCTGAATGATATAAATCACTAGAAACAGATTTAACCTGATATTTATGGTAATTATTATATTCCCTATTCATTTTTTACACAAATATCTCTTGTACTAACAGTATTTAAGCCATATCCACAAATAGATTGAATAATTGTTTCAGTGTGAACAGTGTGATGTTACTATGTGCCGCTATCACAAAAAGAATAATTCATTCTGCCACCACATGGACATTTCTGACTGGTTCTTCATATCTCAACACAACAACAGTTGGTGAGTTGTTGGATTTGTTGCTGACTCAATAGCAAGACTGCGATAACCACACATATTTATTCAGTGAGTGATATTTTAGGGCTGTGACTCCAAACCCCCCCAGGCCACAGAAAATCTGCTACTGCAAGGAAATGATGTGATTTGGCAACAGAGTGGAATATTAATGATATAATTTTATAGCCGATTATAGGCTATATTTGCTGTAATACCTTGAACTTGGCACAGCCAGTCTGTGCTCCATCTTTCCACATTACGCCCTGTCACGCCCCCGACAACAGGATACCGACTGGCCGGTCTGTTATTAGAGCTAGAAAATCCAATTTTGTGCAAAGGTGGCCTGGGTGAAACTGATGTGTGACAAACAAGTGGCCATCGGCTCGGCTGACACACCTGCCAATCAACCAAACATGACCCCAAGCAGACCCCCACTTTACATGCTTTGTAGCTCAAATTCTGGGAGCGGCAATTTGCTATGGAGATTAAATTAAATAGATGCAAATATCTGCTTGGACTAAACAGTGAAAAAAGAATTGGTTTGGGTTTGAAGAGATAATTACTTCAGATTGTTTCAGAGCCAGGATTGTAGGTGGTGCATCTTATTGAAGGAGCTGCTCGGCTGACAGTTGTTGAAAAGAAAGGTAACACTTTCCAGTGTGATTCTTTAAAGCATTAGGTTTGAACTTAATGAAAACAGAAGCAAATATAATACTTCAACAAGATCTCCAGCCAAAAGAAAAGAATAGACAGCCCAGAACAACACATATAAGCATTTGGCACAGCTCACAGTACAGCAGAGTTTTCTAAAAATATCACACACGGTATTTTACATACACGATTAGTTTGCGGTTGTAAAAAGAGGCTGCAGTTTCTGTGGGTTTAGGCTACAAAACCACTGAGGTTTAGAGCAAAAAACTTCCTGGTTAGGCGTTATAAAAGACAGTAAACAAACAGTAAATAAATGTACGTAAATGGCGGAAGTGATTTAGTTACGAGGGTGATGTGAGCCACGGAAGTTCCGTAAAAAAGGAAACTAACTTAAAAAAACATAATTTACAAACCTTGCGCCACAGAAGATATGTAAAAAACAGAAATTAGGTAATAACTAAAGTTATTTAAAAACGTAAGTTACGTAAGTTACGTAAAAACGTAAGTTACGTAAAAACGTAAGTTACGTAAAAACGTAAGTTACGTAAAAATCGGAAGTCATGTAAAAATACGAGTGTGACATCCACCATTAAAACTCAGTCATTACTACTATGTCTGCAAGATGTCAGTGGAAGAAAACATAAATGTAAGTCATATTTTGCCGCATGTACGAACACCCTGTATTGATGTTTTTGAAGGGAGACCAGCCTGAATATTTCTACAGCAACCACCTGCACTTTATGACACATCTGTGATTCACTGAGCTTTGCTAAGAGGGACAGAACGAGCAGTCATCCTAGACTAACAGATAAAGCAGTGAAAGGTAAAGGCTGACAGAAGTAATGAAAAAAGGTGCGTTACTAACCATCACACTGATTCAGTCAGAAATGCAGACAAAAAGCTACTCTAGAATACAGCATACCACTACACATCTGATGGATAATATAGTGCGAGGAAAACGCACAGTATTTATGCAAAACTAAAAATAGCTGCCAGTGTCTCAGCTTGAGGCTTGGACTGATAAATGAGTGCCTACATGTTGCATTGCTCATTTCCAGGCAAAGTTTTCCATCTTTCAGAGCAACTCATTTTTTCTCGTTCAGATTTGACACTTTGAGTTGAGAGAGGGGGAGGAAAAGATCTGGACAGTTGAGAGGACAGATAAGTACATGTTGAGGTGCAGCTTCTGTCCCTCAGAAACCAGCAGCACTTCTTTTTGAAGCGTGTGTTTGTTCTTTACCATCTGGGCATTTCTGTCTGCCAACACAGTCTGGCTTATATTTAATTTAAGTCTTCTTCTGATTTATTTTTCTGATATATATGAAACTTTGTGAGGAAAAACAAAAACAAAAGAGTGAAAAAAAAACTCAGAACAAAAACCTTTTGGTTCTTTTGGCCTGGAGAAAAAAGAGCTTTTATGAAACAGAACGCCATTCATTTTTTTCTTCTGTTTACATAGTTTCAGGCAAATCTAGCCATTTATTTTCTAAGTAATTCCTGTAAAAACTGTAAGTCGCCATGAGAACACAGGAGACCATGTACTCTACTTTCTCGCAACATTTCAGAGTGAGAACGGTAAGCTCCCCGTGGACATGCCAATAAGGCAATTATGGTCATTGCTCCTGAGGAAACTGAAGAGAAAACCAACAATGCATTTTCCTGGGAGCACAGTGCCCCTGGTCTTTCTGTGTGTGCTGCCTGAGCCTGTGATGATGTTTTGGATTTAGGCCAGGGGATTACTGGGGGAAGAAATGTGCTTTTTGCTCTCATTTACC
This sequence comes from Serranus cabrilla, assembly GCA_903364295.1. Lineage (NCBI taxonomy): Eukaryota > Metazoa > Chordata > Actinopteri > Perciformes > Serranidae > Serranus > Serranus cabrilla. The sequence goes on from CAFUXE010000322.1 coordinate 211,998, forward strand.
ATTGAGACATGGCATTTGAGGGCACATACCCTGTTAGCAGTGCAACTCAACAGTATCAGATGGAGCCAGTGGGAACTAAACTCAGCACAAAACCTTACTGTAGACAGTGTAGTGTTTATTTACCCCTGCAACCAAACAGGTCTGTTTAACTGGGAGAGACAAAGAGCTTGGAGCTAATTATTCGCTTCATATAAGAGTCATGTTCTTAACCCCCCCTATGTCTTCTATATGCTACTGTATGGAAGTGGTGGAAGAAGTATTCAGATCCCTTACTTCAGTAAAAGTACTAATAACACACTGTGAAATTACTCCACTGCAAGTAAAAGTCCTGCATTTAAAAGTGCAAAAGTACCAGCATTAAAATATACTTAAAGTATCATATCATGTATCTTAACACATCACTGTTTGACAAGCATAAGCACAATAAAAAGCAAATGAATTTGACTAGTTAAATTTGTCATTCTAATCCATTATGTAAAGCATTTCTGCACATTTTATTTAAAATAAATCGATTTTCTGCTTATCTAATTGTTACATCAGTCCTCTGCAAATTCTTTATATTTATATTTTGAAAATAGCTGGAACATCATATTGATTTTTTAAGACTGAAGACTCCAGTGATACAGTTTAGAGTCTGGGGTGTTAGTATTAACTGTATGGTTTTTGTCTACATTCAGTCATGTTGCAATTTTATGACGGTGCCTCATTAATATCCTGTAATGTGGTTTAATTTATAAAACTGCTAATTGATTTAAATTGATTGCATGTTTCTCATGTTAAACCTTGACCAGAAAAGTAATTAGTAACTAAATCTGACAGCTTAATGTAGTCAAAAAAGTATTATATAAAGTACAATATTTGCCTTTGAAATGTTGCGGACTAGAAGTACTCAAGTAAAGGTGTAAGTATCTCAAGATTACATGAGTAAATGTATTTAGTTACATCCCACCACTGCTGTATAGAGCATATCAAATATGTATTAGACCTTGTATTTGCAGAATTATTCAAGTGTTTTTATTAATAAATAAAAAGTCTACTCACATGCAAACTGCAAAAGGGCGTCTCGACTTAGGACGGTCCCAAAGCTGTTCTCTGCTTTACACTGGTACTTCCCGTAGTCAGTGATCTCACTCGCATTGGTTATAATTAAATTTCCATCAATGAAGCTGTAGCGATAGTCTGCCTCTGCATCCACTTCACTCCCATTGATGTACCAACTGAAAGACACAATACATTTGTGATGAAGAAAACACTAATGAGCTGTGAAAGTAGGACTGGAGTTAGGAGAGGAATATATGTCACACCTGTATGTGGGTGGTGGATTCCCCCGTGCTTCACAGTGCATCACCACTTTCTTTTCATCCGAATCCAGAGGAAAAATAACATCTCCTGGCTCGTGCATAAAAACAGGCCCAAACTCTTCACTTTCTATGAGAAACAAAGAGATAAAGAGAAGGATGATTGCAATTATAACGACATGAGTGCCACTCAGTTTTAACATCCAATTACTTTTTCTATTATTCCCCTGTTTGGTTAGCACAAGTGCATATTTCCTCCCCTGCTCTATTATAGGAAACAGGAGAAAAGGAAGATGCACAGCTCCATGATGAGATGGAACGATAAAAAACAAAGTGTACCACAGTAACAATAACCAGCATGACATTATGCAGCAGCAGGGTGTTTTATATGACTACGGTGGTATATATTGTATAACTGATCTGGTTGTTAAAATCAGGAATTTATTTGTCCTCAAACTCTAGAGTCTGATTTTGTTTTCACTGAGACAGTTTGGAGGATGTTGTACTCCAAGTAAGTAAGAACTTCTTAGCTTCGAAGTGATGTGCCTCCTTCAGGACATTTTTGGCTTTAATTTTTCAATTTTGGCTGTGATTTTGGCAAAAAGGAAATTGAACCTCTGCTCCTATGATAAGTCTATAATAAATGGTGTAGCCAAAATGCAGACACTCAGACCCGAAATGTCTCCACTGAAACCAAAAAAATAATTTTTTATTCCACGCACATTACGGCATAGAATCAAGCATTCTATTTTAACAACCTGTCAATCAGCCTGTAGTTTTAATTATTTTCCACCACATTGGATAATTATTTTTTCCTGGTTTCCACTAGAATTACTGCTGTCGTTCTATGGAGAGCTGCAGCGATTGGTGCAATGCATCAAAATCAAGTTGTTCATGATCATTGATATATATAGGGTTAAAATTAAAAACAAAAATGACCCCCAGCATTTAATATACAGTTAATAAAAAACAACAGTAGTATTATGACAACAAACTGCTATTTAACTGGTGAAAATCAATGATTTCATAGTGACCATGACTGTAGTTGGAAGATATTATAAAAAGATGATATTATTGCCGACTCTTTTGCCCTCTAACAAAGAGGAAGTATTTGAATGGGATGCACAAAGGTTAAGCTCAACCTTGAAGCTAAGATCTAATTACTTTTACATCTTTTGGACTCATTGTTGTTTTCCTTAAGGGCCGAGTGACGAGCCAACAGTGCTGTTAACACGAGTCTTAACACACTGTGTCCGAGCTCTGCAGGAACATTTCTTGGCCGTTTGGGTGTGAACACAGACTCCCAAGTCTCTGCGGCTCGTTTCCCTCTATGGCCCTAATTCACATAAAAGCACATATGTTCAAACAATGGCATCCGGCCTTATACAACCATATTAGATGAGAAATAGCAGTAATCATCCTGTTTGGGACCAACATACCATTTATCATCATCTATTTATGTCCTTTTACAGAATCATTTTACCTCTGAAAACAGACAGGGAGGAAATGTTACAACAACACACTCTATCCTGTTTACTATCCTCCTAATAGTCTGCGACGGGCCTCTATTCTTATTTTTTATAACAAGCCCTACAAACACAATTACAAGAAATAAAACATGCCTGTGGTATAAAAATGTCCCCAGAAACGCAGAAACTGGTCAATTCTGGGAAGCTGTAAGTAGCTCTTATCTTTGGGCATTAATATTTTATTAGTCATAGCGTAGTGCAATGTGCAGGTATTCCAAAAGTGTAGAAATCTGACATTTGGAGCAATGATGATCTGTCATTCAAGTCACAGGGTGCAACCCAACATCAATTTAGAGTGCAAAGGGAGTGCTAGCTCCCTGTTTGTGGCTGGAAGGGTTCGGTGCACCCCGGACCTCAGATGGAAATCAGGTGTCATGTGTTATCGGGAGTTGGTGATAAGCAGGGAAGGTACATGCAAAACTGGAATCAGAGCACCATTACAAAATGTGCGTTGGTTTGCATTTATTAATCATAGAAATACTCAGATGAACGGACAGAGAGATTAACTAATTGTTACACTTTTATGTATTAAAGAAGTGTAAATATACAATGAAAGATGTTTTGCAATATCATTATAGGTTATTAAATAAGCAAATACATAACTTAAAAAAAAATACATAAAAAAAAATATGTATTTAAAGTGAAAAAGATTTCCTTACTGCCTATCTACAGCTGACATAAGTAGTGAATAGCAGCTCTGTTACAGGACGTTGCGATGAAATTGCTGTTAAAAGTAACACTGGCACATCGTTTAGGTTTTTGGAATAAGGGGTTCTGCTTAGAAAAGGTATCATTTGTGAAATGCTATTTAATACCTACAGCACAAGTATGACTACACCTAAGCCACGCTGTTCCCTGATCCAAAGTGCTCCTGTCTGTGATTTAAAGTGGTTTTCGTGTAAGATTTTGAACTCTCGGCGGCACAAATGCACCCACATATCGATATGCTTGCTGGTCTAGTATTTTCTGCTTGACAGTCCTTGTTGCAATCCTCTTCTGTTCCTTCTGAGTGCTCTACTCTTTGATCTAGCCTCGTGTTAACACAGAAGTGATGCACTTAGAAGGTTTCCGAGGTATACTGCATCTCAGAACTCAGCCTCTACAAAAGACAGCTGAATCTCTTGTTCCTCTGAAGAGTTGTTTCTCTAAGAGATAATGAATGTGAGAAGAAAATAAGCCCAGTAAACAGACAGGTAATGATGTGCTCTTTGTGTTTGTGACAGCATGATACAGGAGCCCCATTTCTAACAGTATGTAGATACTCATGCTGTTGTTTTAAAGAGGCGTCATTATATTCAGCAATACGGTTTTGGGTGTCATTATATTTGGTAAATAAATAATACAAGTCACCAATCTTGAGTACTTCTCACTATTCAGAAATGAGAAAAAAATAGAATCATGGATTTTTTTTTCTCAGGGTATGTATAATCTCACCCACCCTTTGTCAGCAATTTACAGCTCCACAGGGAAATAAAAAGCTTTAGAAATAATACCCCAATCAGTGGAGGAAAATGAACTGATATTAAGTTGCAAACTTGGCTGTGCATGTAAAGCAAAGCAATCCAGCTTCAAGTGTTTCAGCTGCTAAAGATTAGGAACAGATTTCTGTATTTCTCAGTCTATTCATATATACAGTACATGCATTCAACAATACAGGAAAAACAATACGATTTCTGTTGAAACAAGGAACTATCAAGGCCACAGCCAGTCATAAACTACAAATAAGTACATGCTACTATTAATGATAAGTTGCACTAATGAATTTCTTTACCCTAAAATTGAAGGATGAAGTGCAAAAAGTTGCCACAGTGTTATTTGATGTGAATGTTAAAACCCTCAAATTGAATTCAACATAAAAAAAATCAGTTTTCCAGTTGAACCTGGTGTAAATCAATCAATAATATATAGTACACTGCAGAAACAAACTGTACTTTTTTGCTTCAGATGAAGGGTAAAACTACCCAGGGAATAGACCGACATGAGTGAATGAATGAATGAAGTATCATGATTATGGAAAACAAAACAAACAGATGAAAGCAAACAGGCCTTTACAGCTCAGTGCAATGCAAAGTGTAATCATCATAATAAGGAAAGCCTGTATGAAACTTTGATGTCGGCCTCAATAAACAAACTCTCCAGGCACTCAAATCTTAATAGTTCATGTTCAAAAAAGCAGAAGGAAGAAGGACACACTTATTTATTCCTACCTCTTTTGTTATTTATATATATGTATATATAAATATTGAATTGTCTGTATAATATAGAACTATCCCAAATTATATCCCAGTTTTATATACAACCCAATATAATACAAACAACTATAACAATCACTATCACAGGTAAGATAATATAGTATAAGCTTGACAGTCTGCTGTGTCCCAGCATAAACAAAGTTAATTTAAATGTCCTGTTTTTAAGGACAACTACTGTAGTTAATGATCATTTGAAAACATTAAAGGGTTGGATTAAAAAGACACTGATTAGGACATATGGTCAGTGTGTATATATGTGTGTATGAAACACAAACACACACACACACACACACAACCATTGAAGTAGTTGAAATCACTCAACTTCAAGTGCCATGGCCATCTGTCAGTCACAGAGCCAAAAAAGCAATATCCCCTTTAAGCCACCAAAGGTGTATTACTTTTTGGCATCCATTCCATCCACTGAGCATCAATCCAGTGCTATGGTATAATGCTCTTGTCACCACTGACAATGGAGAGACATTACTCTCACCTTGGTTATAGAGATGTAAGTCATTTTACGGCTACATAGTGATAATGCTGTCAAAAAGTAAAAGAGACAGAAAGACTGGCAGAGGGGCACAGAGGGAAGGGAAAGAAAAGTAAAAAATGTATATTGTTTTTCCCACTTGTGACTAACTCATTACTCTCAACATGTGCTGAGATCCTTCCTGCTAATTCAGCAGCTACTTCAGATTTGCATTAATTAAGCACTCCAGATGCAAGAGACATGATGTGATTAATCATATATTAAAGCATCAATGTGTCGTTATGTCCTCGGGATGTAAGCAAGTGACCCATGTAGATTTACGACCGATGTGTTTGGGATATTAAATCTCCCCTTTTGACAAAGATATCGGTCATATCTATAGTTTCTATACTGACAGGAACACAGAGGGAGCTGGATTTTGCCATGATCCCACTTCAATTTCACAAAGGGCGTGACCCCGGTCACTGCAGACCGTGCACGCTGATGATGGATAGGTGGGATTCATTTCCAGACCAAATCTAAGCAGGCAGGAAGCCTGTGCACATAAAGTGGGAGCAGAGACGGCAGACTGTTGGCAGAGAGCAGAGATAGCAGAGTGCATTCACACCAATCATGTTTGGAGTGTTTTTTTTGCTTTTTTGGAGTGGACACCTTTTTAGTTTGGTTCATCTTGGCAGGTGTGAACAATGTCATCCGAAGTAGAGCGACATTTGCACTACCTGGAAATTCAAGTCCTGCCAATGTGACAACAAGGCAGTCGGTCAGAAGTGACAACACAATCCAGCACTAATACCAGGAAAAGACACAAACAAGTGAAGCTCTCTGGGCAGAAGGAGGCACACGGTGACATTTATTAGCTCGCTTAACAAAAACCACTCTTTACACATAATCATATTCAGCCTCCTCTTCCCGTTTTCTTAACTAATGAACACCACAGCGGGCAAATTATGCCAAAGTACACACAAGTGTTCATTAGCCTTGGCTAAAGCTGCAAATGAAGTATATGCAGGAAGCTTCTACATTCTACTATTAGTGAGCGATTTGACTTTTACACAGTGTCTGGAAGTGTCATTGTGAAGTTTAACAAACTAAAAAAGCAAAAACTTTTCCATTTGGTTCAGACAAGAGCAAACAAACTGTAGGTTTGATCGCACCATTAGTTTTACCTTCACTCCTGTAGTCCTCCTGAGAGCCGAGCAGACTCAGGGCTGACAGAGGATGACTGGAGAAAGCAGGCCAGTCAGGAGTCACCAGCCCACCACTGTGGTGTTGTCGAGGTCTGCTGCGCGAGTTGAGCACTGACGAGCTGTCTGGTTTCATTCGTAATACGGCTGCATATGATATAGGCCGCGCTGCAACGGCTCTGGCAAAGTCTGGAAAAAAAGGTGAAACACGGCAGAGTTACATCATGTGTTTACTCAAATTGTATTATGTTATTTTGTGCTGGAATCACGTCAGTCTGTGCTGGGAGAAGGAGCTCTGACTGAGCTTTCTTCCATTTTCCCCCCATTAACCCATTCAGGACCCAATTATGTTCCAAACAGCAGCGATTCCTGCACTAAATGCACTCATAAATCATTGATAATCATTCAATTATGTAATTATATGTTTTTTATTCATTCCAACGGACAGAGAATTTTAATGGAAGAAACCACCGAAAAGTAAAAACAGTCTTCAGAGACCTTTTCTCAACAGAAACATGTTTATCCATGTTTTAAGGAATGATAATGAATATATTGATGCTTTCAAACACATTGCATTGATATTTTCTTTTACAAATCAATAAAAAATTATTAAATGATCTCCTGAGTAGTATATTCTGTGTAAATCATTTCTAGGAAGCATTTTAAGCTGATTGTATCATTGGAAATTAAAATCAGAATGAATCAAAACAGTTTTTCTCTCTTCATTTCTCCGTTTCCCTTCTGGTGACATACAGATCACCCGTCCATTACAATAGTTGGGATTTTTTTTATTATTATTTAACCCTTAGTAAAGCTATAAATATTAAAAAAAGCAGCTCATGTTTATTTAAAACCCGGTTTAACAACAAATTACATATTAATAAATACATAAAATAGTATTAATAAATATTAATGCAACACAAATTAAAGTGCTTTATCGATATGATTAATAGATTAGCCAGGCCTGGTGAATCAGGGGGTGTGGCTCTAATGCAGTCCACTTTAGATGAACACTGCAACCATATATATATATA
>CAFUXE010000322.1:222992-237178 GCA_903364295.1 Serranus cabrilla
GATACACATCAAAAACTGACATGTATCAAGACACCAAAATTGTTTCTAACTGATTTAGATCGAGGGCTCTCCGATTTAAACTGATGTTTGAAGGTCTCAGCAGTGGGCAATGCTGGACAAGTAGCCTGGAAAAAAATTGGATAAAAATAGTGGAGGATCACACAAAAAAACAGGCAACAACACCCTGTGATGCAGCGTCAAAGCAATCTCTCGCTCTAGACTCAAACAAGGCTAAAGCCAGAAGTGTTTATCACTGTGCATATGTGACACCATCAAGCAATTACACCAAACTATTGTGTTGGTCCTGTTATGGTTTAGGTTTTGATTTTAGGATTTGAGGTGTGACATTTTCAGAGCCAGAGAGGCATTAATTTGGTGGAATGATAATTCTGTAGGCTGCAGTGCTGCTTAATTGAACTAATTGTGCATAACATTGAATGTTTTTTCTTTCGCTTATTATTCTCACTGAATTGAAATGCTTTTCATTATGTCAGGGGAGGTGAAGGTGTCCGACCATATTAAACCTGTGAGCCAATAACACAACTAAAGAAACTGGTAACTAGGGATATTTGGATTCATTTTTTATTCATTTATTTTTATTTCTCATTCAGTCGTTGACTCATAAATTAGCAGAGAGAAGGACATAGTTATGCCACTTGTATGTCTTTGACAATGAAAACATTCAAATTAAGAAGCCTTCTAGTGTGCACCAGTGTGTAAATTTAATTAATTAAGGAATCTTAAATAAAAAATATATGCTGTAGCTTAATAGGAAATGGCTTGTCATTTCTCTTTGTGGACAAATGGTGAATAAAATGACTTTGTCTCATATTTCATGAGTGTTTGCTTGTGCATCATAACTGGATATTATATATATTTTCTATATTGTTCAGTAAAGTGCAATTTATTGAAAGTCCATTTCCTTCTCACAGGAAGATAACACTCCAGACTGGGGCTAAACCCTGACAAATACAGCATACTGAAAAAAAACAGACTCTTTTGTTTGTCTGACTACTGAGGCCGACAGCCACTTGCTCTTGTCAGCTGTCACCTTCATCTGATAAAAGCAATGACCCTTGCAGATCCCACTGATCCCTATCTTTCAGAGGCAGCAAAATCAGAAGCACTCATTGTTGTTGAAAGGGCTGCACCTGCTGCATTTTAGGGCGCTGCAGAGCAATGCCAATGGTGATCGTTTCAGGCCTTAACACCACCTTCAAGATAACATCACCCAAGGAGACAAGGGCCATTCTATACCCGAACAAAGAACAAGAAGCCAAACGTTCCTGTTAGCTTGTCCTTATTATCATAGGGATGTACGACCCGGGTTCACTTACAAGGGGACGACCTTTCGGTATAGAAATTCAGCTTTGAATCCAGTCAAAGTTATCATGAAGTACACCCAACTGAGGAGACTTACATGTCCTTGAGACATAGGACATGCAAACTAACTAACAAAAGAGGTGAAGGTGAGGCTAAGGGGAGATGACATGTTTTAAGGGAAAGGAGGGGAGACCTGGGGAAACAGTGAGAAACTCATCTACTTGCATTAGATTTACTTGTAGGTCATTGGTTTGGCACAGCACAGGAGACCGTGTGTGAATCCCGGGCTCGTCTGCAGCCTCTGGACGACAGTGGTGTAAAAAAAATTAATTAGAATAACATACAGTAAGTAGGTGAGACGCTCGTGGGGACTCGAGTAGATGGACATGATTAGCCATAGCCTGTAAGATTAATGAAGACCTTCACAGGGAGATTATATTGACTGAAGCTGATTATGCTTGAGACCATTTATTCAGCAGAATATCATTACAGATAGAACAATCCATACATCATATGCAACCTCACCTCACCTCCTATCACAGAGGACTACTCACTAAAACCCGGACTGTTTTCCTGATCCTGGGTTTACTATGGAGATGGTATGAGGTGGTTCAACCTTGCCAGAATAATGGTCGCAGTGGTGTTGCATGATGTATGGTATTATGTTTTCATGGCTCTTAATGGGGAAGTATGAAAGTCTCTATCCACCACTGCTGATCTCATTTCTTTTACTTTATTTAATGTCCATACAGGAGGTACAACTTAATCGTCCAGTATTAAGTGTCACATGTTTATCTGTATCTACAATATGAAGCAAATAACTACAAACTTTTGTAACGGGCTTCAGGCTATGTGGCACATGACAGCAAGACTCCATTTCATAAACTCTGGCGTCGACACACAGGCTCATTGTATGTACTCGTGTATTCCGAAATGCCAAAATTCAAAATCCCGGGGTACTGATTATAGTGTTGATCACTGTACACACCAAAGACTTTTCACTGCCAAGACTTGAATGTTGAGCCCAACTTCCCATGCTTACAGGAATCAACAATGATTCCTCTTTTTTTCATTTTTATTTAATTTCCTTGGCTTGAGTTTTGAGTGTTAGAGAGGCTGTCACAATTCAGGTTCTCATGCCAGTTGGAGAAAGTCCATTAGTCCCTGATGGTGGGACGCAAAAATAGATCCCAAACTTTGTGTATTTGCACACACAAAGATAAGGACCTGCAGAGCTGCAACCACTCATTATTGTTTCAAGTTTTTGACACTGATTATGTTTTATGGTTTCGTAGGAGAAAGATATTAGAAAATACAGTTCACTTCTATTGCTTGGGACTGAGTTTAAACAAATCTCTGTATTTAAATGTTTATTTTTCAAGGTATACAATCACAGAAATATATTCACTGCATGGTCCGGCTCTGTGAAGTGCATGCAAATATTCATCCATTTATCCATACGCAACCATATTTCTAGTGCACGACTCTTTTGCCCTTGGTGAAAATGACTTCATGCATCACTTATACGGCACTACGCATCTATATTCCCTACAAGCCGCTTTTAATATTGAGATACCTCACAGTTAGCCGGGGAACAGTTGAATTACCATTCCACACTTAGCACTCCAAGCAACATTACATTTCAATCAAAGGCAGACTGAGGGGAAGAAAAAATGGCCTCAGACGTTCTGCCTCCCCAGCTCACTTTTAAACATGAGAGAAATCTAATTGTGCTGCCCTCTCTGCTGCTGCCTGGTGTAAATATCTATGGAATGGATAAAGACTGGGAGGTGGAAGCAGGTGCAGAGGAAAATAAAATAGAACACAGGAACTATAGTCTTCAAAGAGCGCATGTTAAGAGTGTTCAGAGAGAACGGTAGATCAGTAATCCATTGCACAAGCTATCATGTCAAAAGTATCATAATAGACAAAGACTGCATTACACCCCTGGGAGTGGCTGCACATGGCTCCTACTGCTGATAATATTGAAAACCAGTTTGAAGTGAGGCACTCTGACTAAAATGGGACATATTTCTGACAGTTGTGAGCTCTAAAACCACAACATTTACAGATTTTCTTTGTGGCCATGGTCCGACAATAGTGAAGTAATTGTTGAAATTAACAACTCTCCCTGAAGGACAGAATCTGAGTCTACTTTTGTTGGTACACAAGTTAAAAACCAAGACCATGATGGTGTCAGCACTACGGACATAATGTGCAACACCAATCTGACTCATTTGATGTGTAATGCGTGGATGTTTGATGATAGGAAATACAAGTTCCTTCTATAGAGCTGATAAAAGTCCACTGAGAGTCATTCCTCTAAAATAACAAAGAGGAATCAGCTCAGAACATCCAGGCCGTCAAAAAAGACAGAAAACAGCCATTGCTTGTTATAAGACAACAATATGCCTGAGGACAATACTGGTGTTTGGTGTGTATCTTCTCTTTGGGGTTTTATGCTATGCCCATCACATTCCATTTGTCTACAATGTTATATAGCCTAGCTCTCTAATTCAGAATTTATAGAGGAAGAAATGCAGAGATTCAGTACGTATTGCAAATATTGTGATCATTGTCAATGTGCATTGCAATGCATTTATCTGCATGTGTAGATGTATGAGTTGTTGCACTTGAATAGTTTGGCTCTTCGTACAAAAATACAAGAACTAAAATGGTTTCATTTAAACTAACAACCCAGATGCATACAGAGGCCCGATCAGCTCAATCAGCCTGTTCCACTGTACGTGGGCAGAAGAAAATTGCAGAAGTTGAACTCTTGGTATTGCATGTGGTTTTTATTCTTAATCTAAACAGGAACTTTCATTCAGCGCATATGTAAGATCTGTGTGCTTATAAACTAAGGCTGTACATGGCTGTATCTATGGAAACACCAGATAAACCGGGCCGCTTTATAAAACTGGCTAATCTTAGTCATGCAAATGCAGTTCGCTGATGTAAAAACAACGTGGCTATATTTGATGTTTCATTATTTTCAACATCGTCATTGCGAAAGGTTAATGAATTGCAGTTAAATCATTTGCATTTGATTACATTTGATTGAATATAAAACATAAACAGCTTTCTTTTCCTCTAATGACATTTAAATACACAGTGTGCTACATAGGAAGCTGGTTTCATAATCTTATTTTAAGTTTGTTGAAATCAAATCTAAATATTTGTGAATTTGGGCTCTATAAAATCTAGATATATTATGATGATGGCTGAAATGGCAATTTTGGAGACAAAAGTAAACATGGTCACATAAACTACTTCTTTCCACCTGAGTCTGGAATGTAACAGCAGGAAAATCAATCCCATAATAAGGCCCTATAAGGCCTTTAAGAAAGAGCCTACCCATTTTTCTGAGAGGCAATTATTTTGCTAAGGAGTAAGACAACAGGAGTCAATGTAACAACCGAGGGCTGAGATACCTATAATGAACAAGGGGAGCAAATTCTGTCAACTTTATGCACCCAAGGTACCACACAACGAAATCCTGAGATCAAAAATCAATGGACAGAATTGACTCAACTGAAACAAATTAACTGCACAAGCCACTAAGTCCCTGTTTGTAAACTTGATAAACTAGTAGGAGTCTTGCAGAAAAAACTGTAGTTTTTCTGGTATGGCTTCTTTTGTATTGTAATGTTGAGTTTGAGTACAGGCGATCAAAGAATCTCTCAGTTATCAGTCGGACAACATTTTAACTTCTGGGGACAATGACTAATCCTGCAGGGTTTGCTGCTACGTCATCATAATGCATCTTTACAGTCTGATTAGCAACTGGACCAACCTGGACTGTTTACCTGCATGCAGCCAAACCCCGCTCTGTTGATAAAGATAAGTGTATGTGTTCTTATGTATTCTGTGAGTTTCTAGGTACACTGTTTTCAAGAGGTCAAAGTTACTGTTATGCACTTCTAAAACCCTTCGGCGATGGACGTTTCTCTGTTCATGGGGTTTGCAAAAACAGCACCTACTGTTCGACAGCAGCCATGGCCTTTGCTGCTACCTCACAGTAATCTTAGAGACACCCACGGCAGATTTCTAAGAGTACGTTTTCTTAAGTGCTTGTGTTGGTCTGAAAAGCTTTCAATAGTCATTACACTCTGCGGTTACACTGCAGTTAAAAGTTCTCTTTTTGTTATCTTTGACAGTGTATCATTCTGAGTCATTCTTCCATCTGATTGACTTGGACTGACTGAATATTCCTGCACATAATAGAGTCTAAACCATTTAATCTTTTTCTACAATCGTAAATGCTGATCAAATGATAAAAATAAGAAAAAGTTTTTCTTGCATTTCTTTATACTTGGAACTTTGTGGCTGCGCAGTGTGCACATGTGACAACCAGATAATGAAGGCGTCTTTCGTTTTCCCTTGAGAAAGTTAATTTTACTCTATGATGCCTTGATCTGCTTCAAGGATCGCAAAGGACCCAGAAGTTGAATTGTCAGTACTGCAATTTACTCTAAGTGTGCTAATATCCAGCAGAGTGTCTTATTCTCTGCTGCATCTCTAAAGCCAAATGAATATGGGTGACATAAACAATTTATGACACCACAGAGTAAACAAAGTGGAGATGGTCTACAGCAGTGTGAGGATAAAGCATACGTCTTTGGCTATTAGAGTTTCTTGTTTTGTCAGTTAGGTCCAGTGTTGGTAAAGATATCTTTAAAAAATATCCTCATGTAGCCTCACCACTTCTCCTACACACCCTCGTGCCTCTTGAATCAGTTTTACAAACTCCATGGGGAGGCATGATTCACAACTGTTTAAAATGCTTATAATCAGACTACAACACTCTCATTTCTTACACACACAAAACCACAGGCTTGTTTTCTCTGTCGTGTGGATTTAGAAAAGATTCTACACACAGTAGAAAAGGCCCAGCATTATACTGCTGAATTGGCTTTCACAATAACAGCCTTCATTCAATGGCTAACTCTGTCTCTCACTATAAAGTGTTACTCTGCTCCTTATCTTGGAACAAAAATGTCTCACTCTGAAACAGCGTCGAGTTGTTTGTACTGCATTGTTGCTATTTGCACAGTGAATTGCTGTGATCCTGTGTATGAAAGACCATACTCAATTACTATTACCCAGTGGTTTCAAGCTGCAGCAGTGAACAACAAATTATGGTTCAAGTATGTGAATAAAAACACCTATTTACACTGCTTGAATGTGAAACAACAGTAATCACAGTGCGAACATCAATCAAAGCTACAAAATATTTGCCTTTTAAAACTTTCTTGAGAAAATCATAGCAATAAAATTCAGAAGGCTTAGATGGAAATTGCCATCATACACAGCATTGCCTACAGAAATAGTCCCATGAAAACCAATTATTGTCCTGATCAAAGCCAGCCTGACTGAAAACACAACAGCGTGGCAATGTTCGAGATCCTTAGAACTAGGGTTACAACGAATAACCTTTGTCATTATTTACACTGGCTTTGCCCTTTAAATGACTTTACAGGCAGACTATAAACATGCAAAATGCAAATTGTCACCTTCTAAAACCCTTCGACATTCGCTACACGAAGGTAGGACCTTGTTAACTTCCTTGTATTTATTGTGCTCATTATGGCAGTTTGCTCATCCAAAGCGTCAAACCCAACATACAGATCAAGAAAACAGTCTTTCCCCTGTAAAAATGTCCACAATTTATTCAGAATCTAACAGTCCCTGGAGGCCAGGCTCAACAGTTAAGAAACAGTTTCCATTTAATAGTACGGTTTAACGAGCAGAAGAGTGAGGTCAGCACTGTGTGTTTGACTCCCAGAGACGTAGCCCGGAAAGAGCCACAGAGTGCACGAACCCTCCTCTGGTGGGTTGAAAGAACCATTAAAAGGGCAGAATCCATTAGACCGGCAAACACATGCTCTGGACTGACCAAGAGAGACACTTGATCTGGAACTTAAAATTGTGCATTTACTGCTAATCGCACCAGTAAAGTTATAACTGAACACTCAACTCAATGGATGGAGCAGAGACCTGTCATTTTGAGGTTTGATTTGAGGCCACCAAGGCACAAGCAAAAGAGACTGACCTCATCACTGACTCATGCTTATTCCGAGAGCACCTGCTGTTTACAGCCACCAAAGACCTTTACTGAAGAGGTGTGGAAGCCCCTGTCAGATATCGGACAGTCAAAGCCTGACAGAACAGGAATGCTCAATGAGCCGTGGCTTTTTCGCTTCTATTCTGATTTAAATGCAAAATTCATCATTTCAAAGATGTAGATTCCTCCTCTACGAGTGTGACAAGACACTAGACACCATTCACATCCATAAATGATGATCTCCCGGCCGAGTCACATTAACAATTGCCGTGTCATTACAGCAAGATACAGTGTGTACTGTACCATTTCTTCTTCTAATATTAGTGCTTAAAAAGGTGATGCTGTACAAGTCTTTCTCATGATCATCTCTCAGCGCTGCCTATTGAATTTCTTACCTGAAAGGCCACTGATGACAGACAGGAGGAGAAATGGTTTCCATGGTGACCCCATACTTGTTGAAGAGGGTCCCTTCTGCCAGAATGTTAGCAGGTCTGCTTCTTCATTAAAGCTGTGCCTACAAACAGAGAGAACAAAACGCATCTTCTTATTACATATACACCCAGAAGCACACTGTTGTAATCCTAAATCACTGTCCTCATCTCACCAAATGACATCTTTGATCACGATTTGGTCATACGGGATACCCATTCTCCACTATTTCATGTAAAATAATAAAACGGGGGAGATTTTCTCTTGTGACCTCACTGTCCAAAGCATAGCTTCACACAGAACAGCAGTTTTTGTTACCTTTCCAGTAATTGATTTTTAAAAAAAGGCCTTTGTATTTGTTATTTATAAACCTGTATGTGGTGCAAAAGTATTCTTATTAGTAAAAACATGATTTCTAAATATTTAACATGGGCTGTGGAGTTGTGAATGTGTGTTGTTAGTTCTTATCTATTTCTGGGTCTCCAAACTCCCTCTAATTACCTTCAGTCTAACACAGCTCCCCAAAGCTTGTACTGAGAAAAATCACACATTACATAGAATCCATCACATCGCAACACTGAGAGCAGTAGCAAGTAGACTCTGAAATGTGTCATCAC
Organism: Serranus cabrilla; assembly: GCA_903364295.1. Lineage (NCBI taxonomy): Eukaryota > Metazoa > Chordata > Actinopteri > Perciformes > Serranidae > Serranus > Serranus cabrilla. The sequence continues at coordinate 231,429 of CAFUXE010000322.1, forward strand.
AAATTTTTATCACTTACTGTCACCCTATTTCAATGTATTCACATATTTCATACACAAAAACTAGAGCACACTTTCATTTTTTTGCACTTTTGATTTGCAGAAACTTGTTTATCAACCTTCAAAGCCGATAAAAAGTAAAAAGGTAAGATGATATTGGAAGATATTTACACACACACACAAACAGTCAGCAGTGTTTTCCAATTTTTCTTGTGTTCAGAGTATCAAACTGGCACATGTATGCTCCGAGCAAACAGTGTGAATAGTTTGGGAATAGCAACATTGTCCGTTGGCTTGCAGTCTGAGGACTGGGCTGCTGGCTGCTGCTGGGAATGAATAAGTCTCTGAACAAACATAACATGTCCCTTTTCCTTAATACTAGATATTCCCTAAATTCTTACATATTTAACACATGCAGCATTTAAACACAACAAGGCGTCCCAAAAACAATGGTGCATAGCTGATAGCCTGGAGCCATTAGTGAGCCTTGTTACAGTATACTCTCACGCTCATACCATACAAACAGCCTTCAAATTCATTAATTCTTTAAAAGTTTGTTGTAGTTTGGTGTACCCACGTTTGGATTTGTTTCATCGGAGACTTGTTGTTGCTCCTCTGTTAACTTGCATTTTAATAAACCTTGCATACTGAATTAGAATACTGGGAAAACTTCTTTCGCCGAGACCCTTAACTGGCACACACGAGGTTCATCCCCATCACTGTAGCCCAATGATAGGGGATTTTTTTAAGGCTGATGCCGATTTGAGAGGGGGAGAATTCAACATAACCAATACGGAGGCCGATATAGTAATTATTTAGAGCTGGAGTGATAAATTGCCTTTTTATGTGGGTTGTGCACAGATTTTTCACCACTCTACTAAGGTATCCAGAGAGCCATTTTCTAAAAGATGAAAGGTAATTAAATAATGTTTAATATTGTTATACATTTTCATACGATTCTATCGATTGTTCAACCTACTAATACCACTGCTGCATTCCGGGAGGATAAGGAACAGGCTGTTAAGAATAAATCAGATTATAATAAATAGGACAAAAAAACAACGGCACATATCAGACACCATAAACACAGATACACCTTTGATAGGCTGATATCAGTCAACCGATTTATCTGTCGGGCTCTACCCGTCACACACACACACACACACACACACACACTCTGACAACAGGAGTTGCTTGTGCAGCCACAAGGTTGTTATCTCTTACTGACTTAATACATGTTGACTACCACTTCACCTGACCTAGAAACTGACCCCCTGCCTTATTGTCCATGTATAACAACCCCATTCCCTTTATGGAAAAGTTGGATTACATTCCTGCGTCAAGAAACACTTTAACAACACTTAATTTAAATATAAATGGAATTAATTTCAAAGTTAGAGCTTTCATGATATTTACTGCTTCAGTAGCAGCTTTATATATTCAGCATCAATCTCTATCCACAATAACAAACACTGATACTCAGGAAAAATATATGTGTAAAACACTGCATATGTAGTTATGGATGCGCTGCTAATGGGATGCACTGCTGATGTGTATAAAGAGAGTACGATCAGCTGACCTTGTTATTCTCCTTCAGTGCTGTTCATCTCCACGCAAAGAGCAGCGCTTCTCCGTTTATTTAATATTATCAATCTCACAGTAAACACGTTTGAATGTACGCTCCCTCCCTCGCTCTCTTCCTCTTACTGTATTTCACTAACAGGCTCTCTCATCTTCATTTAACGTGTCTGTCATTTAGATCATTAATGCAGTGGCACAGACAGCTCTGTGGGTTGAGGGAAGCAGGTCCGCATCCAGCAGGAGTCGTCTCATATTCATCATTTATGCCTCCTTGTCTTACCTCGTTTGCTCCCTATCCTCCCAGAATGCACCAGCGGTGGCACTAGTGGGTTAAACAATTAGTGACTTTGCAATTAGGTTATTGCAGTTATTCAAAAAGAAAAAAGAGAGAAAAAAGGAGAGATAAACAAACATAATTATCAATTTCCCTCCTTGTATCATAGGCTGTTTTTGGTGTCTTTCTGAAGGTTGATCGTCTTATGTAATCTGCTACTCTTCTCTGTAAGTTTAAGCTTTTGCTTTACAGCTGAAAATAATTGAATTTTCACTCTCTTTGCTCATTGATGCAAAGAATTATAAAAACTAAAGTCTGCTGTCTAGACAGCCTTCTGCTCACACTGGTGAAAACTGTTCCCACCATCCTTCACCTCACTATAACCTATCATTGCATCTCATTAGGGAACAACAGCATAAAAATAAAATATATGAAAGCAGAGTGGTAGAGGATGAGCAGAGGCCTACTGCATACATTAAAACTCTGTGCCTTCTTTCAGCACTGTGTTGTTGGCTGCACGGGGCAGCCTGTTGTCAGACTAAGCCCTGGGTACGTGTTGGACTCAACAGCTTCCACAACAGCCGTCGGATGGAAACTGGAGTCAGGAGCACATCTCTTTCTACAGCAATCCACCAACAGCTCCTGTGTTTTTTCATCTTTGGCCTGCAGTGTTTTTTTTTCTTCTGCAGAACACAAGGCAAAGTTCTTCCAAAAACATGTTCATATAAAACCTGTTTGGAGTATTGTCATAAAACTGAAAATTCTGCTCGTCTGGCTTGGTTCATTTTAGAAAGTAAGCCGAAATTCTTCAACCCTTTAGGTACTGTTTACCAACAACAAACATCATCTGAAAATGTGTCTTTTTCAAGACAGACTGCACTACCGGAAAAAGCTGACATAACAAAATGGATTGCGTTACAGCTTTTTCAGGAGCTTATGTTAAGTAATTTCATCATGAATTCTTTCCTTAATTTTCAGATATGGTCCAAGATATGTAAAAGTGCAACTTTTTGAAATACAAAAGCCAGCTGCATTCTTACCCTTTTTTCAGTTTAAAATAGCTGCATTTCAATTTTTGTGTTATTTTTTATAGCATCTGATGTTCAAATTTTATATTTAGACATCCTCACAATTTAGTCGTATTCTCAGGTCGGGTGTCATTCAGTGATGAAGTGGCAACATTGTTCATGTGGTTTGGTTTGCTTTCACACTGTGCTTTATCAAGTATTGTAAAGCAAAATGTCACGCTGTTGTCGCTGTCCTCTATTGAATATTTGCGGCAAAGAGACACTTTTTGGAAGCAAGTCAGGGACTTTAATGTATTGTTGGCTGAATTTTCTTTTTTTACTATTATGCGGCACTGATCCGCTCTGTGACTGAATCCACAAGCAACTGTGATTATCTGACCGTATTTCCACGAGTGCCTTACTTCATCATTAGACCACGACCTGAAATTTTTAAGCTTTGTCCTACATTAATGCTCAAATTTCGATTCGATCTTCTATTGTCCACACCAGAGTTCGTGTGTTAAATTTAGAATATACAACAAAGTTTAAGACAAATTTGTTTCAAGTAGACCAAACAGCTCAGGTGTGGATCCACCCTTAAATTCCAGTAGACTGCATTTCAATGTCATGCACAGCTAATTAACAACTTGTTTAGCTACACTATTTAGCAACTGTTAGTCTGACAGTACAGTGGATAGTTCAGCACATCAAGCCTAAATGTTTAATGGCATCAAATACAGGTAAAACATACAGTGCATTGTAACTGCACATCATCTGAAAGGTATAAATCATGACTACAGTTAGATGCATGATCTTGAAAATAATACTTCTTTAGTTACCTGTGACTTACAGTTACTGAGGTTTGGGACATGACTCCCTCTCGTCTACTGTCAAGTATTTATCAGGCAGCGTGGCTCCCCTGTGTATATCAAATAAAGTTGGTCTGCACTCGGGCAATGTAAAGTTCACCCTCCTTGACTGCTCAGTGTCTCACAGAGCTCTGGCAGACATGTCCTTTGTGGTCTCAGCTTTCATTTTCCAGTCAACCATATACCTCATACGGCAGGGAGAAAATGGTAGAATGGTTTTTGTATTCACAAGAGATGAAAGTATGGAAAGCATATAGTCTTAGAGCATAATGGCATGAAAAAGTGGGCCCAATTAGGCATTGTACCCGCCAATCAAACCTGAAGTAAATGACAAACTTAAAATAAATCCATCAATTATACAGAAAAATGACAAATGACCATGTATCCAAGATTAGACCCTTTTAACGAATGCACACAGGCACAGAATCTGCTCAGCTTAGTCTTTAAGAACAGCACGCTATACATTAGTGCCCTGCTTCTTCTCCAGGTGTGTGCTATATACATTAGTGTGCTGTGGAGCTGGATTCTGCCACACTTGTGTCCAAGCAATCACAGCTCAGCCAGATGGTTATTAATGAGCGAGCGTGCAAGGTGCAACAAGGTGCACTGACAGTTGTGAATGTGATGCCACTAGTTAGTCTCCTGCCTGTGTTTCCACACGGCTTGTTACACATGAAACAAATGCAGACATGCTCTGCCAGGCTGAGCTCTGACAGTCCGAGTCACAAACATCACCTGGAAACCACAGCGGCTGAATCCTCATCAGGATATTCACTGACTAAATATCTTGTAAACAAGCTTAGTGTTTGATCTCAAGTCAAACCTGATTTATTTTTAGTTTAGATTTCAATTTCGGTTCATATTTATTATTATTATTATCCACACAAGTTCTTCCTCGTTGTCAGTGTTTCGGTTCATTTTATAGTCTAATAGAAGTCTAATGACATGTTAAGATTAAGAGCTTAAAATTAAACACCTAATACAGTTTACACTTTGTACTACCTTGTCATTTGCAAGTGCCTTCATGATTTCAAGTGTTAATTGTAAAAAGCGTAGTGGATCAGCCTCAGAGTTTTTCCATCATCATTTTGGTAAATATTCACTTCTGGATGGGAATCACAGTAGCCGTGTTTCCATTAAAGTTGAAGAAAAATTTTGAAGCAAAATTTGGAAATGCCGTATTCAAGGAAATGCAAATTAGGAACATCATTTCATTTAACGAAAAGTTATCGAGTTAGTTCAAATAAGTGTAAAAACCTTTATGCACATTTTCAAAATTTTATCAAATCATAGTTTTTCCATCAAGTTTTTCTCATGCGCATCTTCAAAATGTGCAAGACTAGTGTAACTCACGATGGTATCATGAAAAAATATGCATTTATTCACTGCATTGTGGTGCCAGTTTACAGAGTTTGACAACTGAGATAAAACAATAAGCATAAATTGAATTTGCAGAAAACGAAATAAAGTCCACGTCTCTGGTTTGCTTCCCTCACTCTCCATGTCTTGAGTTTCTTCTTCTTCTTTACCACAAAATTGAATAAGCTCCACCATGAGGAGTCATGAAAGAGTGACTCTGGTGAGCCAAATATCCGACCAATCCTTTTCGAGTGCCTGCTGTTCTAATAAAAAAAATCAATATTATATGTCCCATGTTTACCAGCACTGAGATTTCAAGTCTTACTGAGGAAATTCACTAACTTGTTATGTAATATTCAACACCAAACCTTTTTCTGTTTAATCCATGCTGAAGCACGTTGATATGATGGATCTAACCTTTTTATTTTCACCAAAGGCGTCAGAGCAGATAAGGTTGAGTCATTAAGGCAAGTGCAGGCCAGGATGTCGAATGTAATACACAGGTAAACCCACATCCTGATTGTAATTATCGTTTTCACACCCCCTCATCTCACCTTGTCACCGATTGCAATTAGCATACATCTTGTGCATCAAGGAAGTTAAGGTCTCTCTGTGGATTAGACCAGAAATGTAATCAGTGCCATTGTACTGTAGTAAAGCACA
>CAFUXE010000322.1:249065-286515 GCA_903364295.1 Serranus cabrilla
GTTTAAAATCAGCCTTTTAATTCCACTATAAATCTAAATTGCAGCCAAATTTGAGATGTGTAAACTATTTAATGAGAGCTTTCATTTATTTTAACCCTTTTATAGTAATTAAAAGATGAAAACATTTTGTTTAGTAAATGTTTTTCAATTCAATTTTTCCAAAAATCTACACCCTTTCTGTGCATCCACTTCAGTGTAAGACAAACAGGTTCCCGGAGGAGGAAGCATCGCTCTCTCTTCGATTGTTTGTCATATACGAGTGCTGCCTTCCACTTCTCAGAGTGCTGCATCTTCCTGAGGGATCCTTGGACATGAGATATTTACTGCTTTTTGGAACAAACAAACAGAAGCTGTTCTTGTGTTTGTTTTTCCGTTTTAACCCTTATATTATATTCTGATAAAACTCTTGCATCAGTGTGAAAATAACAGATCAAACTGATTCAAGTTTGCTTACAGGACATCGAGTTCAACATTTTTAAACTTAAACTAGAAAAATCATTCTATCCAGTACAAGTAGATATTTTTGTGTGTATTGTCGATATGATTGATTATAGTCAAAAAAAAAGAAGAAGCAGCAGCCAAGTACCCACAAAAACTGATGCAAGTGGTGTCTATCTTGGGATGGTCTGACAGCCAATGAGAACGAACCCTTAAAAAAAATCAAAAACACACACAGAGCATCGTGTGGGCAAAGTGCTACCAAACAACACAAGTAGCAAAAAGCAGGTGTGCAGAAACCAGCAGATAAAGCCTCTCTGAGTTAATGGCTGACCCACTGTGATGTTAGTATGCTGATAATAGAAACTACAACATTAACACTTCCTGCACCTGCCTCACAGTTAAAGCCAGACTCATTCCTAACTCCACATGAATGCATGGCGATGCTATTTGTTGTTCTCAATATCAGGTGCTGGTACGTCTCGTTCGGGGTGGGTATATTTTTGAAAAAAAAATGTTCTACTGGAAAAAAATCTGTTTTAGGAAAGCAATGAACTACCACTGCACCAACTCTGGTTAATTATTAAAACTGCGATAACACACAAGAATATTGACCTGGAACGTCCATATTGATGGAAATAAGCCGATGGTGCTGCAGACACGGGGGTAAGTCCCTTTGTTCAACCCATCCACCTCCCTCACTCGCTCCCTGATTGTAGCTCATACAACAGAAGCATCAGAAAGAATAAAACCATGTTATTTAGTTATTGATGATAAGTGCATTTGCTCGTAAAAGCATGTTATCAAAAAAAAATACATGTGGCACCTGGTGGCTAACTATCGGCTCGGTATGTTGGGATCCTCATCCCTCAAAAAGCTGAGTAAACCTTCTGTACAGATTCTGTTTTGTTCCAACTCTCCTATCAGATGAGGGGGCAGACAGGTCATGCAATATGGCAAATTTACTGGCTCTAAAATGGCCCGCGAGGCTACATCTGCCCATGTTCAATATATTGCTAAACCCAATTTGTGGAGTATATGCAATGCAGTGTGATATGAATTAGATTTTGCAGCAGCATAATTGTTGTAATTAAAATAAAACACATTTACAGAATGACACCTAGGTCTGCCAAAGGGCACAACCCCTAAAAGCCTCTCATCTATTTTAGGGGCTTAGACAATTTCTTTCCTTGGAGAATATATATGAATTAATCAATTAATTCTCACTTTAAAACAATGACAAAATGTTTCTGGGCTACAGGCAGTGGCTGGCACTACCATAAACACGGAAGAATCCATCTGTGTTGGCTAAATGTCATAAATGCATCATATAGATAATATTTACGTACATGCAGAACATTTAAAGCTTCTACTTCACGTGTTTAGTCACTGTACAGTTCTGCAGACTCCTAATGGTTGCTGCTGCGGATACACACACATCCCACTTTTGAGCATCTGAAGCTCAGCACTTGAATTTGTCCCTATTCACAGGAAATGGCAGAACACAGGTCCTCAGTGTCACACTGGCATTGTGAGCTATGCTGAAAATTGAGATTTAATGAGTATGTGATCCAGCACATGAGGGGACTGTCTCAAGGCTCTTTGTTGTATTTCTACAGCTCGGGTTAGCGCTGTTAATACACCCACTTGTGCATGAATGTTACAGTGTTACACCAAACATGACTGGCTTTTTAAAACAAATTAACCTGAATCCACACAACTGAGGAAGCAATAATGTTTTATTTTGTGAAGTATAGTACACAGGTTAGCACTGACTGGATGCATCAGGATGGATATACAAAACAAAGGAAAGAAAATTTACTGTAATGATAGATTGGTTAGCTGAGATGCAAAACAAAGACGTATGTCGGACTTATTTAAAGAAAGTGTGTTTATGCCAAGTGTTGCTTTTCCGGTTAAAGGTTAGGATAAAAAATTAAATCATAACAAATCATTATGGCTGCATGATAAGGAAAAAATATCTAATTCCAATTATTTTGATATACTGTATATCACTCTATTAGTAGCCTAGCAAAATCATATCACGTAAGCTCAATATTTCTGTTTGCTCTAGCATATGCCTGAACCATAGTCCTTGCAACGCAGCAGACCCAAGTTTGAATCCAACTTTCTGCATGTCTTTCCCTCTTTCAGTCTGTATTTATACCACCTTCAATAAAGCCAGGAAAAAAAGACCAGGTCCAATCAGAGACTGTACAGTACGGGGGAACCGGCGCTAATGCTACCATTAGTACAGTAAGAGCATCCCTAACTCAAGTAATTACTTGTGTTATATGAACAAATTACAAGGTAGAATTGTAAATAGATGCAATAACAACCATTCAAACAGAAACATGAAATGGTGAGATGGTTAATTTTACTTTCACCTTGATCTCCCTCATACGGATAAGACACTCTTCATTTTAGTAGGCTAGAAAAGACTAAACACACACAATGTGGTTCCTCAAATCTGGCAGCCCTTTTCTGAACTCATAGAAACATTACAGCTCCACATCGTACCCCAACACTAAATGTAACACCGAGGACTTATTTCAATGTCAGTTTCCAATTTCTTTTTTATGGAAATAACCACACTTTCAGTGAAAACTAAAATTTTCCAAAAAGCGCCAATAAAAAAAAGCTTGAAAATAAATAAATAAACATGAGTAAGCACATTCACAGTTATACCAACTGAACTATCAACTACACTAATGTTATGATGTTGATCCTGTGTATCCACTGAACAGCGCATCGTGATGGCGTCACCTTTTAACACCTTGATTGGCTGAAGGAGTTTGTTTGTTAAGGTAAATACTTGTGTTCAGCTCCGCCCCCTGAAAGGCCAGACTATAACTGTTGAGCTCACTTGTTCTGAACAGGCTGTGATATTGGAGAAAATGATAAATATTCTTATTTCCATTAAAATATATATATTTAAATAACTATGTTGTGATGTTTTGTCTGTAGAATGCCATTAGTAGGCTGTGACTTCTCTGCTGCACCAACAACACTTCATTAGAAATAGTATTTTGATTCAGACTCTCCCTTTAACAATTATAACAACTTCCTACAATTTGAATATTATACTAGTCCATATTGGATTTTCATTTAAATGTATCTAAAAACATTTCGAAAAGCAAAACTCAGCGAGTCATTTCAACTGTGCAAATGTCTAACCGCTCTAGCTGCTCCTCCAAGTTTTGTAAAAGACTCAACAGTGTATATAAATATTACATTTTTTTCTAATGTATCATGTTGCCTCCCGAGTTATATAGTCCTACTTCTCAGTCCTTTTTCAAAATCCATTAAACAATGAAATAGCAGAGGAACAAACCGAAAAATCCCCTGATGACATACTGAAGGCAGGGAGGAAAAGCGAAGGCACAGATGGTCTTTTTAAAAGTCCTTCCTTTGATGGTACAATCTCTGTAAATTGGCAGAGATGCTTTTAATCCTGATTAAAATTCATGTTTTGAATTATGTTGATATCCGACTGAATGTAGACAATTAAGGTGAGAGGAAGAGATGCACACTGAGTGGCAGGCTGGGAAGAGGAAACTAGGAGATCTATTGAGGAAAAGGTCGAATAATGCGACCTGAATCCCTTCTGCTCAAATTAAAGGGCATATGTTGCTATGGCGACGATCGTAACGTATCATGGTAAAGACGCTTTATATCGCTTCATCGTGCTTTCATAGAAATGCATTAGTGTTGTGTCACTGACTGACATTGCTAACGTGCGGTCACTCAGGTGAAAGGTTGAGCCCAACACAATGAAATGTAGCTGAGAGTTTCATCCTAGTGCAACTCTGCACTGTCCCGTGGCACATTTGTGGCTATGATATATAGATCTAATTAATTCTCAATTTATTTGAATGTGTTCTCCACTGTCTGGCACCCTAGGTGATTAAGTGCATTCATCTTTTCTATGGAGAATACAGTTATGCTACGTGCTGGTTAACATTAGCAACTTTTCCATTTTACATAATCTTTCATCCATGATCATTAATTGTATTGGACAAATTATTTGTTGACATGCACCAATAAAAAATCACATGAATGCAAATAGAAATCTTTATACTAAACTGAGAGATAAAAAAAAATGGGCATTTACTCATTCAAACTGCATCAAAACCAAAACACGAGGGCGATTACATGAGATGAAAAGAAAACATAATCACTGTAGCTTTAATTGAACCGTTCTTCTGGCTGTTTTACAACACAACAGCTCACTTTAAATCAACTAGTAAAACAGTCCAGCATGAGGCCAAAGCATACAGTTTGAGTGTGTGAATTAATAAGTGAATTATATTTCACCACAGTGGAATACAAAGAAATATAATAAAAAATAATAATAATAAACATTATTCTTTTTCTGTGGCAGCAACTTAGCAGGAGCTTTAACTCAGCAGCCGAACAAGAACATGTCAACACACAGAAGGCTCTTAAAATTCTCCTTTTTTCCAAACTTTATTTATGTTTTGGCGAGTGTTGTGCAGTGGGGCATTGCTAGCGTTAACATAATGTCCACGAAGATATAAAATAGAGAGAAACATGACATGAAGAGCTGCATTGCGGTTGTGCTGTGCCCTTTTATTCATCTTGCCTGTTGTAATAAACAGTGTATGGTATACCGAAAAAATACACTTCTGTTGCATGTTTGTCAAGGATACACACGTGGGTTTTAATGAGTAACCCTGAATGGAAACATAATGCATGGACCAATTGGAAGCTGCTTATCAAAGGCTCAGAGGAGAATTCAGCAAGTCATCTGAATATTTCTAAAACTGCATTATTTTAGGAACTACAGGAACTATCATTTTGTGTGGATTTGTGGACAAATGTGGCAGTGTTTCCATGAACACAACGTGAAAATCTTGCACGTGCGCTTGCTTTTTGCAGTGTTTAAAAGATAAATAACTCTACAAAGACGGTGGTGAAGCAAAGTATACCACAGCTTGCAATGTATTTCATGAATAAAACCGACAAAATAAATACTAGACTCTTGTTGTGACATTAAACGCTTCTAAAAGCATTTTAACAGCCTGTCTCTTGAGACAGACAAAATCCTATTCATTCAAAGCTTCCAAGCATACAAAAATTAATGCAAGTGAAAATAAAAATCACAATGAATTCTAATAAAATAGACATAATAAATACCTGTTAATTCAGGGATCAGTTTTATATCCTTTTAAATCCTATAACTCTCTCCGTCTGATGAATGACCCACTAAGGTTGGCTCGTGTTTTCACCTGAGCCCCATCATTGTCACTTTGAAGTTTATTTCTTAAATCCTTGTAGCTGCTGCACCTTAACATTTTTCATCAACACACTATGTCCTAAATGGTTTCCTGGTTATTTTGATAGTGTGTGGCTGCATTCCAATATTTCAATTTACATGATCTGCTAACAACATTGTTCCGTCATCCTTGCCGTCACATCTCCCATTAATCTCCCATTATGTTAACTATTACATTTATTGATTCCCCGACTGCTGGAAAATGAGACAATTCAGTGGCCTCTCACCCGTTGCTCCCAGGTTGCTTATCTTATCATTTCATTAATCATTTTGAGAGATATTACAAGGAATGTTGAACTTTGACAGGTGAATTAAAATGTCAACCATGTAAAGAAATGACTATGCATACTGAAATAACTGCAGAACAATCATTTAAAACATCACAAAACCATGGTTTTGTAATGTCTAACATTATTCTTTTATTTTCAGTATTACTGCAGCCATGATGGCACCCGCAGCCAGCTGACAGCTGATAAAGAGAACGTGTAAAACCAAACATCAGCATTCCCCACACAAAAGAAGCTTGTTCAATAGAGCAGCTTTCTTTTCTTTATTTCCTCTAAAATGCACCAGTGCTTCTGTCTTATCTCAATGCCTAATGAAGCTTCATATCATCCTTATATCTGGAGGACATTTTACCGGTTTTAGGTCCTACATTTGTAAATTGTAACCTTGTGTATACTGATGTATTTCTGTAGAACATGCTGTAGTTTCCTGGTTTCACATTAAGTCCACATCCCCCGTCTGTATAGTTTATATACCAGATGCAGATTTTCATAAGATAGAAAACATGAAATCATTAAACATCAATCAGCATCCTGAGTGCAGTTATGTTGGAGCACACCAGAACAACATTGAGGAAATTACTCTACATCCCCCTCACTTTGGTAGAATAAATCCAGTGTTTGTCACAAGACGATGAACAGGGAGGCACCGCACAGGCACAGCTAGGCAGAGCAGCCCTGTTAGTTGTATTCTGTCAGATACCACTATACACATTTCATCTCTCGGGAGAAAGGAGGCATGAGAGTGGAACGTAGCAACTCATCATCAGCCTGCAGGATGCATGACTTAGTACTGTAAGAAAGGTGACCCTAAAACACTCCTCCTCCTGCTAATGTACAGCACTCCTGCTTTCTTTGAGAACATGCCCACTGGGTTGCACTGTGCATCTTTGCCACGAGTTAGTGGACACTCAGATGGCCTTGACTAAAATACATCCGAGGAGTATTGAACAGCATTTAGACCTCAGGGGTTTACTTTTATGGATTAAAACTGCTTTTGTTTTGGAAAGACCTGACATTACACTTTAAATGGCGAAAGCGTTTAAACAGCCCTTCTCATGAAACAAACAGCATCCACACTTATAAAAAACAGCTTTTGTTAATGCATGTGAAAATAAAAATCCCAATAAAAACCATATAAATGACGCTACAACACAGGGTTTAAGATCTAATTAATTACTGAGAATATAATCTGCTAGGATGTTGCATGTTCTTTGTTTTAGGACATGCTTTTACAAGAAGCCGAGAAGCAATTTCACATTAATGAGCCAGCAAAGAGGATTGTTAACCAACAGGGCCTTAGGGTTAAAGATCAAAATGTAAAAAGGTAATTACACATAATTAGGTATAATAACAAATGTTACGTGGAAATTCATTCATATCTGGAGGTGCCTTTGATTCCTGTCGACACTGCTGATGGCGGCTCAGAGTTACTCTTTATGTCTTTGGAGGGTTGGCTTATTAAGATACCACAGAAATAGAGAAAGACTTGTTAAGAAAGGTTTGGGCTCCAATGAATTTTAAGTGGGGTGAAAAAACAGCCACGACTAATTCTTTGGGGGATCAATGCCCTGTCTGAGGTAATGAGAAACAGAAATAAACGTGGAGTACAAAAGAGATGCTCACTCATGCAACTGCACTGAAAAACAAACAGTTTTCCGAACAGACTGACTGGTCAGAGATTAGGGGGCGAGAACACAGCGCCACAAGTTCAAGACGAATCTTGCATGACTACCCATTTTTCTCCCTTCCCTCCTCTTTTTATCTCATTTACTGTCTGCCACACACTGAATTGTTTACCCATAGAAAAACAATCAAATCCTGCCATAAGATGAATCATATTTTTGGACTTTCTTGAACCTGAAGGTCAAAAGTACGTCAGTAATTTCAGCTAATCTTTCATTTTGTACTATCAGCATGATGCAGATATAGCCTCAGAGCTTGTATTTGACTGTATTTTACGTTTTTTTACACCTTCATCTCACTAATCTGTCTAGAGCATGAGATTGTTAGACGTTGGGAAGATAAAAAATCAAAGAGTGTTGTGCTTCATCATGGCCCTGGAAGATAAGGCCCTTTACTGTCACATAAAATCAGGAGCTGCCTACTGAAAAACACTCCATCCCCGGGCTATTCCCCACCATCACCATCATCACTACTCTCTCCGTACCATCTCCACAAATACTTGGTGCTCACTTCACTGACAAACTATTTCCAAAGACAAATCAAACCTCCTACCACCTATTTCAACTCATGAGTAATGTCAGGTAGAAATGCTTTGAGTAAAGGGTGCTGCAGAGTTTAATAATGCAGGGAAAAGGTTTGCTATGCCCTCCCAATATGTTGATATCTTAACAAAGGAGAGACACGTCATTTCAACAAGGAGCGTGTGAGGTTTTCTAATTTCATATACGAGTTAAAATCACACTGCCTCGTCCCATACATGCATTTAATAACCTTTAACATTTTCACAACCACAGAGTGAGCCTGCAGGTATCCGCAGATGACAAAGTTAACACAATGAGGACAGGACAAAGACAAACAGATAAAGGGACTGCATAATTAACAAACCTGAGGCTGTGGGACTATTAGCTAACCAAAACAAGTTATTTCAGCCATTTAGATCAGCTGCTCACCACCAAAGGAATTGTACGCTGCAAAAATCAACAGAGAAAGGGGCCACACACTGACGCTGCCATGTCACTCATTCTAATTAGATTACTGCTTAACATATGTACACATTTGCCATGGTGCAAGGATTTATTGTACAATCTGCTGGCTGCATCACAACAGCAGGATCAGAGGACTAACAAAAATGCGAGATGAAGATATGAGACGGAAACTGTTTTCCATCACAAGGATGCAACAGTGTAATCAAATTAACAGTCCCTCTTTTGTACTTCACACATGCTTGAGTATGACAACATCGGTGTGACTTGAAAGTGTCTGTTTGACTCATTGGACATCAAATCCAAGTCATTCATAACAGTGACAAGTGGAGGAGGGTGCTGAAAGTCAGTCTTTCTTACGCAGATGCTTCTAAGCAATTATATAAATTAAGTTGTCAGATGGGTCCTGAGGGACGTTTGTCTTCCAGGCTCTGCAAGACCAGTGGGCCTCCCTTACAAAACAGAGTGCAAGATAGGAAGGCAGCCAAGGAAGGGTCTGCCTGTGTCAAGATTAACAACATTTCTTTAAAAGATTGTCTTTAATCTAACAAATGCATGTCATCTCAAATCTTACCAGGGAAAGATGCCCAGGACCTACATTCTTAGTCACTGTTGTGTTTTTGAGAGGGAAATTACACCCTTGCATTCTCTGGACAGTGAAAAACATGTTGTTTACAGATTTCAGGATGCCCAGCAATTTTCAAGCTTCCGAGCTTCACTTTTATAGAGGAACAAACACAGTGTTCTGTACTGCCGCTGCACTTTTTATACACCCTGTGCTGTGTGATACCATATCACTGTCTTTGAATATATTTGCAAGCATTGTATAAAAAACAGACCACAGGGACGTGTTGAGTACGAAGTGTGATCTGCAAGACATTTTTTGTCCATTTTGCCTTTATTAGTCTCAGATTTGTAAGTAAAAGTGTGAGTCCCTTGGGTGCCATTGTCTTGGTGAGACAGTTTCTATCCTTAGCCTCTCTCTTGTCAGCGCTCGTATGCATTTTTTCTCAAGTATCCCAGGGGCCTTGAAGGCCCTGCCTTCACCGGAGTTGTCATTTTCAATTAGCTATACTCTAAATCTATGTCTGTTGGCTCTTGTCAATAATCGTTTCATTGAAGAAGATGGGACAGCTCTAACTTCAAGACATATTCAATTTCCATCAAGGTTAGCCAATCTATTAATTTGCATTTCATCTCCCACCTGCCCCAGAGCGGATTTGCAAACATTTTAAAGCATGTATTGCAAGCAAATAACTGATTTACATCCGACAAGGATAGGAGTAACCTCTAATTCATGCCAAGTGAAGCAGGCACAGCTGTTCATCCCCTCCGTCTATTCCCCCGATATGCAGGTGGGGCTCCTTTTCATTAGGACTGTGTCTTGTGACTTTAACTATACATCTCTCGGTGAGATGAACCGTTTTCACATGATCTCCAGGAAATTCAGTTAAGCGGTGGATTGGGCCGATATGAAAATCGTTTAGGCACATTAGGTCTCATGAAATATATATCTAAATTAACATTATGGCAAATTATAGCCCATTTGAAATCACAAGCATGCCTTCAAGTTAGGTTTCCATCATTAAGTCCTAATGGCTGCTGCTCTGTGTAACACTAACAGGAAACTATGGCAGCATTCGACTGTGACATAGGTTACATGATATTAAAACGGATTTACGGTCAGACAAGGAAGATTCCAATTTAAAGTTCTTGCCGAAAATTTAAACTGATGTCTCGTATTTTTTGTAGGTAACACATGTAAAAGCCTTAAGTCTTCAATACAGCCCTACCGATATGGGATTTTTGAGACCGATACTGATTTTAGAGGGAAAACTCATAACCGATATGGTGGCCGATATAGTCATTATTTGAGCTTGAACAAAAATAGCACGGATTTTTCACCAAATGTACCCAGAAAGCTACTTTCTCAAACATTAAACTTCATTAAATAATATTTAACATTATTATACATTTCCAACAATGTATTACATTGTCAGCTAGTTTTATAAATGATCACTGAGGAAATAAAGAACAAAAAGGAATAAAATTCATAGCTAAACAAACAGCATTACTGTTCAATTTCAGTTAATTGCTGACCATTGAAAAAAAAAGAATACAAAAATGAATCGCAAACACCATTTCTAAATCACGCCATGCTACATTTTCTGCAACAGCACATATCGGGCAGCATGTGCACCGATACGATAAGTCTTTGATAGGCCCATATTGGCCGATCAATCAATATATATCTCGGGCTCTAGTCTTCAATAGTAATCAATTAATTAATTAAGGTTTATTATAGTGCCTGGCTTTGCAGTTAAATTATTAACTAGTTGTTGTTACAAAGAAAGAAAGAAAATAACTCAAGGGAGCAGTTCGTGTAATGAAACAAGGAGTCGAATGATTCTGCTGAATCAGCTATAATTTCTTTACATCGTAGCAAAATTGAATATCGATTGTGTCCATGTTGCAGACGATATAGTACATCTACAGTAAAGTATATGTGACAAAACAGTTGCTCGACTCACAATCCTTCAAAGAATGTGAATAAACAGGGCTTGAAGCTAAAACAGGCTGACTAGGTCACTTTTCCATGTGCATATCCCACACATACATGCAGCTCATAATATGTAATACAACCTGGGGTCAGAGCCTGCTGCATGCATTAGAGAGGAATGTCTCAGAATAGCAAGAAAACAAATTGTTCTGCAGAGAAAATTATGACCACTTTTTCCTTCTTATTGTTAGCCATTTCCTGTGTCTTGTGAAATATCCGCCTCATGCCGGAAATGTACATCTGTCATGTTCTCCAACACTGTTTACTTCCATCAGCAGTATTTCCAAAGTACCCCTACATTTAATTTGTGTCAAATTCTTGAGTGACTGAAGCGTGCACAAATTAGCTTCTGTATTTTTAGAAACAGAAACTGGTCCAAAGATTCATGGTTTAAATCTACAGGAGTCTTTAATATTGTAGTGACATACTTAGTGACTTTAAATTAGAAACTGGCCTTCAAATATGTTGTTTCTCAGTGTCTTTGAATGGAGCTGCATTAAAAATAATGGGAGACGCCAAAGCAGCAGGGGGATTTACAGACAGCAGACTTTTAAAGGCTGTATTTTCCTCTGGCAGATGATTCTATCTGCCACCACTTGGCTAATTGCTGTCATTGAAAAGAAAGTCACATAAACTTCAAGAAAAAAAATGGATATAATATTCCTAATTGAATAATGGCTTAATAATACCCATTGCTTTCTGTGTATCCTCCAAAACACAGCCCTGAAGAAGCCAAATCAATAAGATCAAACACGAGTCTGTGCGCCCTCAAGCCACGATGCACAAGCCGACTGTCACCAGCACAGTCAGATGACAGCACTGTGCTACACATCCAAACGCAGCGAATCTGCAATATTAGTTTGGTCAATTTGCATATCTTTGATTAGATTATTCCTGTGGGTCTACTTGTGTGCTAAATGGTGTGTTAGAAGCCTCCTGCTCTGCTAACCTAAAGATGCACTCCCCAAAAAACAAAAAGGACCTGCCTCTGCCCTTGCATGGAGAGCTCTTTTTCTTTCACAAAATATTTTCATGGATCCCTTTGAGCTCCAATCAAAAGCAGCGAGACCTCACCCTCACATCAGTCTAAATACATTTCAAAGTCTCTCCTTTCAAGGCTGTTGGGGGTTCAGTGTAGGACACCTTTAATTTGAGCTCAAACCTGCTGAGATTATTTATCCTGAGGCATGATAAAAAGCAGAGATGTTTCATCCTTACACTCTCATGGTGTGTTTGGACATCTTGACACTCCACAGCTCCATCGCCCACATGCTTAATTTGGACTCCAGTCACTCTTTATGAAAAGGCAGAAGTTACTAAAACAACATGGGGAGAAATCACCCAGACTGGAGAGCAGGAGCTTGTCAGTCAAAAGCACATAACTTAGGCTGACATCTAGTTAAATGTCAGCATCCAAAACTATTCAGCTCCTTTTTGAGGTGGTATTACTGAGATTATTACCAGCAGCACTGTCAGCAGAACTTCAACCTGCGATCGCCCAGACAGCTGTAGCTAAATTACAACACGAATAAAAACAAATGGAAACACGAAAGTAGAAGACTTTACTCACGGAAATAAAAAAGTCGTCCTTTCGTCTCTGTTTTTATTTTCTCTCCCAGGTGATCCCGGCTGTGGTGCCCGCCGTGGTGTCTCTCCCTGCCGACCCAAACGGCGGAATAACAGCGGTATCAAGAATATCAAGTCCGGCTCCTCGGCTCTGTCGCTCTATCTGGTTAGCCAGCGTAAACAGTACATCCTCAAGTAAAAAAATAGCAATAAATAGACATTATTTCTTCCGGTGTCCGGCTCTTCTCCCCACGGACGCAACCAAGCCTTTTCTTCCACTTCAGGGAGCTTTCTGCCGGAGCTGTGCGTCGTGCTGGACGGAGCTTTGCTTTGGTCTCTTCTCAGTCAGCCTCCACCGCTGCAGCCGGCTGAGGCTCTCTCTGCAGCGCAGCATCCCGTCTCACTGGTGCTGAGGAGAAAAAAAGGTGGCCCTCAGTTAGTTATAAGGAGTGGCATCGCATCAGTTTCTACCACTGCGTAATGTTAGGGCTATCCTGCTCCAAATCTGTTTGTTTATTTGCAGGAAAATGGGATGATTTGATGAAAGTTGTAAAAACAACAGATGTAGTGTGCAAAGAGAGGCATGACTGTGCCCCCCATTGCCAGTAAAAGGTGCGGACATTAAAGCTTATTTATGATATTTTGACATTGAAACTAGTTTCAACGCACAGATTAGCAAAATAAAAGACACGCATATCTAAAGTTATATTTGTTAATTGTCTTACCTGACCTTCTTCTGTAAATTCATCTGTATTTTAGCAAACTTTTAGTTATATTTATTCTACAGTTGTTTCGCTAATGTTAAATAAATGATAGTCAGCTGACCAAATTAGCTTAGCGTGTTTTGCTAACTGGCCGTAAATGTTATTTAGCTAGCTAATATAGTTTACGTATTGGTTTTTTTGCCTTAAAGTTTTCGCAGTGCAGTTTTACCACAAGAGGGCAAGCATCTTTGGCATAAAATATATAACATTAAATAAACAAGTCTTCTCTCTTGTAGCATGCTAGCTTGCTTCTCTACGTTTGCTTTACACTGTGAGCACGTGTACATAATTAACACCATTATACTGTCACTAAAACTATTAATACCTCTACAGTATATTAATAAATGCTGGCTGATGTGTGCGCTATTCTTACAGAGGAAAGAGGCGATACAGACGCTGACATGCCATTATCTTCGTTGTGGTTCACCTCCGATTGTTTTAGTTTGCCTACTTTATTTTGAAAGTATATACCGGAAGATGTAGTATTATTTTTTAATACAGTTTAGGGTATTTGCATTGGGGCTTGATTAATTAATTAATTAATTAATTAATTAATTAATTAATACTACTTCTTGTTCGACTATCAAAATATTACAATATGTGGCTTGTTTGCAGTAATGTCATTTGACCGGAAGCATCTTTATTTCGCTCACGCAGTGGTTGTCAACCTGGGGATTGGGGCCCCTTAAGGGATCGCAAGCTCATTTCGGGAGCCAGATGGTTCTGAATAAAAAAAATAAACAACAAAAATAAAGTAAGGTGTTTTAGATTGGGAAATGTTTTTATACTACTGTTGGAGTTTGTTAGCTTTCTTTTGCTAAATTAAGTTCTTAATTTGCAAATCAGCAGCTCCAACTAGGGTCAGGGGGAGAGAAAAATGAACTGAACCAATACAAATATCCACAGTGCCTGCAGCACATTGGACGCCGTCCAGGCACTAGCTGTTAAAACCAAACAAAACTGTCACCCAAAACAAAGCATATTTTATTAATTACAGCATTCATAATCACTGAAAATCAGCACAGGGAGCTGCATAGCTTTGTGCTGATTTTCAGTGGGGTCGTGAACGCCAACCTGATCATTCTGGGGAGTCGTGACTCAGAGAGGTTGAGAAATGCTGCCTTTAGGTATCTATGATACTTGCAATACAAACCAAAACTGTAATAGTGGCCATAAACTTTGTAAAAATAAAACTTTTTAAATACACAGTGGTGCAGTTACATTTTGTGACCACTGGGGGGCACTAAACAGGGCCAAATGTATTTATTTATCAAATTTTTAGACAGGACAAGTGTCTACTGATGATCACTATTGGCTGTAGATCCACACAGGCTTCACCAATCAATAGGCCACTTTACTACCTAATTGAGCTTCAAAATCAGGTTGGGAGAGCTCTTTGATGGAAAGGACTTTTGTTTGAAGCTTAAGCTGATTTTGTTAAGAGTGTTAACCTATTAACCTATGTAACCTATTTAATTATTTGTTTTGAAGCAGCTCTCTCAGGGGAGTAAGCTCTTATTCAACCCTATCTTTTAATTGTGAAAATAACAAAAAACAATAACTAATATTATAGAAAAAAAGCATGAACATAGAGGCGAAGCACCAGATTCTGCTAATGTGAACAAAAAGGAGCTTTTATTCTTTCCATCTGTTGGATTAGTTGTTTGTAGCCTCATGTAAATTATATATAATACGCTTAAAATGAGTAAGTTAATTGAATAATTGTGGACAAGATAATAAAAAAGCTTCACATTAAATCCAGTGTGACTGTTTCTTTTACTGCAGTTGTTCTTCTGCATTCACAAGAAGTTTTAAAAAGTATGTGTCATGCAGCAGCCCTCTTAACAGAACATTAATGGTACTGGACTGGAGAGTATAGATTAGTTCCTTCTGTTTCATGTATCAGTTACATAGCTCACATTGCCACCCTCTGCTGTGAGCGTTTGACTGACAATATGGAGCTAACAGCCTATCTCTACCCCCCATCATTAATTAAACAGCACCCATGACTGAGTGCTCTTCCTTTTGCACAATTGATCCATTCCAGTGCTTGTAGCTCTTATCAGCTCTTAGATGCCATCTTTTTAAAAGCAGTATCTTAAGGGTCCTTTTTACAGCTCTGCTTGTTGGCATTGATATCGTTTGGAGAGTTTTGCTTGTAGCATACACAGTGAAATATATTTCAGAGGACAGGAATATTATTTTTCATGTCTGATACCATAAGCTTAGTAGTTTTTGGGTCAGCTTCACAGTGCTGAATAATGTTTTAGATTCAAAGGATATGGTGTATTCAATTTGTTATGTTCCTTTAAACTACAAGGCAGCAAACGGCTCAGTGGTATTGTTTCAACACAGTGAATATATACTGTACAATTATATCTAACACACTGGCATCTTTTTAGCACTACATGTGCAAAAATGACCAAAAAAAAGGAACTACAAGCTGCCAAAATACTAATTATTGACTTTAATCATGAACACTGTTTTGTCTTAATGTATGTTTTTAATCTACAGAAATGGTTTTGAGATTGAGTACATTCATTTGAAGCTTAACAAAGTGGAAAGGAAACAAAAGGAAAACACTTTGCACATTCAGGGAAACACATTCAGTGGATGCATTTCTCTCCCAGTTTTTTCTGCAGCTGATTCATCTTGCTGGTCCACCTACCGAAGATAAGGAAGGTGTAATTAAACTAAAGATAAACCAGAAACATGGCCCCTAAAGCCATATGTTAAAAGCACCACTAATCACACAAATTTGTTAAGCCAGGCAACAGGAACAGGATGGCAGGCCTGCTCACACTTCAAAGTCCACTGCAGTGTCTCTTTTTAGATGATAAGCTGCCATATTGCCTGTGTGAGCACACAAACTTTGGTTTTGTTTGGAGTACACTGCAGGTTTAGACAGTAATACCGGAGAGCTTTACATTTTGGAAACAAAAGCATTCATCACCAGGAACTAAATCTGAATGGTCTATAAACTCATTTGCCTTTGGTTGTTGTAGTAGGGTGAGGCAATACATACATTATTATACTGTGACATGAGAATATTTCATCTCAGAGTTCTTTTTAAAGGCATTTAAAGCATTAAAGTGATGCAAAACAGGCTGTTCTAGCTGCTCTATTATTTACCTTAGCCATTTAGTCATTCTATCCACATTACTGATGATTATTTATCCAAAATGTCATTGTGTAAATATTTTAGAAACACAACAATGGTCAACCCTATAACATTGTTTTAATATCAACAGAGATATTTGGTTAAAAGCAACATTATATTTGATTTACTCCATATTGCCCAGCTCTATAACATTGCTCAACACACTACTTTAAACGCAACTACAAAGGGACCCACAGGAGTGTTTTTATATAATAACACCCTTACCAGTAGCAGCAGATTATCAGGTCCATCCTGCAGTTATGTATAGTTAATGTTTTCAAAAGGTGGCAAAAAACTAAGTTTAGGGTTAGAAAAAGATGCTTTGGAGTTAAATAACACATGCTACACATGGACGTTAACTCACATGCAACCATAGACTGTAAAAATAATGCAAAAAAAAACTTAAAATGACATTGACTTTTGTTTTATCTGAGGACCGTCCAAAGTCTTGTGTTTGTTTGACCCAACCAACACCAACTGGACTCGTCGTTCTACTCTTTGCTTCATGATCATATTTCATTTCATATTTACAAAAGCCACTAGAGTGTGTTGCCTTACAACTAAGGTAGTAAAAGAGAGCAAACGAAATGACAATTTTACAGGCCAACCTTGAAGTAGCATTACCATGGGGTCTATTGAGAATTTGCCTATTGGATATTTGCTTCATTGCAGAAAATAAGCTCTGTGAAAAATACGTTTCTGATGCTTACACGCTTTGGTCAGGAGGATAATCTTCCCAAATGAACACCACTTTTATTATGTTTGAAGCGTTAATGCAGCCAACAGAGGGAAAAAGCTAACGTTATGCAATAGCGAACTACGCCAAGGTCATGACTTCTACGCCAGAGCTGTTATCCTGAAGACGTAACCTAATAAATTGTTTAATAACATCATTTAAAATCTACAAGAGTTTGTAAGTGCATTGAAAAACATGAGACTTTGAGAGGGTTCCTGTCCGTGTCCGGCGTAATGACGTTTATTGTCACCGACAACCATTATAATCTCTTTTAGCTACTTCTTAGCAACCACCTTATTAAGGTCGTGTAAAAACTCAAAATTTCACCATTTTCCACTATATTTCAGGTATTTAACCAAAAATCCATTCAAAATCCTCATTGAGTTTGAGAGGTTTCGCTAACTTACTTTCAGGTTTAAGAACATTTCTGTGGCGCCCTATAAGCTGCTGTAACTAATGACATATGTGGCCTTCTCCTCAAACATGTTAGGCTTTTGATCAGAACAATGAAAGTAAAAATTTTATTCACTTAGACATAAAAACAGATTGCAATGATTTGCAAATCCTTTGTGACCTACATTCAACTGATCACAGTGCAAAGGCAAAATCTCCCATGTTAAAACTGGGAAACGTGTAAATATATACACTAGCCAAAGAATCGGAAAGCCTCAACTTTCCCCTTTATAGTGCAGTGACATCTACCATTGGAGCTCAATAAAGCTGTCCTCAGAGATGCAGGAAATGACAGCATGGTGTTGGTGGTAAGAACACAGCACTCACTTCAAATTAGAGAGGTGGTGCGTCTCAGAAAGAAAAGGATTAAAAATTATGGCCTGACAACACACGACAAGTGTCGACATGAGTTAGATGGCAGGATGCAGGACTTTCTGAACGGTTAGGAAAACTTTCTATGACACTGGCAGAGAAAATCTGTGAGCTGCTGGCAGATTGGAGCAAACTAACAGGAACAATTTTCCTCCCTGTCCCAGACACAACCCGTAATTTAAATTCTATGTGGGCACAATGGAAAAAGAAGAAACTTGCGGCTGAATGGTGGGCTTGCATTGTGTGTTTTTTAGCAGATCCCTGAATGGTTCTGTGTGGGCTTAAATGGTTTTCCTTTATAATCAGCATGCAATTAAACCCAAACTAAGTGTTCTGACAGCAGCCAGTCCTATGAGTAACTCTAGTCTTGTCGTATTTGAATCAACAGCATGGCTTGAACACCTGTCTGATCAGACATATCACTTGGCAGAACCTGTTCTTTACATAATCTTCCTTCACTCAAGTCTGTCCGTTTCTCTGTCAGTGTGGGAATGAACACTTTCACACTTCTTACGATGCAAGTATCTGACATCTGCGGTTTGCAAGGTGGTGTGTGATGTTGCAGCTGACTGAATCCTAATTTCCCAAGAAAAGGCTAAGGAGATGGCAATCCTCAGCATTTGAGCAAACACAGCACTATCCACGAACAAAACGTCTTAATTTATCTTCATTACACACCCTGAGAGCTGTGTTGTGCTACACTGCCCCCCACTTCTCTACTGCACAGGCTGCTGCACCAACTTCTGAATCAAACATGGAGGATAGCATATATTTTGGGCGCCAGCTAATGAAATGAACGTTTATGTATTATACATTTTGGATTAATATATTGATCAGAGTGCCTGTTATTTCCTGAGTGCAAGCCTTGCATCAGTCAGACTCCAGCCGTATCAACGTCAGGATTCAGGAAAGCATAAAGGTATACTGGTGCAGATGGTGAGTTGCATTAACATGCTTAGCAAATTTAAGCAATTTATATTTATTGCTCAGCAGATGCTGACTAGATGGAGGTGGTAAATTATAATTTGGTTGGTAGACTGATTCTTTTCATTATTGGGAACGCCAACATCTGCTGGTAGTGTGCTTATGTATGCAAGTTTCAGTGAGGGATGAAACATTCGACGTCTATTTAAAATGGCTTTACATGGAGCTCTGAGCATATAGATGAACCGCACACAGCTCTCAACATGGCGTTGGCTGAGGCAGCGGCCAGGAGCTAACGGTGCTAACGCCACTGCAAACCCTCCGAAAAACAGCAACATATGTGACAGTTTGGGGAACTGGTGGGTGGCTGTTACACTTCTGCACCAACGCCACAGGTCAGGAAGTGGTTATCGTTGATAACTGCCGTATGAGAGCAGAGCAGAGCGGCAACAAATGGGACAAACACAAAGATTCACATGTACTAACATTTACCAGCTTCCATAACAATTTGTTTGTGTCAAAAGAACAGAGAAACTCTGGGTAAAACACACAAGGAGGGAGTGTGACTTCATTCTCTGGTCAGGACACCATTAATCTGCTCCATCTTTACATAGTAAATAGTAGTTTACAGCTAAACTAATATTTTGAATGTTGATTACATCTTCTTTACACCAAGTGGGAGGGAAAAACAGAAGAGAAATCAGAGCACAGTTTGTAATAATTAAAGAAACCAAACTTGTCAGGAAGGTGAGGGCATATTGACAGAGACTTAAGAAAGAAAAGGATGATATGTTTTCATCATTAAACTCTCTAGAAGGGTTCAACCAAGTGTTAAAGCCAGTTTCGCTCCAGTGCAACTGAGCATGTTGTGCCAATATTTAAACCAATACATATTAGTCCCATGTAATCCAGAAAACAGGTGTGAACCCAAATGCAGAGTGATGCAGGGAGGCAGACAGGATAAGGTCCGGATTTGAGGCTTACGAAAATGTGTCTGCAGGAAGGTGGTCCAAAGTGAAGAAGGAAGTAAATAAAAAAAAAAGATAAACTGGGAACGTGGAGCGATGACGGCGGCAAAACCAAAATCCAGCATGCAAGAAAGTGAAGACAAACTGCATGGCAACAGGGAAAGAAAGCATAAAAAACACAGGTGAAACTAACAGGGGGCGGGGCAAGCAATGAAAAAGGAGGGAAAACAGAACAAAGCCAGGAAGTAAAACACACATCACACAAGAGGAGCATAACTAACAAACTAAAACAGGAAACAGAATACAACAACTAAACAAAAGCCTCAAAACAACTGAACATGTTAAGAAATCCTGACAAATCCAACCTCTGCTGGAAAACATCAGCTCTGTGCGAACACATGAGGTGAAGTGCTCCCAGCACTGATAGTGGGAGGGGTCAAAGGTCATCAACCAGGGTGCAGGGGATGGCCAAAGGACGATGTTCACACCGTTTCTGAACAGACAGGGGTTATGTTCTCCTGACACTCATACTTAGGTTACACAATGACAGTTGAGCCCATTGGCTGAAAGCTTAACAAACCTTGAGTTGAGATTATTCCGTCACATAATACACTATATTTATTTTCATGAAAGGGTAACAGGAACTATACTGTGTCCTCTCAGCAGGATGGAAAACTGAATTACTAATGTAAACTGTGGTGGCTGGATCACTCCTAATGAGAGGAAACAGCAGGGCCGAGACGGATAACGTTCTTAAGCAGCTTTTCCTGTTCCTCACACTTCATCTGCCTCACAACAACAATACTCCACCTTGTTTCCATCGCACATGTGACGGAGCGAACCAGTCAAAAACCACAAAGACAAAACTGATGGAAAAGTGGGGAAAAGCCAAAGCCTGATTAATGGAGCTGTTGGAAAGGTTGCTGTTATATTATTTAATCCTATAAATATTCATTCATTATCCTCAGAGGCGGGGTACGTCCTAGACAGGGATTATCAAAGGACCGCTGGTGGAATGTGACTAAGTACATTTACTCAAGTACTGCACTTAAGTAGAAATTTGAGGTACTTTACTTGAGTATTTCCATTTCTGTAACTTTATACTTTCACTAGATTTAGAGGCAAATATTGTACTTTTTACTCCACTACATTTAGCTGACAGCTATAGTTACTTTTCAGGTCAAGATTTAACTTTAAAAAATTATAACCATTTTAAAATTATTTTTATAAATTAAATTACATAACAGTTTATTAAGTAGTTCAAATTTGCGCCATCTTAACAACAGTAAAATGCTGCTTAAATAAATTAATCAATACAAATAATGAAATAATATATTCTGAATATATAAAACAATCTGGTGGGTGTAGCCCACCTGTAAATATAAATATTTTTAATAGTTAGCCTTGTAAACAATAGAATTGTAGTAAATTAACTCAATTACATGAATGAACTTAATCCATTTGTGCCCTAAGACTTTATTTAGTATAATAAGGAAAAATGCCTTCAAGTTTTTTTTCTGATTAGTCAAAAGTCTTGAAACCTGATGCAAGCCTCTAACAGGGCAGTTTTTATCTTATTAAATGTTTTACATATGACTTATTCTTTTTACACTGCATTACAATATCTTTGATTTCCAACTTGTTATGAGTTCACTCAGTGGATACCAAATACTTGATTGTGCTCCTTGTATTTTTATCATACTATATTTAGTCATTGGGCACATGGGACTTTGGGACGCTTTTCCTAAAATATAATGCAGTCCATTGCAGCAATCCCATGTGTCAGATGACTAAATATAGTGTGAAAGAAAAACTCTCTTTTAGCTGACTACTTTTGAACATTTCTGGAGATTTTTGCTTAGACATTTCAGCTGTGGACACAAATGGGTTAATATAACTTCTCTCTCACACTAACATAATTCTGGGTTAGCATGCTGGGTTTTCAGTTCCTCAGGACAAGATGAAAAAGCATAAAATATATTTACATGTCTCTCTGGCAAACATTAATTACTTCCAATAAGTTATTACTCAAAAATTATAATGATGAATATATAAAATGCACATAGAAAGTCAGATTTAATTGAAAAATCCATTTGTTCAGCAACGGGGGGGATGAAAGCACCTAAAATCATCATTTTTAAATGAACAATGGACCATGAGTCATATGAAAGGAGTTGCTTCTGTAGCTCCATTTGCAGCTTTGTAGCATCTTTCAGCTTGTTGTTTTGTTTTTTAGGGACCAAAACTTTTGTTTTCTAGTCACCCTCGCTTGTTTTCAGCTGCAGCAGGAAGAGAAAACACTTTAAAAATCCAGCGTTTGCTATCTTTGCAGCAGCAAACAGCTAGCGAGTAGTGTGGAGCATTTAGCAGCTGAAGAGCCACGACTGGGTAGAGAATAAAAACATTAAAGAAGAAGAGATTAAAGAGAGTGAATAATGGCCTTACATTAACCAGGTAGCTGGAGACATGTTTCCAAATGAATGCTTATGTTGCTCTGTGTCTGCAGAGATGTGTAAATAGGCAAATGTGCTCATTTGTTCGCCATATCAACTTAAAAGGCAATATGTCAGTGATAAATACCATCCTGATAATTCCATACATGAAAGCATGAACTACTAATTTTTCTTGAGGTAAAATGTATTGCACTTACAGAAACATGAAAAGAAATATTTCCAAGGCTCTAAAAAATCAAAGCACATCCCTCAAAGTTTGGTGTTTTTGTTTAATATAAGGCTTCCCTTCACTCTCTGTGGCTCTCTCCTCACTCAAAGTCATCCAGCTGCCTCAGCGACCAGTAGATCCACCTGCAGAGAATGTGAGATTGTCTGCCGTCTCCCTGCAGAAATACAGAATGCATTTGTCAGTGCTTGTGCCAGCAGAACGCTTGTATCTCAAATCGCCCCCATCAGAATCATCTAGTGTAGATAGTCACTCTGGTGCTGTCTGTGCTGCTGAAATAACACACTCCGACTCCATTCAGCTGTGATTGGAAATAACAATCATAATTACCACGGCGTAATCATATCCCTCAGCAATGACTGTCACCAGAGAAATACCATTACTCTAATGTCATAACAAATCAGCTGGTTTCAAGAACAGGAGCCAGAAAAAGAAGAGGGAGGGGAGGCTGGACTCTATAATTGGAAAGGTTCTGTATCGTGTATCATGTAATTTCAAGCAGTTCAGAAAAGCTGCGTCAGAATCCTTTCGGTTGCATCTGAAATTGGGTTTATAATTTAAAAGTAGTTTGAAAGATATTTGTCGTGTGTTTGCTTCATTCATTCTAAAGCCATTCACACCCCTTTCCATTCAATGATTGTTAGTTAGTTAATTTAAAAAACAACATCTATACAGGACTGGTGGATGCTTTCGTTTAGCCTCTATCTCTATTCTTGGTGGGAGGATTCCTCATCTCCCATGTGGCAGCCCATTTGTCCTGCAGTAATTCATTACCTGTTCACTCAGTAGTGACAACACCTCAATTCCATCTGGCTCCACTGTCTCCTGAGGCCCCACTAGACCCAGAATAATAAGGACAGCCACCAGGAAACATATTTGCTCACCTATTACCTCAGTAACTATGTAATGATTGATTCCTTGTTGGATTATCCATGTGTCACAGCACAGCCAAGAGCCTCTTTAATGAGAGAGGCACCGCTCACTCCACCTGTGACTCCATTCCAAATCACGGATGATAAACCGAGCATATACCAAAGAATATGTGACGGAGTGGAGTGATCGGCAGGCAGTGTTTCACAGAGGGGGGTGTAATATACGTGAAGTTGTCTGAGCTCCCGTTTTGAGAGCTGTATGCGATGTGAAAATTGGTTCTGCGCTGAGAGCCTTAACAATGAAAAGTGTGTCCCTACAGACATGAACAAACAAACAAACACTTCCTCTTTGCCACCAATGAGAAAAGTGACCAATTTCTACCTTGAGGTGAAGGAAAACACAAACAAGAACAATAATTGCTGCTTTGATTCCAGCTATCCTTTCCCAAATGGAGCCGTTTTTGCATCATTTAAATGTATTCATTCAGTTTCACTGGAGCTGCATGCAATTTTACACCAAATGACATGGATTCCTTCAAAAGGGGGAAAATACTGAAGCCCCTAATGTTACTATTATGTAAGATCAATAAAAGCAGCACAGCAGCACAAACCCAAGGACACACTGATATTTAACAGGGTTGCAGCACTGTCATAACCCAATTGATGGGGCCACCTCGTGAGTTGTGTTGCAGCCACCCACTGCAGGCAGCACCCACCCAGGGTAGCACTTCAGAGGCCAGCAGCTGTGCCTGACAGCTGGACACATGTTGTCCTCCTTTCCCTGCAGGAAGCCCAGGAAAGGCGTTCTGTATCCTAGAGCTACGCTTTGAATCCATGCTTGATCACAGTTATAGCGCTGTAGCAGAGCTGTAAAAACAAATTACAAGGCATGGCGCTTCCTATGGTGCCAATCACTTCTCATTTAGTGTACAGATCAGCTGCGATTCTTTCATCTACTGTGATTTCCAGTGGATGTAACAGAGAAACTAGCTCCTGATCACCAATATAAAATTACTATTTCAGATACAAAGCAGTGCAAGCATCAGGGAGTCTTCCGTGCAAACACTGAGCCAAATTTCTATCAGATTGTTCTACAGTATCTATTGATCTATCTGCTGTTATCATGGTTTATTTGTGGTCTACAAGGCGTCATTAGTATTTGAATTTGCCTTCCCTCCACCCCCACATTTCTCAGTCTTTTGCTCTTAGCATCATGCGTCTGGGATCCGTTCCAGCTCGGCTAAAATTGATTAATAGTGGCTTTAATTCCACAGAATGCTGACTGCAGACTCGGCAATTGTGTGTCTTGAAACATGCTCCTTCCAGTCTCATCATCAAGATGTGTGTTTTGGAGAAGTTAATGAATAAGTCATTAGGAGGTGACTATGATTGATGTGTTCAAAGCAAACACGCTACCATCGGCTGCTGCTGGAATCAGTGTGGAGGCAGGACAAACTGCAGGTAAACCAACGGCAGATTAAGCAGACGGTACATTCAATTCCACCATATGTGCATTGTCTTCCTGATGACAGACTATGTGGTTTGCTCTTTAAAGTGATTTTCTTGTGTGCATCTTTTGGGATCTGTCACTGGATGAAATCAAAGTCCCGTCTCAGAGAGTTTCGGAATTTCAAACACTTGACCAGATGTTACGATTAACACTTGCAGCCGCTCAAACAAGAATCTAAAGAAAAAGGTGTTTCATTACTTCTAGTCAGCGATTAATCAGCAATTAAGGCAGAAGGTTATTCTGCTCACCCGTTATGCAAGCAGGGCTTTCTTCCTGTAACTTTATTTTTGGCAGCATGGAAAAGCGTCCAAAAAAGCACTTAGATGATGGAAGGCCTCAGCCGTCCACTGGAACTTTTACCAGTGAAATTCTTTCAGTGGTTTGCAGCTCTTCAGGTCATGGTGGTAAGGGGAACATGCATACTTTATCACCCCAATCTCCTAAGTTTAGATCTGACTCAGGTCGAGATGATTTTGCCTCCGGCTCACTGAGCAGAAAAACTGTCAAACAAAGCAAAAATGAAGGAGAGAACGTGGCGGGACACAAATCCTGTTTTAGTATGTTTGTGCATATATGAAAACATGTTTTTTATTCAGTGTCATTCTGCGTGATTTGCTGTTGCATTTGTCTATTAAAAAGACACTTTGGTGATTTAAAATACCCACTAGACTGTAGGGGATCTGCAAACCTTCTAGAAACATGTCTGATAGTAATGCAGACTCAACATTCTGCCCTCCCCGGGCTATAATACAGCAGAGAAAGGTAATAAGCCGCTCTGAAGACAAGAATTCATGCAGAGACAAGCTGTTGAAATAGCTCTAAGTTGCATTACCACCCAACCCTTTAGCAAAACAATTTCAAGTGACTAACTGCTGTGTAAAACGTAAACTCATATAATTCTGCCCTGCTTTTTAAAGTGCCTTATAAAAGGATGCAGAAATGTTGTATACAAGAACACTGCAGTCATTACAGATGATTATGTTAATCCTGGGTGGTGTAGGTTGAACATAAGGACTGTAAAGGTTGCTGGTTGCAATCCCCAAACAAATTCCTTCAACACAAACCACTGATGTGTCCTTTAAAATGGCTCCCTTGAGCCCTGAATGCTAATATCAGCACAGGCTGGTTGTCCCGGGCAGCCTCCAGATGTAACTGTGTGTGCAGCTGGTTGACTGTGAAATAGGCATTGCAGAAAAAGTGCTTGCATGCTCACAAAACCTTATCTCAATGAGTAAAGGTTTATTTAAAACTATTGGAGGGTATTGAAATAATTTTTTAGTCATTATATCTTGAACATCTTAATAGAAAACACCTATATTTCAAATTTCAAATGTATCCTGCTGCACAATTCTGTATCAAGGAGAAAATAAATAATTGTCGCCTCCAGGCATTTTTTGAAGATATATAAAAAATACTACATGCAACTCACTGCAGACTGCTTATTTACTGAGGGGCAGAGTCGCCACTCTGCAGCCCAGAATCAGCTTTAAGCTGCATCGACATCAACACTTCACGGTATTGATAAATAAACAACCTGCTGGAGATGTCGTCATTGCTCGAAGGTGTTTGTGTGTTTATAAGAGTGTCAAATTATTTATTCTCAGACACAGCCATCCGAGCTAAAGAGGTGTTAATTTAACTATTTTTATTTTACACACATGTTACATTAAGCGTCAGTGAGCACTAACGTCCGCTCGGTAAATGCTTCTATCTGCAGATCTCTGAAACTGCTTCTGGTGGCCACAAATAAGGAAGTCACACTTTCTGATCAGAGTAAGTAGCTAATGAGATCAGAGATCCAACAGAACTTCACATGCAGGTTTAACACATGGTAGGAATAAACACTTTACATTAAAAACTTACTGATAATATGTTTCTTAAAAATATTTCATACCTTAATGTAAGAGAAGCAGTTTTAAACACATGGTTAAAGTTGTGAAACAGTCACAGTTTGGTTAGGTTTATGAAAAGATTGTGGTTTAGTCTGTTACATTATTAATTCTCTTTGCATGGTGTAAGTATGTTACAAATGTAAAGTTACATATATGAGGTAAAATAAGTCAACAATGACTTATGTTTTCAAGTCAAAATCCTGTTTGTCCATTTACCCGAACCTCCTGTCGATGTGGACTTTGTTGCTCTTTACACTTCATCACCTCACTTCCTCCTTTGGCTCCAAAAATAGAGAAGCATGTCGTACAACACATGTGCAGTCAAATCTGGTCTGCACTTGTAGATGATTCATTTGTCTCACTCAGTTCCACAGTCGGCCTTCAGTCAGAATATTTTAGTAAAAAGATATGAGGAGATTGTTTATAGCTGCTGCTTATTTGTTGCACAAACTGATTTTGTGGGACATCATCCATTTATTTCCCACAGCATGTGCTGTTACACTACGGCTTCAATAGTGTCGTAGAGCGTCGCTCAGCCTTTGTTTAACAGCCTTTCTTTATTCCTGTCATAATGACTGTGGCCACTAGGTGTCGCCTGACCCATAAACATAAAAGTGTGCCGTAATAAGCTGCTTGTACAAACCACCTATGAGTAATTTTTTGCGGAGAGGACAGTCTTCTATAAATATATGATCATTATATGAAAACATGAGCAAATGACTATTATTTTATTTCACAGTTGTTTTTTATGCTTGATTTTTATTCATAGCAACCTGTTGTGTACCTGTGAACATTATAATGAGTGTGAAACAGGAAAGAAAGCTGCAGAATCTATTTGTTATCTCTTTTTCGCCCTCCTCAAGCCGGCTGGTTGCCGTCAAAGCAGAATGTCTCGCATTGTTTAAATGTTACACACAGCTGACTTGATTCAGGTTTGTGGTTTCCTCAGATTATCGAGCAGCTCCTGATCTTACCTTTGTACCTATCATGTTATTGTTCAGCTCCCTTCTCTTCTGCCCAACAAGCTACCTTTACTCTTCTCCTCCTGCCATGGAAACCTTCTTTATGGGGCTCAAAGGGAATTATTCACAGTCTCCTCAGGGCTCTGACAAGGTCGTGGGCTTTCTGTCTCCCTTCTCTCTTGGCTTCTGTTCTGAACCATAATTGATTAGGTTAAGAAGCAGGAGAGGGAAGGTCACGCCTGCAGCAGGTGATCTGGAGCACTCAACAGCACGCGTGGCCACAGACACATGCTCTCCATCACCCGGAGACACATGCGACGTGGACAGGATGAACCACACCTTTGAAATGGATGTGTTCACAACAAGATCAATTTAGCTGCAACATACTTTGGATTTAACACACTCAGAGCCGTCGGATCATGTAGCCAGGGGATCCGGCGTTTTATCTGTCTGTAATGAAGAATTTCTTTTGAAAATGCAAACTATATTCATTTTGGCATCACGAGCCTGTCAAAGAGGTCACACATTAGTGCACAAAGAAAATCTCAAAATAAATTGCAACAGGAACATTGTTCCTGGTAGGAGATGGAATGAAAGGGATGCTGTGCTCAATTTGTGCAGCCTGGGTGCCTCTGAATCAGCCTGGCTTCATTAGTCAGAGTAGAATTGTTCTTGAAGGACATAAAGGGAGGCAGGCATGATGCGGGCACAGTAAAATCTAGAGGAAGATCTGGGTGCTTTGGAATCAGTCAGCCAACACAGCAAATCCAGAAGCAGCAGCTGCTGGCCCAGGTTGATACTATTCAGACTGGAATATCAAAGACTGACAATGCTCACAGTGAGAGCCACACAGGCACAAAATGGGAGAATTCAGTCTTCAAATACAAAGTAAATTTCCCCTCAGAGAAAAGGGTTTTTTTCTCACATGTTTATTTCTCTTGTCTGATGATATTTGTGAGGAGATTGTGCAGATGCATGGAGATTTGTTCAACATGGGGTGAATGGCGTGAAAAAAATATGTTTATGCTAACCAGGGGGGGTAGATCCAGGGGAGAAATTGCCTTTCTTCTCCATCCTCACAGCTCATGTATTCACATTGCAGATGAAAACAACTCGACTACTGTAGTAAAGGTAAATAAAGGATGAGAAAGGTCTCAGCCCACTGGTTGCTTGACATTCCTTCGTTGTCTCTCTGCATAGTCAGGAGGAGCAAAGCCGTGGTGTTTTCTACGATGCTGTTGTTAGACATGTACGGCCTGAAGTTATCCACAAACACTTTTAACAAACATGTTGTTGTGGCAACTCGGCTGCAGCTGCAAATTACAAGCTGAAAGCAGACACAAGATTGAGTCAGACATACTTTGATTTCCCTCCGAAACAAACAATTTAAACGGCCAGTTCATGCAAATTACAAACATTTTCTCACTTACTTCTAGCAGAATGTAGCCACACATATTTTTCTGTATTTATTTTTTTATTTTTTGTCTTAGATAATTCTATTAGGGTTGTAAAAATAACAGAAGTAGAAATAAAAAAAATTAAAAATAAATAAATAAATGCATAAATCCATAAAAAAATACAAAAAAATAAATGCAAACAAATTCAAATGGATTTGATTATTTATTAAGGTATTCATTCATGCATTCATTAATTTCTACACTTTCATTTATTTATTTATTTTCATGTTTAATTTTACATTTCCATATGTATTTATTTATTTATAAATGTACTTATTCAATTCTACATTTTATCAGCCTCCACTGAGTACAATGAATGGAATTTAATTTGCAGTGCTCACAAAACTAAAAAGCATAATTTAAAATAGAACCAAGAGAAAATACTATGTTGTTTTTTATACAAATTGGCAGAAGCAACACTTCAGTGTTTCCCCCCCGAGCAGGACTATGAAGTGACTGGATATATAGAATGATAATGATATTCCACTGAAATGCAAGCATTTAACTCTTTGGTATCATTTGAATTATTAATTCCCTATTCATTTGAATGCAGCTGCTGTTTTTAATTTACTCTGACTGACCAGGGATCATTGTGACTCAGAGTCAAGATATATGAAATACAGTATGAACCGCTGCATGTGAATGAGCAGCAGGGCTCTGTTATCCCTATGCAGAGTGGAGCTCGGAGAGCGACGGGCCAGAGCGATGATGAGTCCATCCCTGGCGAATAAATTGGGGTTGACTTTGTGAGGGCCTTGAAGGAAGGGAAAGGGAAAGGGAATGGAATGAGAATGTGCTGTTGCTATGCTGCAGGATAATATTCATGGAAGATGAGAAGCAATGGTAATGTTCGGTGAGGGAGGCGGCAAAGCTTCATGAAACCTTTGTAAGGGTGAAGGGCGGATGACCCCAGCCAGTGGCGTCGCCGTGAAAGAGGACGATCTTATTCAAACGGCAGCATCAAACTGAGTTGACGCTCCCATTTTCATCAGTGACCCGAGAGAAAAATTCAATAAGTTTGCGGAAACCTCCCTTCATGTCAGCTTGTTGACTTTTCTAGATGCAAAACACTCGAAAATGAAAAGAGGACAGCCCAGTGTTATAAGATTCCTGGAGATATTTTCTCTCCTTTTTCTTTTCCTTGACAGCAAATCACTAAAGGCTGTGCCATCTTTTTTTTCTCTTAAAGGGCAAAGCCTGATTTGAATATTCATAAACAGCTCGCACTGTAGACCTCTGTGTTTGAATGCATTAATAAAACACAAAATGTTTTTTTAAATGAATGCTGCAGTAAAAATGCAATAAAAGTGTATGACTTTCTGGAGGAGGTCATTAAAATTTGAGGGAATAATAAATCCTTTTAGAGGAATAGCTCTCTGAATGTAGCGCTGAAGTTGAGCAATTAAATTATTTAGACCTCCCACAGCGAGAAATGGCGCTAATTAGCATCAGACTACTTCAGCATGATGAGATGAGCCAGTATCACACAGGTGCAATTGTCACTTTGTTTTGCTGAATAATGAAGGAGCTGACACTTGTTTCATGGGCTTGTTACTTCTTGTAGCGAGCCATGTGCAGGCAAGTCAGACCTGCTCCCTGAAAGGCCACATGTGCAAATATCAGTCGCATGTGTAACCTTCTCAGAGCTGCCACATTTTCAGGTGGAATGACAAGATTTCTGTTTGAAAGCAATCAGTTAATTACGTCTATGAAAGACAAACATTGAGTAAAACAAATTAGCTGTTAAACAGAGCGTTCTGTTAATGAATTGGGAATTAAAAAGCTATTTGATGGGCTATGACAGGAGGTACTCGTCCGCACATATCTGGCTCTGCCATATTTCAGAGCATAGCGTGTTGTGAGTAATCCTGTCACGCTGCGTCTCTGGGTGTAGGAGTGTGACAGCAAAGCACGGAGGAAAAGAGGTTTGAGGGGGTTGCTGGGGGTCTGAGCACACAGCTTGTTACCCAGACATGAGGATGAGTGGCCGGCTGCACAGAGAGGAAGAGAAGCTCCCTACCAGGGAGTGGAGGCAGCGTGTGCAGGGACAGCATGATGAATGAGGGAGGAAAGCTGCAGGAGGCCATAAATCAATATCTCCTCTTCCCTCCTCTCTTTTAAGGTGGCTACTCCCATACACATCTTCTTGTCTTGTCTTATTTTAAAGATGATGGAGGAACACCCTGAACTAACACAGTGATATCCCTGAACCTAACCTCTGGGCAGCTGTTAGCCATGCCGCTCCCTAAATAGCTCCTCCTGTACAATATCATGGCTTTTCAGCAAATGCAAGCTAAACAAATGAAGTCACCCTCAAGGGGGTCTTACAGGACTGAGTGCTCTACCACTAAATGCATTGGTCTGACTACATGAATGATTTATCAAATGGTTTGTAGCTCATTTTAGAGCTGTTGTGTCTCCTGAGCCACGACTTGAAAACATGAATCCCATCCCCACTCAGTTCTCCTCTTTACAACAGCGTATTGCTGAATAAATACACTGTCTGCAACACCTTGTGACTGCCATTATTCATACAGCGCAATATACATATTCATTTACAGGGACAACTTCAGAATGAAAATGAGAGTGTTGGTATGTAGCACAAGGGAGCTGTAATTAAGATTTTGAGGTATTTTACTTAACAGTAAGAGGGCTTGTACCCTCTAAATGACCAAAAAACATGTTCTCACTTTCCTCTATAATAACCTTGAATAACCTGAATACAAAATAAATTCTGTTCACGGTGTTCATCAAAACAGCAAGAACAATAAAACCTTTAAAAGAAATCATGTCTTTGATAACTCAAATACTTCAAAATATACTGTTGACAGTAACAAGGACACAGTTTATGTTGTATTTTTGTCATCTATATGCATAAGTGGGTCAGAAAGTATCTGTATTATGTCAATAGTTTTTGCTATGTGAAATGTATGCTATCTAAATACTTTTGCTAAAAATAGTTATTTGAATCCCACAGTATTTAGAGTTTGAGATTAGCACTGTACATATTACAGGAAGTTATGCTACTTAGCCACAAAGCTAGCTGAGCTACGTTATGTCAACAGTGCATACACAACCATAGTAAAATTAGCTGGCAAGCTAGTTTGTAGTAAAAATGTTCTGTAAAGCAGCTATATATAAAAAAAAATATTTTCCTCTTACCTGCAGTGTCTTTCATTCATCAATCCAGATAGTTTTAGAGTGAGTTACCCAGAGTTGGAGTTATCAGCGGTAGAGATGCCTGCCTTCTCTCAATATAATGGATCTATATAATAGCACTTGGTTTGCTCAAAGCACCAAAAAACATTTTTGAAGCTCAAAAGTAATGTCTCTGTCAAGAAATCATCCACAGACCTTGTTACAAACAGTTTCATTTCGGAGGGCGTTCGTTCAGGCAGCAGAATAAGACTCATATTTACGTTTCAGTGATTGACGGTGATGCAGAGTTTAGTGTACAGTGTGAGTCAATTATTTTTAACGTTACTTCTGTGGCTCTAGTTTTGTGATTATGTTTTTTTAATGAAACTTACATTTTTTATGTAACTTCCATCCCTAACATTTTGTGAATTAAGTTTTTTACGCAACTTTTTTAATGTAACTTACGATAATCACGTCACCCTCGTAACTACTTCACTTCAGACATTTACATACATTTGTTAACTGTTTAAACTGTCTTTTAAAATGCCTAACCTGGCAGATTTTTTGCCTTTTTGCCACCGACCTAAACCTAGGTCAATGGTTTGTAGCATAAATTCACAGCTTTCACAGCGAACCGTACATGTACGCTCTGCAGTACCACATGCCGCTTTTGACAAAGAGACAGTTTTATGTGATGTCAGTTAGCTGGTAGTTTGCACTTGCTTCTGAAGTTTTATTGCCTGTAGTCATCTCAAGGTATGTTTGTTTGGTCATTGAAACCACACTGACACTGACAATGCTAGCAGATACCGAAGAAACATCAAACCGCTCTTCACACATGTGAGTTGAAGGGTAAGTGTGTTTTATCAGCTCCTTCAACCCTGTCTGATGTACCACTGCTGGTGAAAACAAAGTCATTAACTGTGCACTGCTTGTGATTTCCCAATGGGGCCAATTTTGACACACCAATGCTGGGTTAATTCCTACTGAGTTGAACACCAAATTACATTCACCTCCACCGTATCAGGTTGTTGTGAAGAGTGGCACGGAAAGGGTTATCGTACATGTCTGATTGATTGACAGCTCATAACAGGAGGTAACACTTCGCTTTGGTGTGCACCCTTTTTTTTGCACCAGCTTCTCTGGTGAGAGAGAACCCGTTAATATCAATGTCAACATGTCAGTTACATGGAATCATTCAAAACATTTCAAATGAGTGGATCATCATGATTACTGAGCATGACAAACACAAACACAAATAGCATTTACACTCATTGAAATCAGTGAAAATCATTAAGAAATCCTGCAACATTTTAAACAAAGGTGGAAGCTGAAGAACTATCTCTAATAAAATCACAAGAGAATAAATATATTTTTATATTAGTGTGACAAAACATTTGAAAATACTGCCTCTGGAAGACATTTAGCCAGGCTGGCCTCGTCCACAGACCAGACATCTGCTTTGCTGCATCCTCCATTATTGACTTGTGTGTATCAGGACTTCCCATGAGTATCGAGCAAACAGAGTGGCCCGCAGAGAGCTGTCTCTCATCATTCTCTGGCTCTTTACTCTCCTTGACAGCATCTACGGGCAAATATTTGACTTGAGATAAGTTTCACATTACCAGGAGATCTAAATTTGTTGGAGGGAATGGCACGGCCACCTTCTTCATTTGAGTGCTGAAATTGAGCTGAAACAGCCAAGCATCACCGGCCAAGCACACACCATATGCTGATACGTGACTTCACTGATCAGTTTCCATTAATCACTTCTATGAAAACCAACGTAGCACATCGGGTAGTGACATTTTTCAGCCTGATAGTTACGTTTCCATCTATGTTGTCAGTGACATTTTGAAGGAAAAAGATATCACAAAAATGTTTCTAACCAAAGTGCATGGAGGATGTTGGGGTGGCTGGATGGGAAAACAATCATAGGATTTTTCAGCCAAATGTACTTATTTTAACTCAAACTACTACTAAATTGCTAAAACATTGTTGCCTGAAACAAAACTGAATTAGAAGTAAATGACGTGTGTTAAACTGCCACCATAATCCAGGAGAAAATATGTTTTCCTCAAAAAATAACTGTGAATGCAGTTTTGTCACTTTACTATGTTATCAGCAGTAATCAGCCCATAACAGTGGGTGAGTAGCGGCCTAGTCTACCTGCTGGAAGGTTGAGCAGGTTGTTATCAGTCTTTTAGATGGCCACTCACTGTAAACAAAGCGACTACGTTTGGTTAAAATGCCACAAAACAGCTTATCTAAGGTAAGAGCATAAAAACAAATGCACATAAATGCCAGAATAACGACACGAGCATCCGAAAAGTAAAAAACTGGTGTCCCCTAAAAAACATATAGGCAGTAAAATACAACTCACGTTTACACTGTAGACTGTCTTCCACTGCTGTCTAGTAGATGAAGTAGTAATGATGATGGCGATGCAACAAACGTCTAACTTTCACCCAGGAGAACGGGATTCGTGTCCCATGTGGAAACAAAAGTGCGTAACCATGTCACTTCTGTTAGTCACGTCACCCTTGTGACTGCTTTACTTCCAGCATTTGGGTGCATTTATTTACGTTTTAAACTGTCTTTTATAACGCCTTACCAGGAAGTTTTTTTTACCCTAAACCTAGGTCAGTCGTTTTGTAGCATGAATTAAAAAAAATTGCAGCCTTTTTTTTTTTTAAACCTTTTGTTTTATTTTTACGTGTGCTATTTTTAGAACACTTTGTTCTGCTTTAATCCATCAGCCGCGAAATGCTGACAAACGATCATATGGGCCATTATGGGTTGAATTGTCGTTTGGAGATCTTGTTGGAAGTGACATAGGTCTGGAGTTCAGTTATTCATGTAACATTTAACACACTGAAGTTACTTCTATTAACATCGCTGACTTTTGTTTTGGCTTGGACATGAATCCCAATGTCCTGGGTGAAAGTTCAGGCTCCTACTACTATAAGAACACATTGGGGACTGGGCTGAATTTATTTCAAGAACAAAGACATTATGTACTCGATTGAGTGATTAATTTCGTTTTTCATTTCCAAATGATTACCAGCACCATATCAGGATGTGAATTCTCCCGACAGTGTGCCTTGTTTTTGGAACGCCGTGTGCAGACTGTGTAACCGATGTGTCAATAACATACAACAAGTTCTTGTTTTATTCTCACAGTTATTAGGCTGCATAAATAATCATCAGAGCAGAACTATTTTTACTAGACCTGTTGGGGGAAGAGCACACCACAAACTTCAGTCCAACTCTCAGTGGATAGTCGTCTCACTGAAGCTCAAAAGGGACAAAAATAAAAGTTTGAGCCGGCACCGAAGGAGAGAGTCAGCGAAGCGTGAAGAAAACATACCCGGGGTTCAAAATGTTAATGAAGCCCAAGGTTGTTCAGGGAAGAGAAGTTTAAGTTCTGACAAGGCTTAATAAGTTATTAATATGAATCTGACATGAAAAATAACTCGACAAAAAAAGCCCTTCAGAGGAACAAGCAAGGCCTGAAAACATCAAACACGTGTCGACAGTAAATTGATGATATCAAATTATAAAACAAACAGAAACCCATTCAATATTCCATCCCTTTATGTTTTAGGGAACAAAGAACATTCTTCAAGAAAACAAAATTCACAAACAGCACTGGCTTTTCATTCAGCTGTTAAAAGCATGTCTTTACAATTTGTTGCCCAGAATGTTTTTATCTAATATATCAATATCGAGATTAGGCTCAGAAGAAAAGAAAGGAACAGAGCAGCAGGAGGTATACTTGTGGTTCACAGCAATCAATAAAGGTATCAGTGGGCTCCTTCCAACTGCTGGCTCACATCAAAGAGGCCAACTGTAGGGGGCTTCAAGCTTCACGCAATGCAAATCATGCAGTGAGCGGTGCTGGAAATGAACACTTCTTGAGTGTTTCTGTGTGTCCCTAAGAATGTGGATATTTTAGCATGTGTGACTCCAGAAATTCACCATATTCTAATGTTCTCCCCCCTCCCCCTCCCTGTTTGTGCTTTTTTGGGGTGAGAGGATTCAGTGGGAGTTGAGCAAAAGTTGGATATTTGGTTTGGCCCAACTGGCTCCGTAAATCTAAAGCCCCGGGGGGCCCTGCAGATTATTTTTCAGCATAATAACCTGCAGCTCTGAGGATAAGTCTTCACCTTCACAGTAGGCATGCCTCTCCTCTCCTCCAAAGGAAGTAATAGCTCAGAGAATTGCACAATGCATCTCGCTAATGCTTCTTTCCGATTGTCAATCAACTTTATGCACAACGGAACCAAACACTGCTCTAATTGCGTTTGTATAAGATCTGTTTGGTATTACATTGGCAAACAGCGCTGAACCACCCACTTCCACTTCACTGAACAAGAAAATAGGGCCTCAGTTATGTTGGCAGGGGAGGATAAATCTGCCACTCCTTGGGAACCATCACACCTCTATTGGACTGCAAATGTTACCACACGTGCACTTATGAAAATAACATTTGATGATTAATAACCACGTTGAAAGAGCTGTTAGCTGGAAGAACAACTGTCATAATATTCACCTTATGTTCATAGTTATTTTTGCTCATGCTATAGTAGAGGAAAGGGAGCCTATTCCATGGACCGACTGCCAAAATTGAGTTGTCAACACAAGAATAATACTCCGAGTCCGTGCAAAGCATCCAGGCTATATGGCATATGTTACAACCTCAATAAAGTATGGCTCAAACAGGAGGTCAGCAACTTATAAAACT
>CAFUXE010000322.1:301036-401815 GCA_903364295.1 Serranus cabrilla
CTTAGCTGCTTTCCAGAAATGCCATTTATTATGTTGACCTCTGCAGTAGTTACCAGAGGGAGGTGAATGATGATACAAACAATCAAGAAAACAGATTTTTAACCACAACTATGAGAGGTCTTTGAGCATAACTGTGCACAAAAAATATCTGGCTGATTGGTCCAGTAGTATGAGAGAGTAGCTGCAGACAAACAGACTGACAGATGCACACACTCACGCACACACTCTGCCAAATGCATGATCCCCTTCAGGCGTTTGCCTGGCGGACATGATGACAATGACAAGACCAAAATGACCAGTATCCATAACCACTGTCAGATATGTGCTTCTGTCTGCTTGCATATTATAACTTTAACATAACTGTGGCTCCATTTTACTCTACCCCCACATTAAGTACATGGCCTTAAATATAATGATCTGTCACTGGCTGCAGGCTATAAGCATAACTGGTAGACAGCTAGCTTTTGCACCAGCCGCTGCCAGCCAGCCAGCCACACATCTGTTCCACTGCTTTGTAATGTTGTGCTGTAGGACGTATAGAACTTCCTTAAAATAATGTATGTGCAGGGAAAAAACAAAATAAACACTGTTTTTCTCCACATTTCTATCTGAGTGTCAGCACAGCTTTATGCTCTCCTGACATTTGTGTGGCAGAGAACTGACAGACCCAGACAAATGCCAGACTGACTGATAACAAATGTAACACACAGACACACACTCACACACCGACATAAACATCCACCTGTGTACACATTCTGGACATCACACAAGCAGGGGGAAAGTGAAGCATGCATGTGGAGGTTTAGCAAGGACTCAGTGTTTTAATTCCTCTGTATAGTTACACGTGAAGCCATGTGACTGTACATGTGCAAAGGACGTCTTTAAATGTGCACATTATACATGTAAAAGTTCCTCCTGCAGGGACAATACAGAGCTGATTAATGACTTCAGTGCACTTTATTATTTAACTTGTCTACAACAAGCTTTTTTACTACTTTCATGAATTTTATATGATCTATCATTTATTATAGCTGTATATTGGGCATGAAATGACTCGGTCCTGAAACTTCCCCCACACTGTGTCCCCGTTCTCTTTGCAGTTATTAGCTCTCGACATTATGAAAACAAGTGGAGTGAAATGTCTCATTTACAATTTTTGAGATTTTGTCATTCTTCAGCATATTCTCCATTAATGATGCAAAATGACACAAAGTACGCTGCCCTGCGGGGGAACCTACATAGACTTCATTACAAGGTACTTTTAATTAGTCTTTGTAATTAAAAGCTGGATATTGGGCACAGAGAGGCTGGAAGCTAAATGGATATGCCTATAAATATTTGCATGTTCATTGGTCAGGGTTGGCAAACCGTCTAATTTTTACTCAGTCAGGTCCGACAGGAGGCTACAGAGTTGAACTGCTGAGGGATTTAAAGGAAAACATGTATGACACCATCTTAATTAAATGAAAAAAGGAGGAGGGCTGCATAATGAGAATGTGAAATCTGGGTGTGAAGTTGCCTATATATACCTAAAGGCATGCAGCATTAAATGTGTCCTCCAGCTGTGAGGTAATGTGGAGTGGCAGGTGAAACAGGCTTTAAGATGATGAAGACGGTTCATAGTTTTAATGAGTTGAATAGACTTTTTTTTTCACTTTTTGAATTCAGTTTACAAAATGATTGGTACATAATTATAATTTGTACCAATCTGTGGCTTTATCACATGTGAAACAACCATAAATTGTATACAAATAATGAACACCCACACCCATTGGTTTATGGGCTCAGGA
Organism: Serranus cabrilla; assembly: GCA_903364295.1. Taxonomy (NCBI): domain Eukaryota; kingdom Metazoa; phylum Chordata; class Actinopteri; order Perciformes; family Serranidae; genus Serranus; species Serranus cabrilla. The sequence continues at coordinate 302,827 of CAFUXE010000322.1, forward strand.
ATGATGCATCAGCTAACGCTTGTCGTTGGTCACTAGATTGTTAACTGAGGTAATATTTCAATTGAAAAGAAGGTAATTTTCCTGTCCCCTTACATACAAATTGACTTCTTTTTGCAACCGGTGGAGTCCCCCCTGCTGCCCGTTAGACAGAATACAGGTTTAAGGTGCTTACACATTGGCTTCAATTCACTAGAGCTGCTGCTTTTATTAAATTACATTTAAAATCTGATCAAATCTTCGTAATGTGTTTATCTATTTTATACTATAGCTAGACTCCCAAGACAATTGAAAAAACAGACCGACCCACATTCTTCTAAGGCTATAGAACTTAAAAACCAAGGCCCATTGTATCTGTAAACATGATCTCTATACAGTGCATAGTCTTATATATGATATACATATACAAAGAAACAGTATATTTGTAGTGGTGGAACAATTGTTTTCATTTTCAATTGTTGTTTTCTGAAATGATTTTGAGAATATTTCCCTTTTCAATTTTCAACCAATCAACAGTGATTAATCAACTAATCAGCACAGCGCTAATACGTTGTATAATATTCCAGTACACATCTCCAGTCAAGACTTATCTCTAAAGGACCATTATCCAAGGGGCACATTAACAGCCTCTTCATGTTTTAATTGAATTCACATGAGCTGAAACATGAAGTCAGTTCTAAGAATGCAGTCTTTGGTTACTCAGCCTAAAAGTTCAAACTCATGCAGTATGTGGCCTCCGCTTTGAGTTGATGCATTTTCATTTTCATTAGGCATTTCCATAGCCATCTGCAGCTTATTTATAGGCCTCTGCTGGGCCAGGGTCTGTAATAAACACAGTACCAACACAGTTTCCCGGGTCTTTGGAAATTCAGCAGCAGCACATATTTCTCTATGTCGTCCCAATGGTTTGGCCTTATTAATATGTTTTGCCAGGTATAATAAACTAGATGGAAATCCCAAAATGGGGGCAATCTTTAAGAGGAATGGCAATAAAAAGGGAAACTCTGAGAGAATTGGGTGAGATTTATAGGAAGCTCTGCAGACCATATAAGGATGCACTGTGCCTGGCGTGTTGGTGGAAGCAGGAAAAAACTTCAATATAAAACTTGAAACCAGTGATGCTTTTATTAGTCCTGCTGTGTGCTGACAGCTTTTGAATGCCTTGAATATTAATCAAGTTTGACTTTTTTTTCTCTGCCATCTAAAGCTGTCCAGTCACATCTCAGAACATTAAATTAGAGTTAAATGACATGGAGCTTGCATGAATCATTAACCCGTAGCCTCAGAATTGCTGAAATCCGCTCTACAGAAAATGGACAAGCTGTAATTATCCTCTTTTTGAGCTGCCAGGTTGCATAAGAACTCAAGCTGAGTGTACAGATGAATTTTATTAAATGAGACTTCAATGTTCTGTTAAACATCTTGATGCTTTACAGTTTGTTAGTAAATCGTGAAAAAGAGTATTTTTCAGTGGAGAAATGTCTGAAAGTTTAGGAAAAGTTTATGAAGCCTTAGGTTTACATAAGAGTGGAAACAGCTCGGCTAGTACGAAGGTGACAAAGTCGACCTACCAGCACCTGGTTAATAACTTGTTTTTATCTCACTGCACACAAATGACAAGTTGTTGCTCTACAGGTGGGTTGGGCAGCTAACAAGTAGATTATCCTTACAAAAAATAACCCCATGTGCTGTTTGTAAAGCATCTTAAAATGCTCTATGCATTTGTGGTTAGAGTATCTGCACACTCTAGTAATTATGAAGGACACACAGCCAGAAGTTATGCAATGTAAAAGCAAAGGGACAATTTATTTGTTTTATTTTTATTATTTTGTTTCCTTTGGATGGACACAGGGATTTTACCCTAGTTCTCTGTCTTTATGCTAAGCTAAGCCAAGCCAAGCTAAGCTAAGCTAAGCTAAGCTAATCAGCTACTCGTTTAGCCTTATAATTAACTCACAAGTTGTGCTGGTCTTCTCATTACCTGATCAGTCTATGTCACTGTAGCCAGTGTTGGAATGTAACTAAGTATATTTACTCAAGTACTGTACTTAAGTACTATTTTGAGGTACTTGTGCTTTATGTGAGTATTTTCATTTGATGTAACTTTATACTTGCTCTCCACTACATTTAGCTGCCAGCTTTAGTTAATTTTTCCGGTCAAGATTTAACATGAAGAACATGATCAATTTAAAGTGAATAGACTTTTTATTTTGGTAATTAAACCTCAATTTAATTAGTAGTTCAAATGTGCTCTGTCCTTACAAAATGAGAACGCTGTTTACATTAATGCACCAATACAAATTATCTAACAATATATTTGGATATAAATAACAATCCAAGTGGGTCTAATCTGCATAACGAGTATTTTTACTTTTGATTCTTTAAGTACATTTTGATGCTGGTAGTTATATACTTTTACTTGAGTACATTTTGAATATAGGACTTTTACTTGTAGTGGAGTAATTTCAGTGTAGTATTAGTACTTTTACTTGAGTAAAGGATCTGAATGCTCTTTCTACCACTGACTTTAGTCTGGTACCACTGACAACAATAAAATACAAAAAAGCCAACAGTTACTTATTTTATCAGTCCACATTTAAATGCTGAAGATCAAGAACAAAATAAATTTAAAAAACTGTTAAAATTTTGAGTCAAATGGGAATAGTAGATTTAGCAGAAACTAATGAATAATTCTTACAGCAGCTTTAAACAATTCTTTACAACTGTGTTTGACAACTCTAACCTCAACAATAGACCTCTCCAGTCCCAGCTGTGCTGCTGTTGTGTTGCAACAAGACAGTATAGTATTAGCTAGTATTTTTTTGCTACACCAAAGTCTCTCTCTCTCTCTCTCTCTCTCTCTGTCTGTGCCTCTTGATGAAATATATGCTGATTGCAGAGCCTATAGAGAGCAAAGCAGCTGCCTTTGATAAGCTGTTCATTGTTATCTGTGCCAGGTGACAGAAAAAAAAAAGTAGCATGAAGACCTCCAGATGCAGAGTGTGGACCGTGCACATTTTACACAGGGTTGAAAATGAGTGTCAGGAGGTGTTTGCAGGGTGATGTGGGGGAGTGAGCGGGACAACAGTTCAGCCGGCCTTAATGTAAATGAGCATAATTAGATAAAGGTAGTTAGACTGGATCAATGCCCCATTACGTTGCACAACACAGTAATCCTGCAAGTGAATGAAAGAGATGACATGAATGACAAACAACACAGAATGACAGGTTTTTAAATACAACTTGAAATCAGTGCCATTCTCTGTAGAGGAAATGATCTACTGCATGTGTACAATCAAACTAATGCTGTGGTAGCAGCAGAGCTTTATGTTATGACAGCACTGAATGGTGATTTGATGAAACGAGGCAGCTACTTGGGCTTACTCCATAAATGATGCAAGGTGTTAAGAATGCACCACTTTCTACGCTGAACCAAAACAACACTTGATGAAGATGAATTTCCCTCCAGCTAATTTCTGTTAAAAAGTACACAAGGGTCCCAAAACTGATGGATTTTTTTTGCTAAATCTAGGACAAAATGAACTGCATTTGCTTGAGATGAATTTAAATGAACCTGCGGTCAAACCGAAATCTCAAAACATCATAAAAAAATACCTTTTTGATCTTACTTTGTAACCCCAAAGAATTGACCTAATCCATGTTATGAATTGTATCTGACAGCAGCAACAGCTGCTGGGGAAATGTTGCTGGAGATTTTGAAAGTGTGTGACTGACATCTAGTGGAGAACAGTGATCAGGACGAATAAGTATAAAAACATAAGTATAACATTAAACTGTATATATATATTTAATATAGAAATAATCATCTACAATAAATCATCTCACATCTAAAACAAATGTGGTTATCAGAGAAACACATCTCTGAAATCTATTTAAAATACTGAAAAAGTAATTTTCTTTAATCAACTATTACTTTCAAGTATTTTTTTTAAGTAAACATACTTGCTGGTAATGAAATATAAAATGTTGGCAGTATAATGCAGATACAGTGAATTTTCTGCACATGATAAGATTGTGATGTGTTTGAACATACGGTAGTTAAGCTGTGGAGAGCGTGGATTACCTGCTATTAACACCACCCTCTCACAGTGAAGCAGAGGTGGAGGCTGTAACTTGACCTTGCCTTTTAATGGCTGTGGGACAATGGTGCCCCGTCCCACTGGCCTGTCTGCCCCTCCGTCGTGTCTATTTATAACGTCCAGACACAGTGCAGAGGTTACTCAGGGGTGCCAGCAGACACAAGGTGACAGGCAGAGAGGAGCAAAGGGTGAGAATTTTCACTGTTATTGTTCCAGTTGTTGTTTTAAAGGAGTATTTATGTCATTTTAATGTATTTCATCTCATCTACCACTTATTGTTATGCATTTAAAGTCTGCATGTCTCTAATTTTCTATTGAAAGTGGGTCAGACTTGTTGCACATTAACAATATATTGGAAGTAGCTTGTATGTGCAGTATAACAATGCAAACTTGTAACATGTGACCATGTTTTCTAACAGCGTTTGTGGCTCAGATGATCATTGTGCTCATATGCAACAATGGTAAGTCCATTTATTTTACTATCAGTTTATAATAACTTCTCATATTGCTTATAGCTTTTAGTTGCAGTATGAACCTAGAAATGTTTCCCACTGCTACTGTGTTCTGTGTTATTTCTCTCTGAAGGTGAGGAGCAGAAAGATGCCTGTGGGCCATCATGAGCACTGTGACAAGTGTTACAATGTCCACTGTCAAGTGCCTGTGCAGATCTCTGTCTCATGCGTGGTCATCAAGTGTCGAAAAAACTGTGGTGCCATCTTTCATTTGTGCAAGCAAGAGGAGCATCAGCTTCTCTGTCCCAACGAGGTGGTCCCCTGCCTCAATGCCAGCTACGGCTGTCCTCTGTCCATGCTGCGCCACAGGCTGGCCAAACACCTGGAGGTGTGTCCTGCCAGCGTGGTCTGCTGCTCTCAGGAATGGAACCGCTGGCCTGTTTCTGAAACCGATCTGACCTTTTATAAAAATGTTTTAGAAAGCCCTCAAACTGAGCTGAACCTTGATGTTGCTATGGCACTCAGGGACCAAGAGCTGCTGTTTCGATCCATCAAAATGAAGAACATATTTCCTGAGTTGGTAGAGGAGGATTCTGCCCTTCAGGTAGTTTCTGCTGGGGCCAACAGCCCTGTAGAAGAACTAACCTGTTCTTTAGATTGTGGTGATTTTACAGAAAATGGGTGCATAGAGATGGAGGAGAAAGAACTGAGCCAAGAGGAGAGGGATGCTTTGGCAAAGAGCCGGAGCGTGGATGGTATTCAGAACTACAGCTCCTGGGAGAAAATATTCAACAAGGAGATGGAGGGATGCAAGCAAACTGTCAAAAACCTGAATAAAAAGGAGGGGAAGGTAAAGGAAGAGCAAGAATCATCAAACTGTCAGGCGGAGACAAGAGACTCGCACCTGAGCCAAGAGAATGCTGCAGCTGCTGCCGCTCCAAGCATGAATGGTACTACTGGCCTTGCGCCATGGCAAGACGGGGTCCTCGAGAGGTTAAGCAGGGAAGTCAACATTGCTGAATACAACATGTATCTGGTGCACAATGGAGCAATGCTGATCAACTTTGGCCAACTTGCTGCTTGCACTCCGAGAGAAAAGGATTTTGTTTATGGGAAACTGGAGCCCATCGAGGTCAAAACTGTCCGCACATTCAACGTTCCCACCAGCTATCGAGCAAAGCACAGCTATCTGAAGGACCCTGCTCGAAAGGTCAAGACCACTGTGAGTGTTGACACTTCAGATCTGGGCGTGTCAATAGAGGATCTTCCAAAGTGTGACGAGGTTAGCGCCACGCTCCTGAACTCCCTGGAAAATGAACAGAAAGGGCATTTAATCTCGGAGAGCGTGGGCAGAGATGGCCTGTATGTAGATGAAGGCACACAAACATACAGCTTTGCCTCCGCTCCGTTCAAGTCAGATGCATCGCTCGCTGATGTAATCGCAGACAAACCTCATGGCCTTTATGTACACGTCGAAGCAGAATCGGTCACCAGAAGACACAACAAAAGAAGTTCAGCTTTCAGCTACATGTGTGGCCACTTCTTCCGCCGCGATGAATACCGCTCTCATTTCAGGAATGTGCACTCTGACATCCAGGCCTCTTTAAGCGGCTGGTTCCAACAACGCTGCCCCTTAGCATACCTCGGCTGTGCTTTCACCCAGACGAGGTTTCACCCTGCAGGTCATCAGGCTACAATCAAATTCTGTCAAGATGTCAGCACCTTTGTCCTCCAGCCAGAAGTCCCTTCGTTCCTCTGTGAAGGCGGGAAAACCTTCAGCCAGAAGAGAAATGGTGCACATAATATAGATCCCCTGAGCAGTCTGCCCCTGGAGATCCTGCAACACATTGCTGGTTACCTTGACAGTTTTACATTATCTCAGCTGGCCCAAGTCTCCCATCTGATGAGAGCAGTGTGTGCCACATTGTTGCAGGAGAGAGGGATGGTGTCCCTCACGTGGAAGAAAAAGACATATTCCCACGGTGGCAGCTCCTGGAAATGTCGAAGGAAGGCAAGTATCCTTAACATTCTAGTTTTTTCCCTGTTTGGAAAAACAGCAATATTTTGGACTAATTGCCGGAATCAAGCATTTTTCTGAACTGTTGAGGATTAGTGTAAATATATTAATATACTTATATATTATTTGTATTATTTTAAATGTTACTGATTGAGAGCTACTCATATATTATTTTGACAGTGAAGGGGAAGTAAAAACAAGGCCAAACTTCTATATTAGTTCCCCTTTAGTATCTGGCACCATTCTGTCCACTGGAAAATTTCAGTCATTCATAGAGAGTGACAGCTGCTGCATTGTAAACACACTCCAGACTCTCCATAGTCCTCTCTAACAATATTACAAACTGAATCACAGCCGTGTTGGCAACAGTTAATGGGTTCCCACTGAAGCAGCCATGGGAGATATTCTACGTTGTTCTGTCTCCTTATCAAAAACCAGCTGCATATGGGGTCAGGCAGCATGAGGAAGTGTTTGGGAAAATCAAATTTTCTCTTTTGGTTCCCAAGCCATGACAAGACAGTTGGGCTAAGCTATCATTCAGATTTGCAACATGCTGATTTCATTCTACAGTGTAAACTTCATAATACAAATCAGTGGCAGCTTTATATTCACTCGGTGCTATTTTCTAGAAGTTATTTTTCCTGTTCTTGACAGTAGAGAGATTCTGGAAAAATAGAAGTGAAGGGGGGTTCAAATCAGGGAATCGGTGTTTACATTTAAGCACTAAGCTAGACCTTAGACCCCATGGCTTAGACCACAAGGCCACTGGGACGCCGAGTCATCAGTGTTCTGAGCCTTGAGGACGCCCCCAGCAGCCTTGATCTTCAGAGATTATCTAAATCCTGTCTGGAATTATGAGAGCTGTGTACTGTAAGGGGATAACATTTTTAAGTGATTTAGACTCATGACAACTGAGCTACATTTAAATGTATCATTTCTAAATGAAGCACCATTAAATGTGCAGGGTTACTTAAGGTAGACGAGGTTATTATAACATCTTGAAGAAGAGAGAAGGACATTGGAAAACAATACAGCAAATGTTATTATTTTAAACTTTCTTCATGGCTGTTGAAAAAGATAAAAGTGCATAAAAATCTAGAAAAAAAGACTTGGCAGGATATTTTTTCCAGTTATAAACCAAAACCTGAATGTTACCACAAAAAAATCTGTTGCTATTTGGCTAACTTTTCTTTCTTTTTATAATTGAAGTCTTTTTTTTCTTTTTTTTTAGATATCCTGCTCACAAGCAAACAAACAAACCAAAACAAAACAGTCAAATTAGTATGTGTGTGTATTTTTACTCTCTGTGCTTCAGTGATCATGGGACTAAGAGAGTGCCGATGATATCAGTGATGTGGAATGGCCAGAGGCCTCGCTGCCAGTAAACACAGTCCTACCATAACAAGTCAGATGTGATCATTCATGGAAACAAGATGCTGATAAGCATGTGTAGGCGACAGCTGGGTATTTGCTCCCCAATGAAGGGCATCATTTGTATAAATCTGTAATGGACGGATACAGAAATAACATCATGCCCTGAAGAGATAAAAATACTCTGCGATCTAGATGCCACGGATATTGGAAATAAATGCATCCTCGTGGACATCGCTGCGGTACAGTTGATGGATGCCTTGACAGCAGCCTCCTACACCTTCTTCAGCTCTGTCTCTGTGTGTTACAGGTTTGGGAGTTCAGCTCTCTGTTTTCCTCTGTGGACAAGTGGAGCTTCAGCAACACTCCTTCCATGTCAGATCACCTGAAAACCTGCTCCTTCTACCAGAGAGAGGAGCGCACTGAGCCGGTGGCTTTAGCCTGCCTGGGAGAGGTCAGAGACATACACGGAGAAGTAAAGCATAAAAGATAACGCTCATAGTCCCAGAGCTCAGTGGGCGGACCACAAAACGAGCGATGCCCTGTTTAGAAGCACTCAGTCGTGATATGTATCCTCCGCATATACAGCTACTGTATAGAAACTAAAGGGAATTCAGAGCTGCTGTGTGAAGCCCTAAATGTGAAGAATTGACTCTGGTATGATTTTGATCTGATTTACTAACCCTTTAAGTAGGAACTAACGGATCTATTTATGCAGTGTTTTATTCACAAATGAATAGATATAGTGTCCCTTTACCATGTAAGGTAAAAACACTGAGCTAACTAGTGTTGTTTGTTCCATTTTACTTCTTTTTTGTTGTGAAAAGCATTTGTTAGGCAGCAGATGTTGACTGTTTTTTCTACATGACAAGACTGACATCTAGTGGAGAGAAGCTGAAACCCCATCTGTGTGGAATGAGGGCACTTCACACACCATAAAACAAGTTTGGTATTTGAATGCTCAACACAAGATCACATGTCCTTTATGTCAGATTTGTAATGAGGACACATTGTTTCTAATTTAGTCTTTAAGTAAGTTTGTGGCGTTGACATTATCTACTGTATAATAAATCTAACTTGCAGTTGGCCTGTTTTGTAGATGCATAGTCAGTGGAACAAAAGGACATTCAAAGCTAAAAATGTTCAAAGTCACATCCTGTGTTCTTTTATTAGGCACAGACTTCATAACAAAAGGTGTAAAAAAAAACATCTCATTAACTACATCATCTCAGGCACTTCAGGGTTTCGCAGTTTGTCGATCACCTCTGACAGCATTTTGTTGCACAGGGCTGCATACGGATTTAGAACCACAGCTTGTTGTCGAGCAAATTCACTTCCAAGTGCAGCTGCTTTCTCAAAGTCTGCTCTGGCTTCATCAACCTGGCATCCTAATCTACGTAAAAGGCCTCTTTGCACCAGCGCCTGGCAGGCGGTTCGTCCACCGCTGCCACTAAGAGAGATGGCTCGGTCCAGGTCCCCCAGGGCTCCTGAGAGGAGAGGAGAGCACTGTGAGGCACAAACATGTCTTAAAAGTTGATTTTCAATTTGTAATCTCTTTTAGGCTACTCAGTCTGGGTCTTCTGCAGTATTCACTCTGAGTAATGTTGCTTTAATGACTTGGCCACCACATATTGCAGAGTATGCACTAAAATTCTAATATTATCATCCTGAATTGGCTCAGAGGTAAACAGAGGTCATTATCTGTATCTGGTTTCTTTCAACCAACAAAATGTGTCATTAAGTACAGATACAGGTCCAGAAATTGGCTAATTTTATTCAAACGAATCATTTGAAATTTGGAAAATAGTGTATTTTTTTAACCTTGAATTAAATGGTACTGACTTGTTGTTCCTTCAAAGCATATAATTAATTTCATATGAGCATATAATAATTATAAAATATTTGTCAACATCCTCTTAGTGTACTTTGCTGATAAAATGACATGTCAATGCTATTTTTCCCCCAAAATAATGAACAATAGAATAATAATAGAAAAAATATCTGTTTCCATCCCAGTCTTTGTGCTTTCTAGATTCAGGCACATCCCTAAATTCACTTAAACCTATCAATCATTTTTGTGACAGCAGTCATCCAGCTTGTGCTCAGTCCATTTCACTTGTTCTGCATTTCCTTTAAATAGAAATGTAGGTGTTTTGTTGGGAATATTCAAAAGAGCTTCTTAGTCAGCATGAAAAACAACTGGCACCAGGTCACAGACAAATTGAAAAAGCACCACCTATAGATAGAAACTCCAAATTTAGAAACAGACGATGTGAGTAAAAAAGATTATAGTGCTGAGTGTGATTGACAACATGATCTCTTGGGAGCGGGTGTAAAAGCACAACAGCAATACTGTCATGAGCAAAAGATGTTCAATAATGACATGGGTTATAACATGAAGCACACAAGGAGGTCATGAAAGACTATTCAGATGTGACTTCAGCAAAACAGCCAGATCCCTGTAATTCTCTTCAGTCAGTGTATACAGCCCTGCCTGCCACACTTGTGACAGACAGGATGTAAAAGGAAGCTTTGAAAAGGCGAACTCAGAGCTTCTACAGGAACTCTGTTGACAAAGTGCATCAGATAGACAAAGCTCTGATATGATGTCATGCTGGCCTCAGACTCCAGCGTGTGATATGTTGGCACTCTGCAGTGTCTATGGAAAGGGTTAGTACTGAGTTTGTAGCATGTACCTGCTGTGTTCCCCTGCAGCCGCAGGGCCTGTGCCCGGTTGTTATAGGCTGAGGCTCGCTGAGGCAGGATCTGGATTGCCTGGCTGAACAGTTGAAGTGCAGCTTGCAAATCCCCAGCCTCTGCTGCTGAGACACCCCGCATCTCCAACTCTTTCACTTGCTTCAGCAACTCTGTGTCAAAGCCACTGTCTGGCAGGGTGAGATAAACAGGTTGAAAAAGCACTCAAACTCAATTGACAGGTACCGTGGCAAGGAAAACACAGAAATGTCACCCAGAACTCAACTTGGATTAAAATGTCATGTTTTTTTAGTCCAGGAATGGAATGCGTTCAAATAAATTCAATATGCTATGAAATGATAAACATAAAAAGCTGTGACATGATATGTGGAGGCACATCAAGTCAGAAGCTCACGCTCACCATCATCAATTAATTCCTCCTCTTGGTTCAGGCTGGGGATGTCTCCAAAAGGGGTGTTGGGGTTGAATATAGCCTGGAGTACGGCTCTGTCATGTGCTGAGGCCATCTTACTGTCTGTAAAGAAAGCAAAAACAGAAATTGTGACACCCAAACACACAGCTGGGTGGAGAATTCTTTTCTCCCCTAACTTCAGCCATTTCCACCAGCCAATCGCAGAAGGGGGCGTAAGCAGAGGTGGACTTTGAGATTTGCCTGCACTGAGCACATCTGTATTTGGTTATGTCAAAAATGCAGGCCAGGCCTGCCCGCTGTGGAGCTGATGTTTTAATAGCAAAAGGAAAACATGTTCTCAGAGATATTCGTTCTGATGATTTCTGCTCAGTACAAAGTGTTGAAAACATTTTCAGCAGACTGCCCAAACCTCACAGGATGTATAGATATCAAAGTCTTTATTTAAAAAATGATATCCTGATGTTCCTACAGCAACATAGCAAAAAATATGGTCAGAAAGACTGACAAAAATAAAATAATGTATTTGAAACCCGGAAAGTCCTTTTCTCAATCCTCTCGGTCTCGGTCATAACACAGGACAAACAACATGTTCTCACCACAGCTCAAGAAAATATCTATATTTTTATTTATTGCTGGTGGGCTTCGAACAGGTGTAAAACCCATCATTGAAAGCATCAAACCATTTTTTTTTTTTAATATTCTGTATCCTATTTAATTTAAAATTTTAAATGTCTTTGTTTTCATAGTGAACTATTAAGTTTCTATGATAAATCCTATCTGAATAGCTTAAATGTGGAGCTAATAAAAATAATACATTTCAATTTTTGTGAATTTTTTTAACATAATAAAAACAGCGGCGGTGACAGGAAGTAGAAACAGTCGCGTTTCCGGTACGGATCGGGCGCCAGTAGAACGCGTGCTAGCTAACAGCTTGCAGCAACTGGTGGCAGCACTGAGCCGTGCTGCTGCTGTTGCAGCTATCCACCACATGGGTTAAGGTTTTCTGCACTGTATGGACCACATGAAAAAGACGTGAGGTCTCCGGAACTGAGGGTTTCATGTACACACTGGTGAGTTTGTATTTTAAATAGTTTGTTCAGTATTCCACCTTTTTAGTTCCAACTGTCTGTAATGCTAATGGGGTGCTTCACTTGGATAGCCACCCAGAAAGTGAAAGAGCAGTGTTATGGTCCTGCATCTCGGCTTGGAGGATTCAACATGTGTCTGATATTTTGATTTTTTTTTGCCATTGTCATCAGTAGCAAAGATACTAGCAACAATATCAGTCACTGCCAGAAGCAACAATGCTAACATTAGCGCTAGCTTGTACTTCCATTCTTGTGCTAGTATAGAAATAAGTTTCTTGTAAAAATTCAGGTCCCTTTACTCCTTTTTGTAAATTAATATTTAACATACAGAGCTTAGAAATATGATGCACTGGCGTAAATTAAAACTAGTCAATCGTGCATTAGATATAAATATAGTTAACGTTAGCAACAGTACAATGCTTACAAACTGATGTATCAGTAGTGATTATCTATAGGATAAATAATATTAACACTCATAATGACCATTATTCTGCAGTGAGTATGTTTTATACTTAAAGTACATTTTGCCAATACAGTATCATGGTTGGAAATTGCTTCACTCAGCAGCTGTAAACAGTGGTAATCTATTGTGTGGGAGATGAACATGAAGTTAATTTCTAACTCTGGCTAATATACTACCTCACTTTTACGTAAGTAGCTGTTTCAATTCTTAGCTTAGACTTATAATGAATGACTTTACATTGTGGTTTTGCTATTTTTACTTACTTAAATATAAATACTTTCAATACTGGGCCAGAAAAGACACAAAGTAGAAAAAAAGTCTGCAGGACAAGAAACCCCAGGAGCAGGGCCAGCAGCAGTTTTCTCCAGACAGTGTGGAGGGAAGCTACAGTGAATACAGCTATTCATCAGTTTTAGCCTGACGATCGGCAGCAGGATTTCAATACTGTTTCACATCCTAAACAATGTGAAACCATTACTGAGCAAGTCCAGGAAGCAGCTATTCATTGCAGCCTTTCAGAACAAGGCTGACAGATATGTGGGACACTGGTCTTGGAGGAAAACTATGCTGTCTTACTACTGAGCTGTTGCATTGTCGCCTCCAGAACAATCAAACTGTACCAAGAGAATTTTTCATGTACTCACCACCGGCAGCTTTGAAATATTTCTGGCATCGGGATATACGTTTTATAACCATAATCCTTTACAGGAGTCTTCCAGATGAAATATTTCGGCTCCAATCCTGCCTTCTGCTGTCACTGCTGACCTGGGGGTTGATGCTACTTTAATGACTTGATACAGAAGAAGCTCTCCTAAAGGTAAGACACGTCTTCCATGGACTGTGCAGTATGATACAGTTTGGTGATTGTGGTTTTCTGTTTGTCAGTGTTATTTTGTTCCATTCTGTCGCTGTGTAGCTGAATGGTATTTATAATGGTCATTGACAGCATGTTTTTAGATGCTATGTAGAGAGTAACTGTTCAAGATGTAATAATGATGGGCTGCTTTCTTATACATAGGATACGTCACTGCAGGTTAGTCTGCAGCCATTCTACATTTAGGCCTTGCCTTGCCTATCATATTATCTTGTACATTCTGTGGAATTAGAATTAGCAGTTCAATACAGATTTATAGTACAAACTAGAGTTGGACTGGTTTATAAATCTTCAGTGGTTTGATTGCAATGCAGTTTACTGCTGGTTGACCACTAGGTGTCACACTTGAGTAAGCAGCTGCACTTGAAAGAAACCATAAATGAGATTGTAGCTACACCCATTACGCTAGGTGCTGGTAATGCACATCTAAGCTGGTTGTGTGCCACACCTCTTTTGTGCAAAATGTTTCCATATTTGTGCAGTTTAGGTTTTCTTTGAGATAAAATCTCTCATGTCTCCTCTCCCCAAAATCATCGACTGATCTCTTTCATGGCACAAGCTTCAGTTCTGCAGTACACAGGAATAGTTAGATCAGATAGTTAACTGATCATGTGCAGCATTGTTCTTCACGAGGGTTAAAAAGAAATTAAAAACTGCTAAAATGGGTCAGCAGATAAACTTTGGTGGCTGTTATTATCCTTGGCCACTCGCCCAAGTATAGGCAGTGTATAGTCGAGGGGGAAAATACTGTAAATACAAGTAGACAAATATTTAGCACCGTGACAATGTGGGCACAGGTTGCTAATGTAGTATTCAGCTTGCATAAAAATCCGACTGGTTTCAGCTTGTACACCAGACCAGACCGGACCGACAAAAGTGGGAATCCACCCAACTCTGGCGCAGACCATAAAACCTAGTAAAATACATTACATCTTTTGGGGTAAATATTTTGGACAAGAATATTAAGTAGTTTAGAAAGTGACACAATTTTAAGAGGACAGGGTTGCATAAGGATATGGAAAATTATTACGATGTACAGTGAACATTTTTCTTTGATCTTTCTTCTCCCTGTGAAATGCTCTTATCTCTTTGGGTTAAAAAATATTCAAATGAAAGTCTGAGGAGGAAAAATCCCTCTTTGGTTAAACTGCTCACATCTCCCACTGTGACGAGGGATCTTAAATAGACATCACTGTGATTGAAGAAGTCACAAGCCAAAACAGTTGAGCACCACTGATGTAAACTGTAGTATTTTAATACTACACACAGCAAATCCCAGGCGTAAGCATCAGTACTTGAACAGTAAACACAGTTAATCTGTGGTCTGGACCAAATGCAGTACATTTATGTAAAGAACCAGTATGTTTTTGTTCAGTTTTCATGGGACACCTTTATGTGCACACACCATTTTGTGTTAATCCTGGCCTGCTTTAGCGTGAAATGAGGTGTGGTATTTGGAAACAAATTAAGAGTTATGATCATAAACTGGTGAATGGCTGAAAAGTTGATTGAATATTCAGAGACACAAAAGAGAGGAGACAGGAAAGCATCACAGATTCCAGAGAAAATCTGTGCATAAGATAAGTTACAGTGGTGAAATGAAGCGCATCGGCTCTTTAGGGATCTCCACAGCAACAGACACGGGTGTGGAGGCAGAAAATAGTGGTTTCTAAAAGCGGTGTTGTTGCATGTAACAAATGGCAGATAACGGTGCCAAAAGGGGAAACTGATAGCAGCCAAAGTAAGTGATTTGAGTACAGGTGAGATTGATCAAAGCGGTGCGAGTGAACATGAAAACACGGTGGCTTGTCACCGTTCTCATTGGCTTAGAAAGTAACTGCAAGTATCTCGAGCAAATGTGTGTAAGTGAGTCACAGAGATGAAAATGGTTCCAGCTCAAAGCCTTTTTCAGTTGTTTCCAATTACTGTCAGCAGTGATCTGGAACAAGAGAGAGCTCATAGAGGTATGGGCTTCTGGGACCTTTGAAAGGACGAGGCAGATCTGATGCTGAAGTATAGAAGCTCAAACACAAAGTTTGGTCCTCAGTTGTCAAGGATGTGGATCTTTGGTTAGTTTGTAGTTTTGTAAAATATGTTTGTGTGTGCGTGTGTGTAATTGTTTTTAGATCACAGATGTTTTCCTTCAGTTCTCATTTCATTTAAGTCCTGGGTTTAGGATTTTGTTAGACATAGTATAACGCAAACAAAGTAGAAATTCAGAAAATGTATGTTTTTTTCATGCCTGTAGGGAATAAGCTACAGTACCAGATGAAGTGCATTATTCATTGTGCATACATTCTTTGTAATGCCGTCAGTAGAGACGTGACTAACTCATCCATGCAGGCTGGTGCATTTTTTGTATAATGACCCAGCTACCACTATAATACAGCAGTTATAAAATGTGGATTTGCAGTCAAACACCATTCTGTGTGGTCAGTTGCCTTGTACATTCTAACAGTGCCAAATGATGGAGTGGGTAAGAAAAATAAGTGACAGTATATGTTGACAATGCATTGTAACGAGAGGGGGAATGTGCATTCACAATAAGGCTCGAGGCAAGAGAATGCTTTTGATGTGACGTTCAGTTTATCTTTCTATAATTAAAGTGAAGGTAAGGCAGCAGTCTGTCTGAAGTGACAGATCCCTCCTTTACAAAAGCTGTCGCACATACAGAGATATACAGTAACTGAAAATGTCACAATGCACAAAACTGACTTTGCATAAATTAAATATATTCTCATTATAAAGCAACTTTCTTGCAGACTTGCTTAGCTTACTTTAAGCTTACAATAAAAATATATAAAAGAAAACATTTAGGAGATTGCAATGCTTGGCTTAATAATGAAGTGGTAAAAAAAAGACTGTTCAGTCTGAATATCAGGCCATTTCTCCAGAAAAGTTATATTTTTTACATGATCAATTCATCAAGTAAGAATTTCTTTCATTGATTAGTTATTTTATTTTTTTCAAGTTAAATAAAGGCCTCTCCAGGGTTCCCAGAACTGTCGTGATGTCTTCGAATCCCTGTCTAAAGCTCAAAGGTATTCCATTCCTATAAAAACTGGGAACTGCATAATGCAGCTATATATATATATGCAGCAGGATATGTGAATTTGACACTTTAGAGACTCATCTTGCAAGGATATTATAAGCCTGCTTGACTAATGCTGCAGGTTTCAAGTATTTAAACTTGCTGTTACTGCAGCATTTCTACTGTATATTCTAGGGCCATACCAAGACTTAATATAGCCGTGAGAGGAAAATCTGATCTGACCAAATTACTGCAAGGTTTTAAAAAGGCAATTAAAAATCTTAGACAGTATAGTTATTTGCCTGGATGATAAAAATCCAAGAGGATTAAAAAAAATAGCTTCCTGATTGCTGAGCAGGGAGCGATTTTCTTTTTACCACTTGAGAGAGCTCTTGCTGCTTTTTATTTCTGCTGGGTCTCCGGCACCCCATTCACCAAGTCAGCACCGACAGTTTGATCCTGCAGGACTCCCATTTTCCACAGGGTAATAAGAGTTAAAGAGTGAGGGCTAGACTATCATGTTCACGGTCACTCGGTAAGCAGCAGATTTTCTGCAGAAGCACAGTGTGTCCCCCATGGCCTCCCCTATAGTGCAAAAGTGAAGAAGCAATTGTGTGAGGATTATCAGTCTCCTATTACTGCAAATGTCACTGCATCAGCACCACTCAACGTGATTATGTCAATAGGGAAACACATTGGATGTGTTTACAGACTCCCAACACCAAGAGCTGAGAGAATGGAGCTGCTTTTGCTGTAGGCCAGCAGGGAAATTAACAGATGATCAAAAACACTGACCCTCAGTGGTAGTTCTGCTGTAAAACCCAACATACAGCAATGGGCACATCCTTTGTATTTCCTCAAGGCAATTACAAAGACAATAGATAGATTACATCTGACTGCAACAGCAGAGTGTAAATAATGGAACATTTACTGAGGTGCTAATAGTGACTGAGACAACATTATTACCCATTAGCTGTTTAGTAGACTCAATGGACATTTATTTATGGGATAATATCTCCTGATGGACTTTTCTAAACACACCAAAGAGAGAATCCCTATAGTACAGGTGCAGTCAATTTGATCATTATCATACTACTGAATGGGCGTTTATTAGCGCTTATCATCCAAGTATGGGCAAGGAGGGGCCTCGTAGATAGATAGAGCAGGTAGTTATCAGCTCATTGACGAGCTACTATATTAATGTGTATTGTTTGGTGGCACTCTGTATTGACCTTAGTAATAATGTACAACACGAAGGCAGAAGTGATGTTAAGGAGTGTCAAAGCAAGTGAAGTGAAGTGCTGTAGTTTAAAGCAAAAAAAGTCGATATTGGAGCGAGTAGAACTGGTGGAAGGGTCCCACAAACTCAGGACTTTTTGTCCAAGGAGACCGGAGTTTCTGTCCCAAGTTTCAAAACTACATTATTTCAGTGTGTCAATGTACATCACTTCCTGTATTAATGTCTGTAACTACTTCACTTTTGGCCAACCAGGATCTTTTTCGCCTTAACCTTAAAGAAGTAGTTTTGTAGCCTTAACAGAACTAAACAGTGGCCTTTTTTGGTGCCTAAAACTAATGGAACTGAAACTAAAATTAAATGAAACAGTGTACCTAGTATAGTACTTATACCTAGTAGAAGGTGGTGCAGGTCATTGAATGGGCTGAGAACAACCTATTATACCTAGAAGAAGGTGGAGTGGCTAATTGAATGGGCTGATAACAACCTAACTACCTACTTACTTCCTGATTGGGTGACAAATGACCAAAATAATTGAAATCATGAAACAAATGAAATTATAATATTATAAAAGATTTCCACCGCTTTCCTGGCTCTCGTGTTCATAACGTGTGGTAAATAAATGGACTTGGATATCATAATAACCCTGAGAGGCTTTAGCTTTGCTCCACTTCTGTCTGTGAATCTGACATCAAAGCGTGTGCTCCTAATCCCTCTGCCCTATGGAGGTAAACAGGGGCCCGTGTGTCGATACCTGGCCCGTTATGATGACGAAGGACTATCGCGTGCTGTATGGGGGCACTTTGAGCTGGATTAAAACAAAGTAATCCGCTCTGTGGAGAAACGGGAAATAACCACAGAGGTGCCAGAGGTTAGGCAAATAAACAATGTGCTCTTTTTTTATGGGAAATCTTTAGCAACACCCTCTGTGCCACAGCACAATAAGTACACACTACTTCCTGTATCTTATTCAATAGACATGTGGGTGAAGTATTAGCTGTTCATCCTGATGGCTTCATGTACAGCTAATACAGGTTGGCTGCCCAGTTCCAGACTGTAACATCAGTCATATTTCTATCTGTAGACTGTACAAAACATTGAATAGCAATATGAAAGTTATGGTTGTCTAGAGGAAAGTGTTCATTGTGCGCTGTAATGGTCCATGTCTACTTCCTCCAGTTTTATCCCTAAACCTACAGGCTACAGTATATACTGTATATTATGTATTTTATGACATTTTGTGAATTTGTAAACAAGTTTTATGGCACCCCCTGCGAAGGAATGTAGAAGTGCATTGTTGGTTTATAGTTCAGGCAGGCTGAATGCGGCGAGGCTGTCGGGCGCCACTGATGTCTCTCTGTATATCCTTCTGGGGGAGACATAGTTACATGTGGTGGGATCCAGCGTCATAAATCTCAGTGCAGTTTACTGCAAGCTTGTATTGTTGTTGCAGTGTTGTTTCTCAATTCTAACAGATTAGTTCAGGCTTAGCACATGACTGTAGCTTTAATAAAGTAATGGATGGTGCTTAAATGTATTAGTAATAGCAGATCCCAGGTGTGATTGGTTATCACACAGCTGATAGCTGAAGGAAGAAACTCATTTCTGCTTGATGTGTATTTTGTTGCTAAAGGAAATTAAAATTGGGTAGTCGCCTGCTGCAGCTTTCTACGGTCAGTACGACACTGAGATTCGAGCACCCTCACAAGTCTCTTTTTAGATTTTGTGAATAATGGATACAATGGTCTCAAATTCATTGGCTCACTGTTATGCATTTATCATCATGTTTAGAGTTGTTGGAAAAGGTGAGATGCACACACAGATGTTTCCTGCATAATTTGTCAAAAAATACCAATTAATATAATTATTATTTGGGATCAGATAAATACTGAGTTAGCATGCTTCAACCATAGCACAAGCCTGTCCTTTACTCTCAGAACAGGGCAAGTATACAGACAGACTTTTTGACGCTATGTGTGACGACAGACACACTTGGCATCAAAACAGTCTTCAAATAGAAATTAGTGTAATAATAGTGGTAATAATGGTGGCTTAAGTGTCATTTTTAACACTTTCACACACCTGAATTTGGTGGTCAGTTTTGTGCCAATTTGGGGACCAGGAGAATGGAGTTTGTGTCCTATGTGAAAACAAAAGTAAACAGCTTTTTTATATAATTCTTTACTGTTCAAACTGTATTTTATAATGCCTAGCCAGGGATTGTTTTGCCCTTAATGAGGTCAGTGGTTTTGTAGCCTAAAATCACTGAAACTGCAGCCTTTTTTACAACCGTGAACTGTACGTGTATGTATGATGACATGTCTATTGTTTGGCTTAGGTTGGAGCTCTTGTTGAATATGTGATATGATACATTTGGATATCGAACTTTTACCACCTCAGACATAAATTTCACAATCAGATAAAACTGTATTAATCCCAAGGGTAGTTGCTGTGCTGCCGTTGCAGTACAAAGTAGAAAAGAGTGCAAATGTATAAAGTGCAAGTTCATATGAAACGCAAGTTTGATTCTATTTTTAACAAGACAAGTTCAGTCTGTCAGCCTTTACATATACATCACACTCACTTTAAACAATCAAGATCAGTTCAGTCATGGAGCATTTGGTTCTACACACTAAAATTGGATGACATTATAACAATGTGTAGAACAAGACATAAAACAACCATGAAATCAAAATGATTTGTTTCTTAAAAACAGCTCTGCCTCTGACAATTTGACAGCAACAATTTGAATTGGCCTCAGCATGCATACTTACACACACTCGATCACTCACTCACTCTTCCAGCCAACCAATCATGATTAAAACCATGATTGCATCTACCGAGCCACCGAGGAGCAACAAAATAAAACCAAATAACAATTTTAGGATTTGGGATATCTGGACATGTAACTGTAATGTTTTCCCAAAGTAATGTGCTGGAGCGTAGCCGGAACTGTCATAACCAGCCGTGGATGATTTATGGTTTACTTGGGTAAAAACAGGCTGCTTTGTTAGAGGTGTTGTTCACCTCTCACCGGCTGATAGAAAACAGCACACGCAAACTTTAGAACAAAACTAAAACTAGTGAGGTGAGCCAATTCTATAGATTTCCCCAGGCTGATGTACATTTCAGGCCTGCTGGGAATACCGTGCAGATGTTGAGTGAAATTTGATTGTGGTTTCTGAGGAATTGTGTGTGTGTGTGGGCAGGGGGGTGGTGGGGTGGTCTTATAACGCAGCAGCTGTGCTGTCTATTACCTAAAATCAGTCTCATTTTGACGTGTTAAAGGTGCAGTCAATAATCTGAATGTAAAAGGGCCTTTCCATCACCATCAATTCAAAGGACGGGTGTAGGCTTCTCACGCCCACATAACTGTAACTGACTGACAAATACAGACAAATGCTTTCTGTTTGTGTAAGATGAGATTGGTAATATATTACTGATGTAAATACATATTTTATTTGTATGAATCTCAAATGCATACATGCAGATTGTGTTCTTTGTCATCTGTGGGTGATATCCCTCTGATATGTGTAAATGTGTACAGTAGTACAATAATGTGGTTTATATATACATATGGCATCCATACATTTTGGTACCACTTATTTTGTGCAGGGGTTTTTTTTATATGCTTTATTTTTTCAATACCGGAGGGGTATTCGGGGGTTGTCGGGGTAGAACATATCCCAGCGTGCAATGGTAGGATTGCACACATACTGGCCGTCATTTGTCAAATAGACATTTAAGCAGGTATATAAATTTGCAGCGCCGGCGGTTTATGTTGGTTCCGCTTATTTGACACAGAATGTAAAACATCCAGTAAATTAAAAAAATATATATTTTTGTGTTTGTAGTTATACACTCAAACAAATTCAGAAATTATTTCAAATTTGGAGCTCTGAAAAGTTGTCACAGCTTTTTTCTTGCATGAGGTAAATTATGTTTTAAAGTAAAGTTCTAATACTTTAAAAGGCAAAAAAGAAGAGGAATTTTCCAGAGGAAGAAATTGAAACACTGGTGTCCCAGGTGCAACAGAAACCTGGTTTTGATTGGCAGCCTAAAAAGTGGCTTTAAAGGGAGTCAGAAAAATGCAGTCTGGAAGGAAACAATTGCATTAGAGAGTGGCATTATTTAATTTATTCATCCTTGATATGTATATGCTATATATATATATAATTGAGAGATAAGAAGCAGTTTCTAGTACTGACTTATGCATGAACCACCATGAAACAAAGTTATGCAAATGTTAGAGAACCATTCATTTTCCTTTCCAGGGCCAAACCAACCAAGAAAAACTCCATGGAACCACTTCATGTTCATGATCTGCCCACACAGCTCACTGCCAACACCATTGTGTAAAATCCTTGGAATCTTTTGACTATTTCTCTTTTGGTGCAATAATGCAGCACTTGCATGCATCACAGTCTGCTGCAGCTCGTGCTGCATGAAAAGGGGACTGCACTGCCGAGGCATGACGTTCAGTTCAAACTAACACTGGCCCTTTCTGATGAAGCCAAAGTAGCTCAAAGCCAAGTGGAGAAAGCTCTCTAAATTCATCCACTGGAGACCAGAGATATGTCACCACTTTTTTCTCCAAAAGTCACTGCCCTGCTCAAATCAGTGAGGAAGACAATACCCAGAGCACTTGGCTTTAACTTTCTCTGAGCAGCACAGAGGACTGCTTTGAGCAACTGTCTTTGGCAACACTTACCCTGTATAAGTTGTTAACATCGATCCCAGATGATGCACCTGCGTGTGCAACCTGCAGGGGATCATACAGTATATCATAGTTAGAGGTAGCGTCTCAAAGAGGAATCTCATTACAATTTGCCCATTAAAAAGCAGGAAGAAATGATAGATGAACAACTAATGCTCGCTTTCGTTTTCAGTCTCTAAATTTGACTACAAGCATGCTTCATCTTAATTCTTCTGTTGTGCTATTCTCAATATATTTTTATAGTGAATTATCTGTTGTTGTGCTTTTTGTATTGAGCACTGGTTAAAATACCACCTGCATCCTTTTTATGAGGCAAATTAAATTTTGCTATTGACTTTATAATGCAGGAATAATCCCCTTTCCACCACATTGACAGTGCACACACATCCAGCTATTCAATCAGTGTTATTTCTCTGTTCATCTGACAGCTCTGTCTGGGTATATAAGCATGAGTAAGACTCTCCCACTGTGCTTCAAGGACTAGCTGACGTTTTGGATTGTATTCAGGGTATCTTTGGTAGAAAGAATAACATTTGCTGGTGCAGAACTTGAGGCACATTGAAATAAAACGGTGTCAGCTATAGCGCAGTTGAGTATTCTGTCAATCCGTGAGTTTTTGCGTGGATTCAGCAGCAGTGCAGATTTCATAATTGTGTCTCTTTTGCACGACAGCTCAGCATTAAATAATTATCTGATAAATATTAAAATACAAACAGTTTAACACCTATTATTTTCCAGTTACATCATACCTGCACCAGCAATGAAAGAAAAGAAATATAAAATGCTGTCCCACTTGCATTTTTCCTGGAAAGCACACATCCACCTACCATCACATTTCTCATGCATTTTTTAGAGTCAACTGTTCTCATGCCAGGATGCACTTGAAAAAGCCTATCTGGTCTTTGTGAGAAGCCATCTGCATGTCTTTAAAGTCCTCTATTAGAAAGTTAAATGAGCACATGAATATCCCTGGAGACCGTTTACCTGCATTGGATAGAAAATAAGATTTTTATGGTGGAGTAGACATTAGAGTGTAGCCACAAAGTAGAATGGATAGCCTTGGTCCAAAGCTTATTTAACACTTGATGTCATGCGGCTACATCATTTGTGCAGGCGGGATAACTCATTTGGAAAATGAAAAGTCCCTTGGAGTGATGTGTGAGATCTAATCGGCCGCAATATTGTATGGTTTGTAGATTACTTCTTGTCAGCCACTTCACCGGGTGCAAAAATGGTCCGTTAATGGATCAGGCTGGATTGTCTGAAGGACTAAGTGTGGCTGTATAAGATTCGGAAATTTGTTTTGAAGAAACTTCTCATTACAAAGATTTATTGTTCACTCTTCATCTTATCTATGAGCATTTCAAAAAGCTTACAAAAATACAAAATACAGGACAAAGTCGCAACTGTGAAACAGATGAGATTCATTGCTGTTCAACACAAAAACCCCAACAAGCATATTTGTTGTTGCAGTTATGCATATTGACCAAAGGATGGAGCCCAAAGACAGAGCTTTCCAGACCTGCTGCTGGTCACTTCAAGGGATTCAGTCTGTGAGGTTCATGCATGGAGACTGAATAAAACATGATGCTTCTCTTATGCCCTCAGCAATATAACAACATCAAGACTTCATTTCACCACTGTCTGGCCAAAGTTGCGTTTGATTATTATTTTGTCTTCTTTCAGCATTCAGCTGTTTCAAGGGCTTATCACTCAGAGCAAGGTCTTAGATTTTGTTGTGAATACTGAGAGCTGCAGGGTAGTTTTCATTAATATAGGTCAACAAGGTATTAATAGAAAAACAACAAGGAAAAACATTTATGTGGAATTTACTGGAGTCTTTCTTTGGTGACTCATCACATTTATATCTGGAGGCAGCAGTGTTTTCATGTGGCTAAGGTCTTCCTGGAGCTGTCCGCCCACTCACAGCTCCCATGTAAATACAGTTGTTTGTTATGAGCTATAGTTTCAGATAAAGGTTGGAGGCACTGACCTCAGTCCAGCTCTAATTAATCAACAGAGCAGTGCAACGTCCCACACCATTACCCTTACAGGAGTGAGAGGTTCATAAACGGCACAGGCCAGACCTACGAGACCAAGCCCACTGCTACCATGAACTCAAGTCTCTGATTTTCAGTTTGACGGCACAACGGACAGCCAGCAATGTAGTCCATTTTCAACAAGTCACTTGTCCTATTTACCTAATTTAAGACTGTCCTCAACAGAAAATGTCTGGCATTGACTATTGATTGAAATAAAAAAAAAAAGACCTTTTATGCTTTGGTGATTGTCCCATCTAGAAAAGCAACTTTATTACAAATAAAAACAGTGATATTGATCGATTTTACAGTGATATTGATCGATTTTGCAGTGATATCGATCGATACAGTAAATGACTATGAACTTCAGCAAACTGCAGTATCATAGATCCTAAATATACTGTACACATAAACTACTCAGACATGCAGGCACCTTACTTTGGCACTAAACTTTAGCATTCTCCATTGGACAAGTGTGGAATTGTCCAATATGGAATTAATAACTTGGGATTCTGGGATGAGATGCAACAAATTTTGGTTGTTTGTTCAAACAGGTCCATTAACATACAGAGTGTTCAATAGCATACAGCGGACTCAAAGGAGTTCCCACCAAAAGGCATGACATTAGTGTCAGACAAGGTGCCATTTAACATCAACTCCAACCTCAATTTTGAATGTCAGTGGCCTCGAGTAGGCCCAAAGAAAAGTGTAAAAAGGAAAACTGAAAGATGAAGTGCACACAATGTGTTAATAATACGAAAAAGTGTGTAGGACTTGTGTGATTTGAATGGTTTACTATTGAAAGCACGCTTCACTTGGTAAAAAAAATGGAATTGGTTGATGTGCGTCAACGATTGCTTCTTGGAGTCGATGTAGATTGATGCATTTGTACATGTGAAAGCGAATCTGTTCAGAGGGACAGAATAATGATAAATATCCAAAATGCTGTAGAATCCCATAAAAATGCTAGTGGTTTGTATTGCTCTTAAAGCAGGAAGTTGTGGTGAGTGGTTGTATGACCAGCCTCCAACCAAAACTCAAGGATGGATTCTTTTCCATGACAATCTTTCCCTAATCTCAACCAAGTTTTTTTGGTTTCCAAAACACAATTTCTTTTTAGCTATGACCACAATTCTTTCCCCACAAGTAATTTGGTCTTTGTTTTATTGATTGTGGTGCCAGATAAGCAAAATGTTCATATGAGTAATCTGACAAACTATTTTTTCATTAAGGCAATTTTTATTGAATCACATTCATTATCAAGGACAACTCTGACTGTTTCCATGTGACCATTTGTCAAGCAGAAACCTTTTCAGCATCTCAAATATGATGATTTCCTGCTTTAGTCTACTCAAAACTATTATAGAGGGAATGTTTTCTGGTTATTGACTGAAAACAAGACATTTCGACTTAGGACTAGATGTTAATGGTTAACCAGTAATCATACTTCTGACCAGTTATGCATGTTAATCAGTAGGTTAACTGGCATAATGTTAATCGCTCTGATAACAGCTTCACTAACAGTCTGACATAAAAAAAATGAAGTTTGCTAAACAAGAAATCTTGCAGATTTTCATATGGCTCTGTGACAGTGCAGCACGGATAGTTTATGCACATGGACGTATTTTAATGTGGGACCATTTCCTCTCAAAATTCAACAAGGTTGAATGTAAATTTTGTGATTCTACTCTTCAGTTTAGTAGCAGCACTAGCATTCATTATCAAGCATGCTATGCTATACCACATTAAGCTCAATCACCTGACTGCCATGTCCAGGGATAGGTTGCAGCTAAAGATCACCTTGCTGCTAGCTGCGGGGAGGACGTGTGATGTGTGCCGGCGCTAAATGATTGAGACCCATATGCTGGCAATCAGTGTGTTAGATGGTGAGGAATTCAAAGACATAGAGACTTTTTCATAGTCTATACAAGTAGTTGAGAAAATAATTGGCTGAAGAATCAATATAAATAGAATTATTGGTTGCAGCCATAGAGGTGCACATATTCAAACCTGTCAGTGAGCAGCTCCAGCTTGAGGCCCTTTGTCTTTCTTTTGAGCTACTGGGCAGCACTTATGGAGAAATGGGAGACAATTTCACTCTGCAATCTGCTTCTGAATTCAAACCATAGTCCTTCCAGTCACAAGTCTGCTTTTCAAAGGTCAGAGAATCTCTGGGAGGAATAACCATCTGTTTCACAGTTGTCTTGTGTACTCTGTTTGGGGATGTGGAGAAAGAGAAAATTCAACTTGCTATGTGCAGAGGAGAGAAAGATACACTGTCAAGTTAAAAAAAAGTGAACTGAAAATCAGTGGAGCATCAGCTCGTGCTCTACTTCACTCTTTGATAATGAGAAAACCCAGTTTTCGATCTTTGGCAGTGTGTGCTTATCTGTAGTGAGTGAGTGTAGCTGATTTAAATTTACCTCATGGAAACACTGTTTATGTATAAAGCAGACATGATGTACATCAAAGTTTATAGGGGGGGGAATGTAGGAGCAGGTGGTTATTTCTAGCAGAGATTCAGACAAAAATGTAAAACAAAATAGTATTAAATGGAGATAATAGAAAAATGGTAACTTGGTATTTTTCAATTTCAAGATGATAGTTTTTCTTCATTAACATCTTGTCATTTTGGTTTTTATCTATAATGGAAGTCAATGCTTGTGCAGCAGACCTGATTCAAACTCAATTTCCAACATTGAAAATTCATCAGCTAACTCTCACAGTCTTCTCTGGTTGGTGAAATGTGCTTGAATCTACTTCAGCAAACCACCACTCACCAGCAGCATAGTGAGAGATTATGTAGTGGTTAGGCACTCAGAAATAATCCCACATAGTCACACACCTGCAAGCACATCCACTCTTGCAAGGTTAACGAACAGCAGCATCAAAGTTGTGCCCATATGCACAATTTAAGACAGAATCATCCTCTAATGTGAATGTCAGCAATGACATAATTCCACTATAGTCCAATTTAGTTGCCTCTGTTTCAGGGACAGCATGAAGTGTGTCACCACTGAGGATCTAATGTCAGGTTTTATCTGACTGACAGCTGAGTAGAGGGATATCACTGCAGTTTGTGGGGTGGCCAGCGGCTGTAGGACACCATTCATCTTGGGAAATATGTCACTGGGGCTGAACTTTGTGTTATTTCATGCCTGATTTGGGGCTGAATTAGCATCCATGTTTGTCTTACCAACAGAAATAGAATTGGTCATCTTGCAGCTTTAATTAACAACATAATGTAGACAAGCATTTAAAAACATAGTTGTATTCATTAAGTACCCTATTTTTGTTTGAACACATACAGCAAATACACATCTAATAATAATAACTTTATTTGTATAGCACCTTTCATACATGTAATGCAGCGCAATGTGGTACAAAATAAAATTGAATACAATGGAAATTTAGGGTGCTCCAACCAAATGTATGTATATATATAAAAAGCTAAAACAAGATAAATAAGGCACATACAATGTAGGTAAAAGGTCACATGAAATATGAACATATATATTTAAAAAAGGGTACGGAAGGGCACAGTCCTGGTATCATTTAGTGCAGCCAAGTAACAGCTTGTTCACAGTAACTGTAAACAGTAAAAAGTTATTGCACGTGTTAAATTATTGTACAAGAGATATGGTCGTTGCACAGAATAAACATAGAAAGAGTAAGATGCAATTAAAAGGCACAAAAATAAAAGTATCCAAAATGAAATTATAAAATTATAAAAACAACCACATTGCCTAAATCAGAAAGTCTTTTAAAAATGTCAGCAGAGGTTGGATATCTAATGCAGCTGGGCAGGATGTTCCAGATTTGTAGACTTGATGCAATTGATATGACTTAGAAGTAAGAAAACAAACATCTACCCGTTGGCCATGGAGGTGCCCTGTAGGCACGGCTCTACCCAGCATGTTGGCGACGTCGCCGGAATGATGAGCTAATCTCCGATGGCCTCCTGCTCTGCTGAGTGGCAGGTTTCATCTGCAGGGGATGTCACGTAATGTGACAAGAGGTAACACCCTGGAACTAATTTATTCTGCTCTTAAGGGAAATTCCATTTCTTGTCTGCCTGTTGCACACTCTACTACATATCATGTAGTTAACAAATTATAGAGACGTCTCTTCGGCTGACCAGTGTGAGAAATGAAGTGTTGCTTTCTATGTATTGAATCCGCCTCAGCGATGTAGCAATTATTTCAGTGTAACCAAAAATCTCAAAGTGATACTTTGAATAAAGTATGAGGAAGTCAGCTCGTTCTCTGAGCGACCGCAAGCTGGGGCTGATGGCAAAACAGGTAAGCATGTGAATAAATGGATGTCACTTTAATAAATGTATCAGACTGTGAAATCAATTATAATTGATCCTCCATTTATGAAACTTGGCAGGGACATTTATTAAGCCTCTGAGGGGCTTGGGGTTTGATTAAATGGGCTGAGCGGCTGGGTCTGGTTGTTTTATGTCAAAACAACGCTTACTTTTGTAAAGTGTTTTAATAGTGCATCACTGTGACACTAATGTTCCTGTTGTGTTTTGTAGTCAGCTGACAGGTGCTGTCTCCATGCAAGGTGTTAGTGTGTGATAGCACTCTTCATATTTGAGGTATGATTCTGTGGTGTTAATTTCAGGAAAACAACAAATGAAAATGAACTGCCTTTCACACATCACATAGGCGCTCACACATTGTACATGTATGCTTTTGGGATCACAAATAGATGCAACCTCATGGTAAGAATTGAAAGATTACAGTCAAGATAAACAATGAATTAGCTTTTAGTGGCATTAGATTTGCATTAGTGCATAAGATTGCATTTGAGTCTCTCTCGTTTCCTCTCTCTTACACACACACACACACACACACACACACACACACACACTACCTACAATTCAATTTCAGTAATCAGATTTATTTTCACCATAGACAATGCTGTTTCCGCCAGAAGCCAATGCTGGGACCTTTCATCAACATCTTGACACAATCACAAGTCAGATGTCTAATTTACATTTGGCCGCATGCCACTGAGCTAATTAAAGATTTAAATCCGTTTGGATGGTGAACACAAATCAATAGTTCTTCTGTTTGGACACTTTAGTGGAGTCATCAGTTGGAAAGTTTAGCACACAAGTTGGTTTAAGAGGCCCGAGATGTACAGTAAGGCCTCGCTGCATTTGGTTATTGCTTCATCTTTCTCTGTGATTTCCCTGTTATACATTCACTCTGCATGACGCAACACAAATGATGAGAGGGGTAATTTATTTCCGCTCTCTTTCACTTTAATTGACGGTGAATGTGCCGTAATGACAACATCTCTGTAATTATGGCATCACTGGCTGTGATATGAAAAATGTCAGATGCAGACTCTCGTAACTTAAAGTAATGAATTCAGGTGGCAGTGGGCTTTCATTAATTCATTCACTTTGCATCTATGTGTTTCAACTCCAGTTTCATTTAATTATACTTTATGATACATTTGAGGGAAGCTGTAAATGCATTTTAATCACAGTACATTCAGGGTGGGAAAGGGATGGAAAATTTGTAGTAAATTTCCAGAAACTTGCCATGGGAAGTTAAGCTGGGGAATTTTGGAAAGACAGAAAAAACATTTGAGGTAGCTAGCATAAAGATAAGATAGCCTCATAAGTAGTCAATGAAATGATGCTAGCTATATCTTATTTAGCATCTAACTTATCAGCTAGCTATCAACTATATGAATACATTTTCATGTGCTATTTGCAAGTTAAACATTAATACAATACATCAAATACATGTAGCCCATAATGGCACCAAAACTTGCTTCACTTTATATATTCCACAGGCTCAAAGGTGTGGCTTCAATAGTCTTGTGCTCTGGCCTCAAAAGTGTCATCCAGCTTCTAAAAATGATCTGTGCATGTAATGGAGGAAGGCACAGTGCATGTACGGGGCGTGGCCTCAATTGCCCTGCATGTGATGGAGGATACAGTACAACATAGATATTCAAGTGTACTTGCATGAAATCTGGTTGTTTGAGTTAAAAAAAATGCTAAAATGCAAGACTTTCATTTTTGTAAATCCACAGTTTATTGCACATTAATTCTGTTAATTCCTGTAATTTTGCAACCCTATATACATTGAGGATTTAGGACTTAAGTGTTATAGAATAAGCAATGGGAGAACAGGTGCAAAAACTCACTGATTGCGAAGTGGATAAACGGTGAAAATGTTTGGTGATTCAAGGTGATTTTGATATTATGTGACTGTATTATGCAGCGCCTTAGCATAAAGCCTAAAAGTCCTCCATGCTGCTCTTTGTTACCTCGTCATTTCTTGTCAAGTATGTGTCCAGCAGTTAGTGTGAAAGCTAATGGATTTCATATTGTGGCCCTCTCACCTGGGAATCGTCTCACTTCAGCCCTGCTTTCAGATATAGCTTTAGTTTCAGCTGTTTGCCCTTTAAGACTCCCAGAGCGGGCTGGCCTTTTTATTTGTTCTCTGCACTGCATTTTGAACAATGACAATGTGAGTGGGATCAGTGCGTCCTCAGCTGCAGCAGTTATTGCATTGATTTGGATCATGGTGTAGCTGTGCTGTATACAATATTGGGTCTTTGCACCAAAATAACACAGTGGTGTAATACATTTGTATTTCAACACCCCGAGCAGAAGAATGTAGCCTGTAATGCATGAATACTGGAAATAGGAAAGGTAGGAAGAAAACAACAAATGTCAACAAAAGATTACATTTAAAGCTGCCTGGTCCACAGAATTATTACATTTTTCAGTCTTGTCACTACGACTTATCTGGTTTTGTGCTTTGAATTGTATCCAAGTGGATGATTTCCAAATATAAATACAAGGCTAATCAATGTTGATGCACTCATTGATGCTTGAAAGCTTTCAGACAAATGCTTTTTCATCTACGGAGGTGAAAAAAAGCTAACCATGTTTTTACTCTATTATTTGTCACTGTGCTCGAGCCTTAAAGAGTAAATTATTCTTACTGCAGGAGACTCAATTCTTCAAAAGGTGACAGCAAAGTCTATCTCACTTTCATTATGTCCATGATCTCATAATACATTTTGGGGGTGCTTTGTTGTGTGCTGTGATTTTTGCAGCGTTTATAATGACAATGCGAGTTTCATTCTTTTATTGTATCAAATAAATATTCCCTTATTCCCAGAAACTGCCCTCGGTATTCTCGCAGTTGCTTTAAAGAAAATCTTTGCCATTTCAGTCTCTAATGAGCAGCTCAGCTTTTAAAGGCGGATGGCTTCACAGGTTTGAGTCACACAGCAGTTCTCTGGTTTCTTGCTTTGGGAGAAAGCTCTTCATGATTGCAATTAATCTTTGGACTGTTTTAGGCAAAGTGAAGAGCAGGAAGGTTTATAAATTGACTTGAGTTCGCCTCCGCCGGCTCCAGAGACTTCATTCGAAATAAACTTTTTGTGTGACATGTTGAGATGATGGCACTGTGTAAATAAAGTGAAACAGATCTTAACTGTTGAACCAGCGTGGATAAAAACAGCACAATATTTAAGTTGATTGTCAGGACTTTAACCTCTGCTTCACTTTATCAGCTGGAACCCGAGGAGATAAGAGTGCAGAGCGAGGAAATTATGAAATGTGTCACTGCCTAACTACTTTTTGATTTCACAAAAGTGGTTTTATGTCATCTGGACTTTACCCTCTAAAAGTTTGAGAGAAAACCACAAAATGGCAAAAGAGTAATTATGGAGCTCATGCCAACCACAAAACCTTTACTGGTGATGAATGGCATTCATATCACTTACAGGCTGTAGCTCACCCAAGATAACACGTACTGTTAAAGGCTTCGGAGAAAATAGCCCTTTGATATATCTCTTACTGGTATTTCAGGGGTTCCCATACTTTTATTTGTCAAGGATGTCCAAGTAGAAACACTTTAGATTAAGAGCCTGGAAGGTTTTATACTCTGACATATTAAAAGGACCAATCCAGGTCGCACAGAACATATTATTCAATGCAGCTGAACTTTTATCTGTTGTTTTCACAGTTTAGCAGGTATATCTTGCTGTCAAATTATGTGTCCCTTATTTGGCACAAAACAGGCTTCAGATCAGGCAATCAAGCTTGAACAGCTCCTCCTAAGAACAATCACAGAAATCACCAGCTTTGGTTGTCCGTGTCCTTTTCCATTACATCAGTCTCCACATATATTAGCCCAACTACCACTGCTTCTATCGTTGTAAAGCCGTGACAATAATGTAGATCTTTCTTATTTCCCGCATAACTCCTGGCAAGTGCTGTTATTAGTTATAGTAGCTGTCTGATCACGGCCTTATGTTACATTCACGTCATATCGTTTAAACCAATTACAAGCAGACAAGCAAGTCTGAGTCGGAAATCTCTGGAATTTCTGAAAGCTTCAATATCTCTCAGTTGGTGAAAAGAACAATATGATTTTTAACAACCTGCTGGTAAAACGGCTGTATAGGTTGTCTGTGAAAGCAGCCTGTTACAATATTTGCTAGTGGCTGTAAAAATAATGACTGGAGTAAAGGAGGTAGACCATAGATGTAGTATAGAGAGCCGCAAAGTCCATTTAAGTGTGCAACAGCAGCTTCGCTACTTCCGACATGCACATATGGACTTACAGGGTGAAAACAACACCAGCAACAAGCCATATTAGCTGGTAATTATAGAAGTTGCTGTCAATTAATTGTCTGTTCGTTTCAAAGTCACCAAATAGTCTTGTAGTGCTATGCAATCTCTGCAGCATACTATCCGTGGACTCTGGATTATCGTCATTTGGGGGACCACTGTCAGATGGATCAAGGTTAGGTTACCTTTATTTCATTGTTTCATCAAATGTCAGACTCGCTGAATTTCTGCCCTGCACATTGTTAAATGATGGTAATTATCCTCATGGGAATTTTTAAAAACTAGAGAAACCTTTGCAGAAGAATCCTTCCATCCCTTCACACCCACCGTGCGTCTCTTGCTCCCAGCGAGATGGCAAACTGCTTCCTTTATCCAGCACTCCACAACAAACTTTCCGTTGACATTGTTTGCCTTTTTCTACCTCATTAATGTAATTGGAGCGCACATGCATTCATTTCATTTTCACAACATTTGCATCTCTGAAAAGGACACCGTAACCCGAGCGGCTATTTAGTAGAATCCTGCAGAAGATGAGATGTGTTGTTATCCGAGTCCACTTTAGCACTCACAGCCAAACATGGCTGTTTGCGTGGTCCGGGAAGAAAACAGACTTCAGATGAGCTTTTATCATCTCAAATATAGCAATCAAGGTCAAAATATACCCCAGCTTCCAGCGACATTTACAAAAATAAAGTCCAATTTCTAAACGCTCCCTGATGTTCCTTTTTTTTAAAATCCATGGCCAACAACACATCGATTTACTTTCACAAACAGAGGCGAGCCGAGGCATGTGGAGAGTAATATTACCTTGTAGTGTATAAAATGGTCAAACTCTTAAAGAGGCTATACAACAGCATATCTTTTATTTAATCACTTAGACTATGAGGCTCTTCATGGCACACATAATAAATGTAGCATTTTATTAGGGCTCACATGTGACATTCTCATCTGTGGCCTCCTGCAGGGTTATATAACTCAAACATCCCTGCAGCCAGTGAGACAGAAAATGTCGTCTTCAGTTCACTGAGGCATACCAGCCCCTGACAACCATTACTGTGGCCCCGTGCTTCCTCTACATTGTGAGCATGAATATATTTCAATGACTCCCACATGCTCAATCTTTCATGACAGGGATGTGTGTGAAATCTTAAGTCAGCCTCTCCACCTATAGTGTGGTGCCAGGTGCACAGCTAGCAGCAGCATCAGGATACTAAGCTGACTTGCAGAGGAAGTCACATTTCATTTTTTTTTTTTATTTCAAAAAGTCACAGCCTTTACTTAAATCCTGCAAGATTGTTTAAAAAGGACTAACCCATCTTTTTTGAGGAATTGTCAAAAACAAGCATGAGATAAAACCTTGCAGTGAGAAAATGGAGAGTTGGGGATTTGGTTCAGTCCACATTAATGAGCAGAAAAGATCCTTGTACTGATAATTTAATTTTGGGGGTTTTTAATGGTCAGATAAGAGTAAAAATGCACTGTAAAGAACAGTATCAGACTCCGAACACTAATCATCTTACTGTGCAGAATCAATTGTAATGCAGTCTATTGCCACATGGATGGTGCCACTACTAAATATGCAAGAAAGAGCGGAGGCTAATGATGCTTGCCAATGGGGGCTTGAGTTGATATTATAACAGATTGCACTTCAGTCAGGGTCTAGCCAGTGGGAGAAAGGAGCAGCTTCTTTATTCATGTAGAAAATTGCGAGCACAAAGAGGAGAGGTAAACGTCATGGATGGGAGAGAGTTGTTTACACTCTAAGGGAAATTTTACACTTCAAAGGATTAACTGTGTCTCAGTTTTGACAGTGAAAGATAAAGGTTATTTGAAATATGTTTTTTTCCCTTTATAGTTTCCAATCCAAGAAGCCATTATTGGTCCTGTAAGTATCTCACTCCTATATATTTTTTCGTAAAGCTCATCAGAGCGCTCTTGTGATGAATTTGCAAATTTGAACAATAGTGTGTCCTCATCTGTGATTGTTGACTTTCCCTCTCCATCCTCATATTCTCCAAGCCTCACATACTGTGCGGCACATCAAACAGACAATGTGGATATGGGATTCTTATTAAAAAGAATGACAAATGTGGAGGAAAGATTAAGTTCTGGGATATACAGTGGCTAGTATGAAAGATAGTGCAGCGGCTGACAAGAACAAATGAAAAGGAAGTAGATTTACTATCAGAATGATACATACATATCATAAATTTCACAAAAAAAGAAAAATGTTTGAATACATGCAGCACTTGCTGCACATTTCCCTCTGATGCAAGAGACTGTCACCTGTGACTTCGGCCAGAAATGTCTCCCCTCAGCTCATTTATTTCAAACGCCGGACTGGAAATTCATCAAAATATTACACAAATCAAAAAAGTTTAGGAGACCCAGCTGTCATCTGTCACAAAGATGAATTTGCCTCAAACAGATGATGTCTACCAGCTACAGTGCTCAAGTCACTCAGCTCACAGACAAAATGTACTCTTGGAATAATTATGACTCAAGTCTGAAAGTGTGTACGCTTTGTATTCAAACCACTTTCCTCTTAGAAATGCGTTGCAGTTGCAAGCTGTTACCTGGATGATTCGTCAAATAAGTTGTCGTCTCCCTTCTTTTGATGTGCAGTGTTTTGTCGTCTTTCTCTGAGAGCCCTTTTCAGATCTCGCTTTCAAAAATTTTCCATCTGAGCTAATAAGATGAAAAGTGGTTGGAGGCATAGCTAGCATAAACATCCTCTTTTCTGAGATTAAAGCACTGTTTCAGTGATGAAAGTGCGTAGTTAGATGTTTTGCTAATTTTCGTCTATTTCATTCTCAGCACTGTCAGCTCCCATTGTTAGGATTGTGTTGGTGTGGCACATTTGAATGTCTGGACCAAACATGGAGGAAAATACACAGTTGCTGGATCTGCATAAATACTTTAAGATTAAAGTTAAATAACGGTGGCATTGCATGACTCTGCGTATTGTGCTAATTGAGTTTTATGACAGGTTGCTTCAGGTGTGTGACGCTGACTGGTGCTTTCATGTTCCTGAGCTGCTTATAGTGTTGCTCCCCATTTCTCTGATTAAAAAGGCTTCATGAGAAAGCAATTGTAAAAAGCACTCTACTTCCCCGCAGGGATCTGTCAAGTTCGGACCTCTTTGTGTGTTTGACCACTCACAGTGATTTCCACTGTGTTCTGCTAAAATGTACCTGTCTCACTTAATCCCTCCCTCCTCTGCCTTTCTTCTCTTTTTCCCTTTTTTTTCTCTTAAATCATCTTGTGCTTGTATATTTGACATAAGCAAATGGAGGAAGAGGGTAATGAGCATGTTACAGTTCAGTGTTTCCTGAGAGTCTACAAGATCTCATTTTTTATCTGGCACTCTTTTTTTGTCCTTGAGCAATATCAGCGTGAGGCAATAAAACATCCAGGTACACCTGAGAGAAGTAAAAAGGAGAAAAGAAATTGCCTTGTGCTCAGTGGGCCATAGACAGGGAAGAAACCGAAGCTCCTCGCTGCTGCCTCTTTGTGCTAGTTATGTGTGTTTACATGTACGTCCTCTCATCTTTGGGGGTCAATCCTCTCAACAAATAGAAAAGAACATATAAAGAGCTATGCCAGCACATTCTCCAAATGCTGCTATAAACAAAGGCGTCGTCACCTTCACTTGTGTTCAGTTGAGTTGTTGACCTTGCAAAGATACCTGTCACATTCTTGTAGTTTTATAGTTAAATAACAGCAATTCCCATAACAGGCTTTGTTTTTTGTGATTACGATATAACCTGGAACATTATCTCATAATAAAAAGATAAAAATGTAAAATTGATAATGATAATGATAATGGTTTAGGGTAGGTTGGTGCTCACATTTGATATCAGCAGATACGTTATTGTTGCTTTCTGGAGCTGCAGTTGAATGAAAATAGCCCTGTATTATATATGCTTGTGATAGTCAATTTACAAAACAGAAACAGAATAAGTACTTTTCTGCCCGTATGGGGTCGAATCAGCAACAAAAGACAATGTTTGTAAAGCAGCGTGGGATCATGATAGTTTTTGTCTCTTCCACCGTCGCTGTCACTGCAGTTAGCTTCCAGTTATAATTCCTTCACTGTTCATTTAGGTTTTTACCGAGATCTGAATATCCACAGAGGTCCCCTCCTCTTCAAAACAAATGGATCCTGTGATTAAAGCTGCTAAAAACCCTGAATAAAGCTGTTTCTTGTTAAAATCTGAGTTTTTCTGATGCAATTTTGCATCAGCAGGGCTGCAAACAAAGCTGCAGATCATTTGCTCAGCTTGTTTCTCTTATGACTTACGATCCAGACATCCAATGACAAAAATCCTTCAACTGGGTAAAATAAAACGTTAAAAACAACCAAGATCTAAAAAAATTGGCTTAAAACTGGATAAAAAAGTTCATTTCTTCAGCTTCTGGCAGAAAACCACGTCACTCACGCTCATGATGCCATTGACGTGACTAAATCAAACACTTGATTAAAATGTTGGGTCTTCTAGTTTTGAAGATTGTTGGAAATCATTTAAGACAATTTCCAGGCCTAGTTATTTTTAGACCATTTTATGCAGAAAAGTAATGTATTATAACTTTAAATTGGACAATCAGATATATTCAAACACAAGGAAATAAAGCTGTTGTTTGAAAAAGAACAGATAAAGGTAATTTTAGTTACAGATGAAGTACTTTTCCAAGGAAGGTGAACAATATTCCTATAAATCAGTCTGTTCTCACAAAACCTGTGTCACTTCATTATCAGCACATCTAATCAGTGAAGAGTGCATGAAATTGGATTGTAATTAGGTCACTATTTTGTGTGGCTCCTTAAATGTCACTTATAACAGAGAATATGGTAAAGGCTGTAAACACAGTGACGTGAGCATCCTACAGAGGTATTCGGAACACTCGCACTTGCCTGTAGTCGCGCAATTATATGCAATACTGTAAGCTCGCAGGAGAAGCTGGAGTGGAGCTGCCCACGCTCGGTAAAGCAAAGGGGAACGAAAGAGGAAAAGGAGAGAAAACATACATACAGTGTGTCTTTGAAAGGGACATCAGCACTGAATGACCATGAGAAGAAATGTTCTAATCAGCAAGTTATACAAATAGTGGTGCATATTGTCTGATTGCTGCCTTGATTACAATTACAGATTACTCAGTGGTGTTAAAATGAAAATTGAGTTATGGCGATTTAAATTAACATGTTGTTTTGGAAGATCACAATATGTTTAACACTTATTATGTGTGAATCTATAATTGCTGTCATACGGTTTGGCTGAACTTTGTAGGAGTGAGGGGAAAAACATGAATGCAGACAATCTGTTCAGGCAGAAAGGTGAAGATAAAAAACATTAAGCAAAAAAACTAGAGAAAACACATGTTTAATTTCTTTTCTAACGAATAGGATGTCGCCATCTGACTTTTTCTCCCCTGATACTGATAAAGTGTTGTCTTCATCTTCAGGTGCTAAGAGTTTGTTCTATTGAGGTGTACCAACATCAGTGCACATGTCTTTGGTTGCTTGTTGGGCTATGTTATACATGTAATTAAATGTATCTAGAGAGGCTTTGAGGTGTCATGCAACTCTGAGCACTTGTAACACATCAGTAGTTTCACAGTTACAGAGGAAAATAAGAGAAGGAAAAGGGGAGAGTGACCGAGTAAGAGGCCGCCAGACAAGAGCAAATCATGCACTGGCTTTTGGAGGGTTCCCTGAAATAAAAGGTTGCAAGACAGACGATTCTTGCTGTTGGACTAGAAGTAATATTAACTGGCTTGCTATGTCTTGTGATGCAGCAGATGCTTAATGTCTAACTGTGTTAGCGATGTTGTCGACTTGCTTAATTCTGTGAAAAATGTGATTATGACAAATGCTTGTGTAGACGTGAATTGCACTTGCAAAGAAGACAAAAATCTCCATATTGCTGCTTTAAGGTGGAGGGAACGATCCAGCAGAATTCAAGGGTAGACTGTTAAGCAGTCTTTGAAATATCGGGTTAACCCAGGAAACAAAACCACCACAGAGGGGTTAATAAAAACCCCACCTCTCCGGTGGAACTTGCTGTGATTTTACCTGAAAGAGACAAACCAGACGCTTTGTTCATTAATGCCACTGTATTGTTATAACGAGAGATGGGGAATACATTTATTTCAATTTTGGGATTCTTTCACATCAGCATACAGTAAATAGATTTTTAGGATGGAGGTGTTCATTTTAATATCCCAGGCCATTTGTTACCATGAAAGCAAGAGCTGCTCATCAGCATTCTGAAAATTATATAAGCTTCCAGTAAAATACGAAGAGGAGCCGCTTGCACACTGTATACCACCTTCTAAAGCTTGAAACATTAGCTGACACCTTGATCATTTTCACTGCTGTTTTTTACTCAGCAGCAGCTGACCCAGGAGCATTTAAAGGTAACAAAAGGGAAAAACAACAACTTGTCCATGCTCTCTGTGCACTCCTTCTGCTGTGAGCTCACTGGAGACGAAGCTTTTTTAAATTGGCCACAGATGTTTGGTTTTCAGAATTCTTTGATAGGTCTGTTCTACTGTGAAAACAAGATTAGCATCTGGATATAACTTGGGCTATTGAGCTTGATTTATATATGCAATTCAAGCATTTTCAATCATTTGTGTAATTCCAGTGAGCCTGTTTTTTTCTATAGTGAAGGACAATTATGTGGTTCCAAAAATTCTTCTGGAAAACTATTGTGTGAAATAACCATTCAGTCATCCTCAGGTCAGTAAATAGCTTAAGTGTGATGAGTACAACCTGCTTGTGATGGACAGTTGTTTAATATAGCAAGCTGAAATTACAAAAGGCGCCTCCTGTCAGCTCCCACAATGTGCTGTATTTGGATTGTATAGAGGAACAAGTCTAACATTTGAATATGAACAAATGAAGCTGCACATATAATCAGGAAATCGAATATGCGGTTTTCCTCAGATGTTAGCATCGAGCTGAGTTTTCTGAATTAAATCAAAATGCATTGTGTTCATTCAGCGGGGGGATAATTTGTGTCTGCCTTCTCATTCCTCCGTGGAAGTTTTGCACTGTGGCACAAATGATTTAAATCTCAGCTATACAGAGCTTTTAATTGTTCTGCATTTGATGTGCATTTCAGCTAGATTTAATTTATAACAGGGGAAAGAAAGGACAGTCTCAACTTTTATCTTATGTGCAGCACAGCGGGCTGCTCTTCCCTCTTACAGTTTTTCAAGGATGATGTTTTCCATTACCTCTATTGTGCACTGCTTATCCACAGGAAGCCACTCATGGTCTGAATAGCATTGACCTGTGATAGCAGAACCTGTCATCATGACATTTCTTTATGAATCTTTCTCAGGGATGGAACAATGTTTCAATGTCACGCCGTATGTTGAGGAGAGAGTGGAAGTGTGGATGCTTTCTTAAAACAATAATAGTCATTTAAAACTTCTAAAATGCCATGTATTGAAACGTCTCCTCACTGCAGGGGCAAACTGTTTTCCCTTGACAGTCTGCATATCCGGTACAATGTCTATTTTCAGTACATAAAGACTGCATTTATTACAGTTCTACCACTATTATTGGCATTACTCACACAGTCCTCTGTGTGAGGATCCAAGGGTATTTTACTCCCGGCGCTTCGGGCATCACTTCTTTGCCGTGGAGTTTGTTCCTTCTTTTAGTGTCACTGTCGAGCTCTATAAGATTTAAAATTCTCTTTTCATTTGGTATCATACAATAGTAAAATAGGTTTTTGTTTTTTTGCCAGTGGCCCCATAGGTTTTCTAATAGAGACGCAATGCAAATAATCCATCAAACAACTTCAAGTATCCCTATAGACAGCCTAACTGAATATTGAGTTTTATGGTATTTCCTGTGTTTTTAATCATTGTGGAATCATTAATGCTTACCTTAAGAACTCCAGACTCATTCAAGTTGAAACCACAAATTAAAAAGCAGAATTATTTTTATTTCACTAGCACATTTGCACTCAACTAAAACTGTCCTCACTGTGCAAGTGATCTTAACTTCTTAACATGCAGCACAAAGTCCTAGTCAGCGCCAAGCCACGCTGAGAAAATGTATAGCTACATAATTGATCCAACACTTTGAATACAGATCTGTTTGGAGTTCAGCTTTCTGCTCACACTTTCTTTTTAATCCCTTCCAACTTGTAAGAAAAATAAATACAGAAACATAAATGTTTCCTTCTTTTTAGGTGTTTTTGCTGATGTCTTTCTGCAGACACACTGCTCATTACTTCTGAACACCTTCATTCAGTTGTGGTCGGGACTGCAGCACACATGAATTGAATTTGCAGTGTGAATGCCTCTGGCACATTAATTGGAAAACAGCATAATCAAATCTACAGTACATTAATGTGACATGATTTATGCTGCTCAGCATTTTGGACTGGCAGAAATCACGGAAATTATGTTTTTTATTTTTTACATCACAAATATGAAAAATCCAAATCTGCTTATTCATGCAAGCTCAAGCTGCTGTAGGATGAGAAGAAGTAGTGAAAAAGAACAGGTTTTATTTGTATTTTATTGTGAAGAATCTTTCCGTTCTGTAGTCTTTCATAATCGTTTGTCCTGGCACTACCACTCTTTTTAACGAATAAAAACACAGACACATGAATCATATTTGCCTAGCTGCAGGGACTAGAAATTGAATATCCATTTCAATTATTCAGAAACCAATTACACAGTTTAATTAATTACCTTCATGTTTTTATGGCTCAACAGTTCATGACCGCTTATGATATGTTAGCGGTTGTAGCTGTAAAACCAGAGGGAGTTACCTTGTAGGTTTAGAAACTCACATGCAGTAAACAGACTGATGTTAAGGTCAGACTTAGGCCTTGATTTACATTTGTACAGCCAAACCTAGTATGTGTCTTTAATGAAACTGTAAACACTGAAGGGTTCAGCTAGTTCATGGCAGCACATAAAAAGTGACTGAGGCAGCACATAAAGCTGCTCTCCACAGTACATATACTTTATATTTACACCTGGTGTAGAAGCCTAAATCATAAAATAGAGCTACAGCAGAAAAAATATGTGCAATTTCTCTTAATTTAGACCTATCATATTTCCCCTCGTGAAGTTTTGGTTTGTGATATCACCTCCTCTCCACACACAGGAAACTCAAAAGTGGAATCCAAAACTGTTGCCTGGAGGGATTAGTCCAGACTCTGGGATGTCATCTCTTCTGCCTCCCGTGTCCGTTTGGTATCTTTTGGTATAAAGTGATCACAGACCAGCCAGGTTGGTAAACATGAGCATGCTGTGTGCAGTTTACAGGCAGGATTTTTGGATACTCGAGTTAAATTCATTTAAAAATGTGTTTCCTGTTGCCATTCAGAGCCTGAAAAGTCACAGAATGCAACTTTACAACAAGATCTCCAGTCTAAACGACAGAATAAACCGTTTGTCAACACCACCCATATCGACACATGAGTGTTCGTAAAAATGACTCATATGAGCAATTTGTGGCTCGTGTTACATACACGTACAGTTCATGGTTGTAAAAAAGGCTGCAGTTTCTGTCCGAGGTTTAGGATTAAAAGAAACTTCCTGGCTAGGTGTTTAAAAAGTAAATGAATGTATGGAAATGCCAGAAGAGAATTAGTTACGAGGGTGACGTGATTACCGTAAGTTATGTAAAAATGTAATTCACAAAACGTGAACCATGGAAGTTACCTAAAAAGCATAAATTGCGCGAAAAAAAGTATACACAAAACGTGAGCCACATTAAAGTAAAAAATTCTTTACGACCATCCACCTCCCCTCCCTCCCGCTCCGAGTGTGACATCCCCCGTCTAAACTCCGCATCATTGTCAATCATCACTACTACGTCAGCAAGATGGCTGCAACATAAACATGAGTCATATTTTGCTTCCCGTACAAACACCCTATATTTTGTTTTTGAGGGGAAACCAGCCTCCAACTTTATGTCAGAGTCTAAATTGGCCCTTCAGGGGAGAATTAAAGGGACTGTACTTAAATAAGCTATTAAACAAATGCGCACCCATGAGAAAATGAAATGGCATTTTCAAATCCGTGTGCCTCATTTCGAGTGGAGAATGCACTCTGCAAAGACCGTTTGGCCTGCGGGCACAGGTGGCAGAACCCCCATTACGCATTCATTTGTGTTTTTACTCAGGTTTCCGGGTCGCATAAAAAAACAAAGAGACATGACATAAAGCAATACAAAGAGATGAGGGAAAGCTTTTGCCACCAGATGATTGCACGTTAGACAAATGTAAGAAGCCACTCACCTCTACTTAAATTAAACCTGCCAGACGAGTAAAAAGGGATAATTGTAGTCATCTTCTCGTCAGTGGCACACTTAATGAGGTTCTGACCATTGTTCAGCATTAAGTAAAATAAATGTCATGTTTACACTCATGCCCAACAAAAGCTTATATTGCAGAGCAAACTTCCCTGGCGAGTAATTACGACACGTTATCTGATCAGCGGGATGCAGAATATATTTTCTCCCGGTTCCGCCTCATCACACGCAGCTTTCTCATTGTTGTGGCAACAGACTTGAGACAGAACCAGATTAGAGTGTCCTCTGATGAATGCTTCGGAGATACCAACACACAGGTACCGCTTTACACAGAATTACAAATATGGCAAGGCAGCTTGTGACAGGGCAACAGTGTGGCTAGCGGTGTGCACCCAAGTGATACAAAATACAGCTAGATAGTAAATCACTGGCTGTGGCTCCTGGGCTGAGAGCACCGGTGGCAGTCACTCTGTTGAGCCGCATCGGGATGAGGCACTGTATTGGCAGTGAGCTGAGGATGTGTTTGAAGTGATGAATAGTGGAAGCCTAACACACAACATATCTGGGCACATCCTGTCTCGCTTAGTATACAGCCAGGGTTTGCTTTGCTGGATAAAACAGATTCATCTTCTCAGCCCAGAAGCAAAGCCCTTCTGTTTTCTTCACGTCCCGTGTTTCTGCTCAAATGCGAACACTGCCTGCACCTTTTCAGATTTGAAAATCTTGTGTGCTGTAAATTCTGTACAGCAATGCAGTCCTTTAGATGTGAAACTTGGAATGCTTCTTGAGTGAGGCTTTGTACCCATTTCTGCAGTTTGGAATACCTCCCCATTCTTGGCACAATCCGTGTTTGTAATCTACCATTTACTGAAACATAAAACAATTAAGAAGAAAAATAGGAATCTGCCTAGTCTGACTCTGCCAAACCATGTTTTTTTTTTAGTGCACAAGAATCATCTGCAAGTATTGCGATTTGATTCTGCCAAAAAACTAATCAGAGCTCATGACCTGCCTTTCCAAAGCAGCGTCGGAGGAAATGTTGTTGTGGAATTGTGTAGCAATGCCTGGGGTTTGGTAAGCTGTCAGTTGTATGCTGTACCGGTCTTCATTAGTTCCCAACCAAAGGAACAGAGGGACATTTAAACAGGTAACAGCCAAACAGGGAGAAGGCACAACAATTGTGACAGCCAATGGTAAGATCTGCCCAGCCGAGCTAGAGACGAAAACCATTTTATTCCTGACACCAAATCTAAAAAGAAAATATTCCTCAAAATTAGTTTTGAGGTTTTTAGTCTGACTCCTTTAGTCCCTTAACTGCACTACAGAGAGAGAAATATTGTAGCTATAAATGAAAAAGCACACATCTAATATCAATACATGAGAGTCAGAGTTTGTGCTCCTTGCTCTCACTGTGCGCCTCTTTGAAGAAATAAGAGGCGATGT
Organism: Serranus cabrilla; assembly: GCA_903364295.1. Classification (NCBI taxonomy): domain Eukaryota; kingdom Metazoa; phylum Chordata; class Actinopteri; order Perciformes; family Serranidae; genus Serranus; species Serranus cabrilla. The sequence goes on from CAFUXE010000322.1 coordinate 347,697, forward strand.
AAAAAAAAGTACATTTTGCAGACCTTGTCACGAGGGATTAAAGAGTATTGGAACATGATACACAAATATGACAAACTTGCGATAACAGTGACAGAATGGAATTGGAAATGTTGTATGCAGTTTAGAAAATTCCTTTTATATCGCACCACTACCCACCCTGCTGTCAATGTGATAGTTTCACTTCTTGGCTCTGCTCGGGAATATTACAACAAAGCCCTAATTCCTTTCTAGAAAGTGAAGTAATTTCTGTGTCCTGGTGTCCCAGTAGTACAACTCTGTCTCCACCTCATCACCACACCGTATACGATAACATGCAGCTATTATCAGTTCAGTTCTCCCAAAACAACTGAAAATAGTTTGTATGTGTTTTCTATGGACAGGTTACTAAATTGCCATATAGGAATGCTGACTGTGTACTCATACCGTTCCTCACATTTGAAATAATCTGGATCTGTGATTTCTAAAAGATCCCCTCCAGTGGTAATCCAGTGTCAGGTCTTGTCACCCTGTCCATAGGGTGTTTTTTTATATGTTACAAGATTTATCATGAGTAAAGTATGCAGTCCATGCCATGGCTGATACTGTGGTGTAAAACTACAGTGCACCACAGTTCTTTATTTGTAGTTTTATCTACATTATGAGCCAGGAAGTGCAGCTTATAACAAGCCTTATTGATGTCTGCTGTTAGAAGGCAAACTCAAATGGCTGCAGAAATTATACTGGTAGGTGGGTGGGTTAAAAAGCAAATGGTTTTCACCCAGGTGCTGTTTGTGTCCCATGGTAAACCAAAAGTGAATGCTGTTATTTTAGGCTATCTTGTAAATAAACTTCCATGAATAAATATAATTCTATACATTCTACGTCATGTTCTACATCACCTACATAACTGCACCTATTTGTTACACACGGAAATCATTATTTTAATCATCTCTTGCCTTATTTCAAAAGTTAAGCAAGTAGTTTTGTTCCTTTCTGCAACATTAATCACACATTTAAAGAGCGACCGCACAATTATTTTACAACATTAAATTAATTTTTTTTTAAGATGGTAGCATTAAACCGTTCACGGAGATAGGATTGTGGGTGTGATGTGAGGTCAGATCCAGATTTTCTCAGTGAGGGAAAAAAGAATAGATGTGCTTCCAGCCCCTTTTCAGTTTTTTTTCGTTGTTTTTTTACTTTGTGGAAAATGTTAAACAGCATTTGAGTCATAGAGTATTTTTTACATACATTAAATGTGTCTGTAGGAGGAATTACCGTTTAGAACATTATTAATGGTGATAGCATCAATATAAAAAGCAGAGATGTTGACCCAGTTATATACAGACAGAGTTTCATAAAAATCAATTTGGGTCGATTTACATAATTTTTTAAAAAACTTTACTTTGTAGCATCAGCCCTGAATTCTGCTCACTTTTAATGGGATGATGAATTGCGTACTGGGATGTTATTTTAACAGCCATATGGCTGTCACTTAGGAATTAATTAATTTCATTTATATCTTTGGAAAGGTGGGCCTACTCTAAATTGCATAAACTGACAGCAGAATGCAGCATACACAGAGCTTTTAGCTCACCCTGCTGTTCTCATTTCACTGCACTTTACCGTACTTCCTGTACTACTCCAGCTTCTGTCTGCGTTAACAGATTTACATATTTTTTAAGGTTACAAACACAATCACTATTCCAGCCTTGCTTATGGTTTGATACACAATTTATTCTGCTGCAAAATACCCTGAGGAGGAAGAAGAGAACATGTTTTACACGTATTTATCCTGTTCACTCAGATTTACGGTTTACGATTGATACAAATGAATCTGTACCAGGTTTCAGATAGAACTGTCAGCAATCACTACATTCAAATTATAAAGGCAGTTCCCTTCTTTATTGTTCCCTGATTAAAATAAATAAATAAATAAATGAAACACTGCATGCCCACATGGGGTGTGTGTGAAGGATGTACATTATCTGGAGTCTGCTCTCTCGACTGCCTCATCAAACAATGCCATTATCCCAGATCAGCATGTGCTACATGAGTAGATAAGAACTTGTAAATTATACAGCGGTTATATACTGCGAGAGGCAGACAGTAAATTCTCCCCGGCAGCTACATTAAATCAGCTCCCCTCAACTGAAAGGTGTCTCCTTTGGTTTGAACTCATGTATAAGTCTTTGCAGCATGGTGCCTCATCTCCCTTTTAAAATACTTCTCACTTGTCCTCTGTGGAGGTTTGCAGTGTCCTGCAGCACATATTACTAAACAGTGGAGTGCATGGATGGACTCCTTTGGAGATCCAAATTCTAATTATGTAAATGAACGGGACTTTATTTCAAGATTGAATGCTGATAGTGAACTTTCCATTTTTTGGTAAAACTTGATTTTGCTCGCCTGGAAGGTCAGCCTCTTTTTTTTTTTTCATTAAATGTCCGGCCTTGAGGTATTGCCGACAAAGTATAATCACTATTCTGCATTAATATGCTGATCAAATCCTGGGTTCCAGGCATAGACGTGGCTTTTCATCCTTGCCGTCCTGCCCCCACATTTCCCATCAAATATTCAACATCAAACATGCACGAGCATCATCAATGCAGTTTTGGGCACACTGTACCTGCTACAGGGTTGCTTCCCGACATCACAGGGAATATCGTGCATCCTGACTGCCCATTTAAGCATGAAGGGACGCTTCTTGTGGCTACGCCTGGCTGCAGACATCATCTACAATCTGTTTGAATCGCGGGTGTTATGCATTCTAAATGCATTTTGCAGAGGGAAATCACCTTTCTCTGAAGACTGCTTAACACAGTCCCTCATTCATTTCCCCCTGCAAAACATGAAAATTCCATATAATGTCCTTCTATTTCAAATAAACAAGGTAATAGCTGTCTGCAGGCACCAGTTGAGCTAATACAGCTGCAGCTTATGAGATCCTCGTCCTGATACAATGGTAACCAGTTAGTTATCTGCCTCTCTGTGGGTTTTCTGTTGTCTCAGTTCATTTTTCTGAAGTAGCTTTTCTAGTTACCGATCATGCATTGCTTTGCATGAAAAACTACATCTTTGTGGACGTCATGCAGTGATGCTGATGCAGTCAGAACAAGTACATCATACTTCACAGCATCACTGTCAGAGCCATAATCACAGTAAAGAATGTCCTCTTCACTATCATTCCTCATGAGAGCTGTGTGAAGAAACGCCAGAACAGTTTAACATATGATCTCTATTCCAACAAAAAAAACAACTAAAAATTAATTTGCTCTCATGTTTGAAAAACATATTTTAATGCCAGCGTAAAAATATGATTTTCTCCTTATTTTTGTAAGTGGACAACCTTTGGAAAGCAAAATAAAAACAAACCCTGGCAAAGGCTTTAAAAAATAATGCCAGTTGCCATTTTAATAATTCAAATATTCAGCCAAAACAGCAGGTTTAAGTTGAATAATGTTGAACACTGTTACAAGCTCCAGTAAACCCCGCTGCGTCCCAAGATTTGTACTTCACAAACTGGCAGTATAAACAAATCTCTGAGCAGTGATAACTGTCATCCTGAAGGTCAAGATTTTCAATAGCCCGTCTTCAGAATGTGAGATAGCAAAGGTATGAAGAGATGGAGATAGAATAAGAAAAAATGATTATAGTGGAATGTGGCATTTTCTGGATGGATGCACTTTGGCACTCAGAGACTGATTGTGAGTGACACTCTATGACCAGTCCAAGCCTTTCTGAGCATCTGTGCTGTCACAGACAGAGAGGGGAGGTGGGGGATCTGGTTGTGTTATCATGTGGCTGTTATTCTCCTGCTGAATAACTTACAGCTTGAAGATTATACTCGACAACAGCATACAGAGAGAATAAGTAATGCTGGCATTTCTTCTCTTTGCAGCAGAGGTCTGTCAGGTGATTTAACACACCCCTGGCAGCCATATTGGAGGTCCTTAGCTCTCAGCTTCACTGGTTTTTAACAGCTGATTGTGTTCCTGAACAAAGCAACTTTGTCGGCTCAACTGAATTGATTAAAGATGGGAAATTGATTTGGCCCTCATAAATTTGATTGATTTTGTGTTCGGATGATGTCAGCATGTTTGCTTCTAACCATATTGCCTGTTACCATCACTGTCTCAGCCTCAACACATCTGATTTTCACAGCAGATAATCAGAGGTGCCAACATCTCAGGACTGGGCGAGGAATTTGCCTCAGTATCTTTAGAAGGAGAGGTAATAATTCTGAGTCTTTCTCATTGAATAATCTTTTAAAACACATCAATAAGAAACATTTTTTACTCCGGTGCGTCAGCGTGAAAAGTAAACACATTAATTGCTGATATTTGGCCACATTGTGAGTTATCTTGATGGTCATGTGTGCTGTCTTTTGACATGTGAAAAAGGGCAAGTTTATTTTCCTCATGACTCTGTGTGTGTTTCACTGTGAAAAGAAGAAAGAAAGAGAAGCACTAAGGCTGCATTCAGACCAAACCAGGTGACTCAGCCACAGGGTACTGCAGAGAGAGATGGGTGGAGATGTTGCAGGGAACATGTGTAAATGTATTTATTTTCCCTCATGGAGTCACATGAAAATATCAACTCTATGCAAGCATTTTAATAATACAGACTGGTCTCCCTCACGTGACTCTCGTAACTACTTCACTTCCATCATTTACATCCATTTATTTACTGTTTAAAGTATATTTTATTATGCCTAACCAGGATGATTTTTTCCCTAAACCTAGCTCAGTGGTTTTGTAGCCTAAATTCACAGAAACGGCAGCCTTTTTTAAAACTGTGAACCATACACCTGTGTATAGTGACATGTGCTTTTTAGAACGTCTATGTGGGATGTTTTGTGTGGTCTGTTTAGGTTTGAGATCTTGTTGAATAGTAATGTTAGCATGCAGCTAAGCGTGAATCACTAGCTGTATTCTAACATTAACACATACTAATAGTCAGTGATCTGGCAAAGCTTTGATTTTGAACAGGCCCAAATGAAAACACTGCACTTGGGTTCTGGATAAATAAAACCAACAAAGAACAAAATCAAACAACAATAAAACAAGTAACATGTAAGAATACAAACAGACTACAGAGTCTGTCAGCTAGTGGAACCAAGAGGAAGCAATATTACTGTTAGGTGTTTGTTTTTCAGTGTGGAGAGTCACAACACTTACAACACTCATGGCATAACTTCATATTTTATGGTCAAAAATGATCAAAATAACATTTAAAAAAGATGTCTGACTTTCACCCAGGACAACAGGGTTTGTGTCCTATGTGAAAACAAAGTAATCGGCTTCAGCGCATCACATTTTGTGCATCACGTTTGGACTTAACTGTGTCACGTCACCCTCGTAACCACTTCACTTCTGGCATTTACGTACATTTATTTACTCTTTTATAACGCCAAACCAAACCTTTCTAAACTTACGTCAGTGCTTTTGTACCCTAAATTCACAGAAACTGCAGCCTTTTTTTACAACCGCTAACCATATGTGTTTGTTTGATGTGTGTGCTATTTTTAGAACGCTCCGCTCTGTACAGGCAAACAACCTATTTTGCCATTTAGGCTGGAGATCTTGTTGAAGTGTAAGGGTCTGCACAACATGTTTTGTGAGGATAAAACATACATGTATGCATTGGTTCCAGACAAGGTGAAATACGACACTCGTGCACATGCTGATGGAATCTGAAACAGCACTTTTGCCTCCACATAGCACGAGCTGCCTTTCATCTCTCAGCGGTTGATCGAAAGAAATTCAACACGACAGCACTCTTTCTCACAGACTTTTTTTTTCTGATCTGGCTGTTTGGACAGTTTTCCAACAGACCTCCATAATGTTGTCAGCTACAGCTGTCTGGAGATTTATGATGCAATCATACAGCATCTACAAAAAAAATATGAAGCCAGTAAACACTGAAGACATTACATTTAGAAACAAATATTGTGAATTCTGATTTTACCACCCAGTTTTGCTCATCAGAGAAATATCTATGGCCGCTGTTCACTGTTCGTTATGGTCTGGAGGATTGAAACCGTGATCCGATCGGAGTGCACATGAGCTGCGGTTGAATCCTGCTGCAGAAACAAAGGTTTTCTGTGGCTGAGGGAAGCAGTTGGGCTGCCTTTGTTCTCACTGCAAAGCTCCTGTTGGCTTGACCTAAGTCAGGATGACATGTTCACCTCCTATCCTCAGTACCTATTTCTGGATGACTGTAACTTACTCTGACATTGCTAGGGGCAGCACTTCCTCCGTATTACTCACAATATAAAATCCCACTAATATATTTTGGCTGTTATTTATCTCAGGCAAAATAAAACATTTCAGGGGAATAAAATGTGTTTTGGACCAACATGGCTGATATTTTAATGTGTGTAAACATTATTTTTATGCATTTTTGAAAGCTATAAATGAAAAGCAGCTCAGACAGAAATTCATTTTGTTCACTTTCAGCTGCTGTCGGACTCAATTAAAAAAAAACACAGCTACAAAAGAATGCACTCTAAAATGTAAAACCTGTTTTTATATTTCAGGTTATTCACAGAGCTACTGTTCAATATCCAACAAGCAAATCCATCACAGGAGAGTAAATGTTGTCTCATAAGTACAATGGTACAATAAAAATAGATGAGATTCTAACCAACTGCAAGGAATAGCGCCCATTTTACGATAGGAAACACAACGAACGGAGGAACCAGCGTTTGCTTGTTTACAATATACATAGAATAATTCTGCACACACACAGGGACATTTGTGCTTTGTGAAGCAAGGCTTTAAATGCTCAAGGATCTCTTTCAAACATGGATGTGTACAAGTGCTTTCAATCAATACAGGTCCATTGTTTTCATAGGATTATAAGCTTTCCCTCTCACAGCCTACTGAAGCATTTTATTTTTGTAATATGAAAATATTGCCATTCGGTCCCAGAGAGAGAGCTACTTCTGCATTTTAAGTAGAAATAAATTGCCCAAAAAAATTATTACAAATTTCCTTTGACATTTCATAACATAAGTGTTGTTTCCAGTGGAAATGAATCACTAAATCAATAAACGGTATCTTCAACAGCATCCCAAAAGGCACCGTGGACGTTTTACATGCGAGATCCAGGTGTACACACTTCAATCATTGTGCTGTTTAGTAAATAATCGAGAATTATAAAGTGTCTTTGCTTTTCCCACAAGTCTAAAAGAAAGCCTGGGGCAATATGCGGTCAGCCAAAGAGAGTTAGAAAGACGAAGAGTCAACTGGAAACTCATTTTAATCAACCTTTTCTCGCCACACATAATGGGCTACATTTTGCTATCTAGTCCATCAGGATAATCACTTTTGGTTTCTCATGGTGCAATCAGTTTGACTCTGTATCAAAATTTAAATCGCAGAACGCAGCACAGAGAGTCTTTCAAAGGTCTTATAGAAGGAGGGTTCCGGCGACACGAGCGTTTTGAATAAAATATGCCTGAAGATTAAAACCAGCTTTTGCCATTTAAAGGGAAACAGGGTGGAATTTCAATAATCAAAGGTGCTCTTATGAATGGCCGTGTGGCTTGCCTCACATTGGAGCTGAATCTTTTTTTCCAGCAGCGGGGGGAAATTAGAGAGATGCAGATAACGCGCATCAAAGGCAGTCACTTAAACTCAAGGCTGTGATGCTGCAGCGTCGCCCGCTACGCTGCCAACAGAATCGAGGGTGATTTTATTTTTTAATGTTTTCCAGCTCTTCATTGTGAGAAGTACTTGAAAATATTGCTAATCAAGGTAGTTCAAACATAGTCAGTCCAAAAATCTGCCTTTATCTGTGAGCAAAGAAAAACACGGTTTTTGAATCTCACAGCTTGTCGTCTAATATTGATTCAACTGTTGGAATACAGGGATAACAAGCAGAGTGTCAAATGGAGTGCTGTACCCCTGTGATTTAGACTTAAAGTAAACAAAAGTCTTCCTATCTTTTTTTAAGCATTGTTTCTGTGTTTGGAGTATTGCTGCAATTCAGAGCTCAAACCTGTTACGACTGGAGAGATGTAGTCAGATCCTGAGCGCGGCTGAGAGCTCTGTTCTATTTATAATGCACCGGGCACTCGCCTGTCCTCATGAATAAACCTTACTGGGATGAATGCTTCCCACTGGGACTACAAAATGGGAGCGAATGGGAGGGTAATGTCCGCACTTCCATCACACCGAGACAGAATACATCAACAACCTCAGTAAGTAGGAAATTAAAAGATTCAATCACAAGTGGAGGATACTTTCAGGTTTTATACATGCTGCTGAGATATTCTCCCTCCATTTAGGGTGTTTTTCTTTCCTAAATTATTTGGTTGAGTTAAAAACCACTCCGAAATGTGCAGATCATAGAATTCCAGTACAATAATTGATTTTGATACAAACAAAACAATAGACCAAGAGAAAAAATGTTTAAAAAAATTATCACAATATAATAATAATCACAAAAAAGCTGTAGTTTTAAAATTAATGCAGTAATGCGAAATATAGATTCCAGGCTGCAGCTGGCTGAGTTTTAAAGATACAGTGGAGATACTGATATCATATAAAACTAGATGAGCGAAGGAACCCAGTGTTAATAATGTCCTCTTATCTTGCCGTAGGGCGGTCTATATATAACTCTCCAAAGTTCAGCTAAATTTTAGTAAAGAGCAACAGGTAGAAATATGTCAAAGGAATCCCACTAAACTTTATATATCTGAATGAAAATAGGTTCTATAGTTCAATGGGTACCAATAAGTCTTCATTATACACACAAATAGAGACTAGACTTTGAAATAGCTGGCTAAAAGCAAAGGATAAACATTTGACTAAGTTAGCTAAAAGCAAAAGATAACTTTGAAATAGTTAGCTTAAAACAAAAGACTTTGAAGTCGGTAAAAACATAGATGTATAAGCACTTTAAAAAAACTCTTTAAATAAAAAAAAGTTTAAATGTCCAGTTTTAGTAGTCTAGAAATAGACCATAGACAGTTTAAAAGTGTATTCTTATATTCTTTATCCACATTTTCTGTAACTAATATCTAGTGTTACACAACACTTCCTTTGTAATCAGTTCAGGACATCTTCGGTGCAGATGAAGGGGAAGCAGAAGTTATCTGACAGGGCTGTGAGCGTACATCACACAGTGTAAATGATTAATGATTATTTTTCAAGTCTGCACTAGCACTAAACAGATAAACTGAACTGAGTGAAGACACTGTTGTATTGTTTGTAATGAATAATAAGCTTAGTGACCTCAGCATAGCACTGTGGCAGAAAAGTGATGAGTCAGAGCATGCAAGCAGCATGATTCAGGAGGACAATGACTCTGAATGAGCTGAATATCCTGTTTGTGCATTGTTAGTCTATGATATATGTTTCTCAGCGATATCTCACACAGCATCCTGTTTGTACTGGCTCACATGCTTCACATATGTGAAAGTATTCCCTCATGAATCTCCATAAAGCCTTCTGGAGAAGGTCTCCAAATGTATTTTAAAACAACAGAAAAGTCATAATTGATTGATACCAACACAGCGCTGCTTGTTGTTGGGGCCAAGAAAACGCCAGTCAAATTTCACACACACGTCACCTCCTCTTCATATTTAATACCACAACAGCAGCCCCAATTTACTTTTTAATTCCCATCTCCAACAAAGAACAAAACAGGCGGCTGAATTTGTAAACAACTGTCTCTGTTTTTTCCAACTCAGTGCTTTGATGTGACCCTAAGGTGATGCCAATGGGATTGACAACACGCTCCTGCAGGGCTTTTGGATTTGGAATAAATCACCGAGACAGGCCCTACCCTCTCGGTGCTGTGCTCCTGGACACTAATATATCTCCCATATAGCTCACTGCCCCAGTCACTCCGCTCAGATGAGAAAAACGACAAGGTGCCGTGGGGGAAATGAATTGCATGCATGCAATTTACTAATACATGGGAGAAATAACACCTCATAAATGTCAGTAGGTAAGGGGGAGACGGTGTAGATTTCACAGCGATTAATTTATTCCAAACAACTCACTGCTTTAAATACGGAATGAATGTCGGAGACATGGCGAACCTAAATCAAAGTGTGTCATGTCAAAACAGTAACAAATGAGAAACACAACAAAGGGAGAAAATATCTCATATTACACTTTCAGATCCAAAAACCACAAACTATAAACGCAGAAAATAAGGTCAACAAAAGGTGAAACTCGCACTGTGTTTCTCATGATGCCTGAGTTATAATCTTATACTGTTTTAAATGTGGCTCTACTGGTCTTAAAACAGCTTTATATGTGTCATTCAAACAGCAGCACGTTAAGCTCATATTTAGAGCTGTTTGTCAGTTTAGGTGTCTCTGAAATCTGTTGTCATTTTAGTTGTCATGCATAAGAAAATGAACCCTTAATTTTTTCGGTGTTATCTTTGATTAGGTTTTGCCAGAAACAGTCGCAGCAGGGGATCACATATTGCATTACACCCAGATTAATGCAAAACCAGTTGGCAGATTATCCTATGGCTGCATCACATCTTATTTCACGGGTAAATAAAGGATCAAGAACACATTAGAGACTACTCTCGTATTTAATCAAGTTACAGCTGAACATTATTTGCAGACATGACATAATAAAATGTTTCATTTCAAGTGGTTGTTAAGCATTTATGCCACAAATCACATGACCTCTCAAAATATCTCTTGCCTTTTTCATATTTTATGCCTCCTGCCTAATTTAAAGGAAGGAATTAGAGCATAAAATTACTTAGCTCTCTATGGGGGAGGAGCAGTGGACACACACATGACATTAAGCGCGATCCTTTTCCTCACCCCGAGCTGATGCCAACAAAAGAGATATTTCTTTCATTGCAGGATGTAAAAATGTTCAATTTAAAGCTTCAACATTAAAGTACGGGCTGGAAAAGCATATGTGGCACGCCGCTTTCATGTGTTAAGCTATTCAGCAGCAACAGATGCAAACACATTGAGATTCAAACGCAAACATGCAAAGTTGGGGGGTGACGGATGGCATGTTGCAGAATTACAATAACCTGATTAATTCAGATGTAATCTGTTGCCAAAAATGGAGTGGATCCCGCTCACTGTGAATCATCACATTCCTCATTCTGGTCATTTTGAATGCAGAAATGGAATTTTTAATTACACGACTCTGGACAAAAACAACACTGTTCGTGCAACACTTTGTCATAAATTGTAATAAGTTGTCCATCATATCTCAAATTAAAATGCCAACTGTTTGACCCGAAAGTGACAGAAATCAAATTATATGCCGACGACGGCTTGTCCAGTGAATTATGTATATCAATTTAAAGAAGCGGCGCTGCCTCCAACCAGATTAGCTGCATCTGAGTCATTTTAATTTGAATTATTTTCAGTCTTGCAGTCACAATTACCAAAAAAAAAAACCTGAAACCAACCCTCAAAAACTTTGCTGCCTTTGATAATTAACAGTAATAATACATCTGCACTTTTCCTCTTTAGTGCTCAGGCACTGTGTATGCTCTGCATTGCACCTAAACAGCGTGCTGTTGATGGGAAAATGGCTCAAAAGTGAAACTTAAGAGCTCGACTGACCATTCTGTCTGGAGAAAAAGGATTATCTAACAGTGCACCAAGGATGAGTAGCTTGGAGGATCCTGAGGAGCATTAGTTCAGGCAGTCCAGACACTGCTTAGAAAAAAAGACTAACCCAGACATACAGCCTGCATTTAGTTCAGAAATACTCATGAAAACAAACTACACTGTGTGCATCTCTCATTCACAGCACATTTAAATAGAATCACAATGAAAAACAACGTGTGAAAAACAACAAAATAAACAATACAGGTTATAAACGTGACAACGAGAAGTGTCTCTCCAGAACAGCCAACCTAATGAATGCTCTAAATAAAGAATCAAACTCTGAAATTCATCAGTTCGTTGCACATTTAATGTTCTTATGTTTTGTAACCCTTATTTAACCAGACAAGTTAAATGAGGACACGTCCCTCTTCAGTGCAACGGTCTGCAGGGAGAATAGTACAAGGGAGATGCATTTACACAGACAGACCATCCAAGCTGCACTTATATATACAGCCACACACACACACACACGTACAGTATACACACAATGACAGCCTTATATTCCCAATGACAAATGATGCATTTGCTGCAGCTCTGTAATCTTAATCTCGCTCTTTCAGACTTCTTTAATGTCAGCAAAGGAGACACAGCTGCAGTTGGCACAGTGTGCAGAGGGTACACCAGGAAAGAAGCATTTATTATGGATATAGGATGAAAAATACAACCTCATGTCTATTTCCTTTATTTATTAGTATTTCTAACAGTGAAGCTCCAGTAGGCAGAGAGCTGTGTATCTTTTTCTTTCTCTTGATAAGTATTTATACATTTATATTCAACACACGTGCACATACTCACAAGCAACTATTGTCTGCATTGTACTATTTAAATGTTAAAAAGTAGAGCAAAGGCATTGACCTCTGCAAGAGGAGTCACTTGTGAGCCTCCAGAGGTTCTATAGTCCAATCTCACAGCAGCACAACAGGATGTAAAACATGCATGAGTAGCTCGTAGCATCATGGGGAGTGTTGGCTAAGCCAGCCTTGACATCTCTTATATAATGTTAATAGGGAATGCAACGTTGGGCCCTAACCGGTCTTTGGCGGTCTCGTGGCGATTTCACTGCAGCTATTTCGACAAAAAAAATATTCCATTTCACCTCCCTTGTAATTCTGCCTCGTCTGTAATTCTTTTATTATTCTTTTTTGCATAAATAAAACGAACGACCCGTGTGCCACAAATGGACTTAAATGCACCGCCTCGCTCACACCAGATGCACATAGTGCTCATTGCTCAGTCAGTCATTTCAAATGTAGGAAATTCATTACACATGCATCATTGATTTTAAGCTGCATTTGCATTGTGTGGAGCCTTAGGTGTTGACTGCACTGGAGAAAGAAGTGTTTTTACTGGCAAACAAAACTCCGGCTAAAGCAGACACTAAGCACTTTGTTCTCTGGCTTTCTTTGAGGGTTTTGTAGTGATTTCTTTCATGAGTTAATAAAAGCAGGAGGGGATGAAAAATGACATTTCACACTATAGAGGCTTTGATTTATTTATTTTTTTGAGAAGATTATTTGGTTTAGTCTCAGGAACATCACTGGCACAGTGATTATAATTTCAAAAAACTTTTAAGAAACGAAGCAAATTTTGTCAGCGTCACAAATCAAGTCTGATCCAGGGTCTTTCTGTTGAGCACTGCAGTGTCTGTGAGGGCGCTGGAACAACACTGATCACAGAGTCAGGTTGTGGGATGTAATGTATTCATTTAGAAGTCAAATGTAGCACAGCCTACAGCTGCACTTCTCAACCTGTCTGGCTGGAATCCTACAAAATCAAAGCGACAGCCAGCTCTTTGGTGCTATGAAATGAATTCATTTTCTTCAACCAAGCTTCTTCATTTGAAGACAAACTGAAAGAAAATGTAGGGGTTTCATTTATTATACAAAACAAAGACTCATCACAAAAAAGGTGAGACAGACAATTAAAAATGTGTATTTTAGATTTGCACCTTGCTGTCAAGTGTTACATTACATTAATTAACACCTTGAAATTAGTTTTTTTAAAAAGACAGTGAACTCTAAATCCCCTAAAGTGAGCACCCTGATCCAACAAGATCTCCGACCTAAACAACAGAATAGACTGTTTGTCAATACCACCCGTAACGACACATATGAGTGTTTGTCAAAATGACCAATATGAGCGTTGCATGTTGAGCACACACGTCATTATACATACATGTATGGTTGTTATAAAGGTGGCAGTTACAGTGAATTTAGGCTACAAAATTCCAAATGGCAAAAAAATTCCTGGTTAGGCATCATAAAAGACAATTTAAACAGTAAATAAATGCGTTAATGCCAGAATTGAAGTGTTAGGAGGGTGATGTGAGCCACGTAAGTTACGTAAAAAAACGGAAATTGCGTAAAAAACTTAAGTTATGCAAAAAGTTGTTTACTTTTTTTTCACATGGGACACAAACCTGGTTCTCCTGGGTGAAAATCCTCCATTTGTTCGGCCCATCCACTCTCCCTGACTTCCGCCATTTAAACTGTGCGGTGCAGGACAGTCTAGAACGTAAATATGAATTGTATTTTGCTGCCTGTATAAACGCCTTATATTGTCGTTTTTAAGGGGAGACAAGTCTCCTCTGATCGGCTGCTGAAATCAATAGGAAACAAGAATGAGGCTTAAATCATGGCAGTTGAAGTGTTATTATATTGCTGATTGACCCTCTGTTACTGCTCTGCATCAGTACGAGTCTCATTTCCTGATTGCATCCACATAAGATTTATTTGCATTTTGTTTACAGGAGGTGTTGACGGTGTGACTCCAGTGACCGTGACATTGCCTCTCTGCAGTTTGGCGTGGCGGTAAGTTGGGAGTCCCTAAAATAGGCTCCGATGACAGCAGGCATGCAAGCTACTGAAGTGCCCTTGAGCCAAACAGTGCAGCAGCTCCAGGCGTGCTGCTCTGTCGCTGAAACAACACTGTGACCTCTGTGCAAAAACAATTTCTCATTTGGGAATGTGTAGCCTCTCAAGCATAAATAAAATTTCCACTGTGACAGCTTTCTTCTTTGATTACATGAATAAAATACACAATATAGTGCCCTGTTTGAGCTGAATGCATGGGAAATAATCTTTCTCAGATAAGAAAAGGTTTCAGTAAAAAATGTGGAAATTGCACTCGACTGTTGCAATGATTAGTCTAAGTGCTAATCAATGTCAACCATAATTACTGAATGTTGCAATGTCTGTGGCTCTGCGGCTTTATAAACTGTTTTCCCATCTCTTCCCCACACCCATCACTTTTTATTTTGTCTGTTGCTTTGGAGGACATAAAAAAAACTGGGCTGATCCCTACCAGAGGGAGAGGACGGTCCCCGGGGAGCGTTTGCCACAGACATGATTATCATCCATCTGTTCAATTAACTGTCAGCTTTCTGAGAAATGAATGAAAAGGGTGCAAAAATAAAGTACATTGATAAAGTCAGAAGACAAATTGAAACAGTGGCCTCATGCATTTGAAAGCGTGAAATATGAAAATGGACACATAAAATGCAAACAGGAGGGAAAAAAACAGAAGGATTTAGCTAATTTCCGAAAAGAGCTTCACAAAATATGCATAATATCGATATCTCGCCTCTCTGACAAGTGATAAGGATAATGAGCTTTTCTTCTTCCTCGGCTGGGTTCAAGGAAATCACATTCTCTCTGTTACAGATGTAAGTCTCATTATCTGACCTGAGTTTCTCCACTTCAATTCCCACAGTCTTTGCTCAGTAAGCGCATCAGGCTGATTAAAGAACTTTTCTAGGAGACTAAGCCTGTTTTATGCGTGGGTCCCGTCTTATCACACCACAAGCACAGCCCTGTGCTCTGGCGGCCAAACAGATAGTGTAGCCTACGCATCCCAAAGCTGGCTCTAACTCCGACAGCAGCTCATCACCTCGCTCCATTCCTCAGGTTCCCTATCCTTCAAACAGCATCACACACACACAAACATACACACAGTGAGTGTACCCATCAAAGCATCCATGCAGTGAACTGCACAGCACTTTACCAACAGAATCACACAGCATCTGTCAGTGTTTGGTTGCTCACATCTGCAATCGTATTTAAAAACAGGAGCAAGCATTTTATTGACATGTATAATTAATGAAAATCAAATAATAAGTATTCATCAAACTGAAATCATCCAGGCCTCTTAATATATTCTTAAATATGCTTTAATTGCATTAATTAAAACATATGGGATTGTACACTGGCTGCACATCCTATAAAGTAAGCCTGTTTGTAACATCAGAGGTGAATTCTGAGAGAATCAATACTGATGCATTTTTAACTTTTATTTATCAAATGAAAACATTGACAAGCTTAATATATTCCCAACATGCTTCTTCAACAAGTTGTATGTGTCTGTGAGATTTAGATTCACTTGATTCTTTATTTATAAAGGAAATAATCAATCGTGTTTACATGCATCTCCAATTTCCATTTTAGCTACACTCAGAAACAGAAACCCACGCAGTTATAGGGTGGTTTTATTATTGCATTTTTGTTTTTGTTTTTTATATTTTTTGCACTTAAACAGTTAACATTCCAATCCAGGATTTCACGTTCTTCTTTTCTCCTGGAGGCCGTATATACTATTATCATGTGAAACCAGAAGATCTAAGGAATGTATCATATCATCACCTGAAATTATGCTGCAAAGCGAGGCTACTTCTTTAATATTATTTATTTTCAAAGCGGTCATGTGACCTCTGACGTCATGCTGTCTGAATAAGTCATGCTTATTAGAGATTTTTGACCAGAGCAACTTGACACACTGTTGAGCTTTTATTTAATTTTATTTATATTTATTTATTGTTGCCCCTGTTATCTCCCCCTAACATCCACTTTCCACAAACCGCAGTTCTCAATAAAAAGGAGGAAAATTGGTTGAAATAAGTAAGATTTTGTGGCTGTAGTTCTCCAAAAAGTCTCAGGATATTGCAGAAGTGTGCCATCAAATGCTTTTTAGAGTGCTGTTCAGTTGGAAAGGTCATTATGCAAATGTGAGTGTGACTTCTAAAGAGGACACTGTTCCTGGGTGAAATAATGTTTGATCGAGCCAGTGTGATGGCTTCTTCCTCCTTCCATGGGGACAGTAAAAATATTGTCAGGTCGGCTTATCATCAAATAGAGCCTCAGACCATCAGCGTCTGGCGGTCTTGTGGGAATGGTGATTTGGCTATGTTTCCATGACAACAAAAATAATATATATATATATTATATTTTTTTTTTACGAGTTGTTTTGCTAAAGGGGCTTTCTTTGTGGTCATTTTCATGCTGCATCTTTGGGTTACATAACTACTATCGCTCGGTGTACAGGCTGAAAGAGTAATGTTCAGACAGCACATTGATTTCAGGCCCATTAGTTCAGCCAGTTTCAAAGGCAGGGAGTCATCTGCACTCAAGTGACAATGCCTCCAATGGTGAAATTAACTTAAAAACATCACTTTTCATCCTGTAAATTGCATCAAATCTAACACATGTCATCACATGTTTAAAGATAATACAATGTGTGTTTTTTATGTGTTTGATTGAATATTTTTCATAACATCATGCTGTGTTTCCAACTTGAAATGTTAATTGAATGAGTGGAACTGGTATAATAAAATACATGATGCATGATGCCTCTTTGTTTTGACTCAGCCCTACAGTTACGCTGTCCTGTTTGTTTCACCCTCTCTTTATAGATCTGAGTCGCCCATTTGCATCTGTGTACATTGCAATCTGCATATACATTACATACTCTTTTTTATCAGGATGATCAGCGCGCCTGTTATCTCTTGGCTGGTTGGGAGGAGTCCTGGTGTCGAGTCAGTGAGACGGGTGGGGCTTCAGCTGGAGCTGTCTGGCTCCACAGAGGGGGAGGTGTGAGCTGAAGTAACTAAGTACTTTACTGCTACTTTTTCCCTCTCTGGTCACATCCGCAAAGTTACACTTTCCGGTGTGTTGTGGGCATTTTGAACAAGATCTCCACCACCAATGTAGGTACAACAGATTTATACATATTTAACAATTTATGTGTGAAATTACATTTATGAATATGGAGATTTACATGACTTATTACAATGTGAAAGTAACTGATGAAAGAAAGCAGTAAGGACGCTTGGGCGACACTCAGGTTTAAAATGTGTCCATAATTTCACTGTATTTTATTGTGAAGGATGGAAGTACGGTCTGGGTGTGTTGATAACGATGGTAGTTAATGATGATATTTATTCGGCTTACCCAGAAACATCAAACTTCCCCAGAAAACAACAGCAGCAATTTGTTTTTACAGCAAGGAGATGGAAGTGGAAGGGAAAGGATAGCACACGGCCAATTCACCAGCATTAGCGTCCTTTTGCTGACTCTGGTAAAGCCCTGGTTAGCATACACAGTTAAAACAATATATAGTTTGAAAGATAAGAAGTTAGACTCTAGTTTCACACCACTTGATTAATTGGAAACATAACATGATCATTTATATTGGTAGGTAATTGGAGATTTTGTTAGAATGTTGGCCAAAAGCCGGCCGACTCAGGATAAAGTGACGCCATAGTTTGTTGTGGGTTGTGCTAACAGATTCTGGGGAAAAGAGGACAAGCTGCACAAAGCCTCCTATTTATTTTTCAATTAGCAGGACTTTTACATAAATCATGAGTAAACACATCGACCAGCCTGTAGCATATGGATGGTATGTTTACATGTATGGGGCCGACTTTCACTGCGTTTTTTTCTGTCTTCTGAGAAACTATCACGAGCTGTTTCACTTTGATGGCGGGTATTTCAGGGGTGGGATGCTGTGATGTATTTCTCAGGCCACTGTGTCCTTAACCTGCAGGAGCTGCGAGCGCTGTGTTTGGATCGGCTGCCAGATCTTGTCAGCCCCGGGGCTGAAGAGCACAAGCGTCCCGATCATCACCAGCTTGTACACTCCTCCTAGGAGGTTTGAAGCCTGGGGGGGGCGTGCAGGGAGCAGCAGGGGATCATGCCTCACTTCTTCCCTTTATACATGTCAGACACATGCAAGGAGAGGAGCACAGTGATGGATCATTCAGGGGGAGCAGCATCGCTCTCCTGGTCCTGCTTTAAACCGGCAGCGGGCTCCTCCTTTGATCATAGAACATGAGTTACAACTTTTAACCATCAAAGATAAATATTTAGAGTGAAGTGAGTTTTGTCAACCGGCCCTCAGCTCCCTTCATGTCCCCAAAAAGTGGCCCTTGAACTAAGCTATTTGATTATCACAGATACAGGATCTTATAAGTCAAAATCCATTCCTTCCTACTGTATTGTTCAGTAGATTTTGGTTAGATCAGCAACATTCACATGCTGAGGAAAACGTTGTAATCAATTTCACCATCCGGGAGTCTTATCAGCTCTGGCAGATCCCTTTTCTTTATTTATTTCAGCTATCTGTATTTTCAAATGTTGCTACCTCGGCCGAAAAAAAACACTTTTTCACAACAACTTTATAAGACAGGTTGTTACCGGGAGGTGAATGCTGATAACCCCATGGCATGCTCAGAGGGTATTATTCAAACTCATGCAGGCAAAAAGGCGTCAGAGATAGGCTGGTAGACTGTTGGGGTTTCAAACAGGAACATGAGAACAACATGACAGGATCACGTTTTGCTGATTGAGGATGTGGATTTATTAATCTCTGGCTGTTGACTGGGTTTTATTTTCTGTTAGACGACTTATATTCCAGCAGCACGCTCGCTCCCTTTGAATCAGATTGCGCCTTATCAGGAGAAACAGACTGCGCAGAGCTATCTTAAGATACTGCGGCAGGCTGAGCTCTCGATCCGCGTGTCGTTCGATAGGCACATTAGCCACATCATTATTGCAGGCCCGGTGACACTGCAGCTACTTTGAGGTAACCCCCTGTTGTCAGGCTCGCTAAATATCTAATTGAAAACCAGATGTATCTCTCACATAAGCATTAAAGAGGATTGATCTGGAGCTGATTCCATGCCCCCACTGTGATAATATGAAAATAAACAAGATGCACTGGAGTACCACCAGATGCAAACAGCTCTCCATCTCTGTCAAAGCAGATCTTTACAACACAGAACATGCTACGCCTAAATGTGTTACATCTCTCTGGGGTTTTCCCACAGACGGGGAATGGTAATCATTTAAATTCCATGACTTATTTTCTTGATGTTTCCGCCATAATGAAATATGTGATGGAGCCGGCCGTTGCCCGCAGCCAGAATTTATTCAGACAGACAGAGTAATTTTGTCTTGTGTTCACCTCCAGAATGGTCCCTGTGATGAGCCCTGTGTCACTGCCCACCCATTTGCTGATAGCCCACCGGTCACTCACCAACTCTCTCATTTTCTCTCTGCAGGCCTTTGAAGCCCGAGACTGAAATTAAAGATCTCCAGATATAATCCGTCCCTCGCAGCTCCTGGGTCTTCTCTCTCCATCTTGTTCAGCAGTTTAACTCCACACACTTTCCTACGCTTGGATTTTGTGCATTGCTGGAACTTGACCTTTATTGTGTGTTATACATGGAGATGCATAATCTATGAATCTGCCACACCAGATAGTACCTTTTTCCTGAACATTTTTACTTAAGTTCCTCAGTTACTCAGTGGTTTTTACAGTTTCTCCACCTGCTAAATTGTTCCAAATAACCCATCATATGATGTAATTGCAATCTTGCTGTCTGAATTTTTCTTTTTATGATGATGAATTAGCTCTACATGGCAGTTGCTTCACAGCAAGAGGGTCACAGGTTTGAATCCAGCTTCTGTTTGCATGGTCCCCCTGTGTCAGCGTGGCTTTTCTCCAGGCCTTTCCTCCCACAGGCAGGTTAAATTGGTGACTCCAGATTGCCCGTAGGAGTGAATGATAGCATGTCTCTGTGTGTGCGCCCTGTTATAGTCTGGTGAGCGGTCCAGGGTCCCAATGTCAGCTGGGATTGACTCCCCCTGCAACCTGAGTTTGAATAATTAAGCATGAATGATGAATTATAAACATGTTCCATGTGTGTGGTTGCATTTTAAATCAATACAGGCTCATCAATGTACTTCTTATTCTACAGACTGGAAGGAAAAGGAACATTTTGCTTCTGCTGAAAACTTTTCACCCACAGATAATAATCCCACTGAAACGACAGAATAAAATATATCTCCTGCCTGCAGTGCATTTCCTGAAAGCTTAACATAAGAGCCATTGATTGAATTTGGATGCACATCTGATGGCTTTTATAATTGTTAATATTGATGGCAGCGCAGAGTATTAGAATGAAATTTGCAAGAACACAAGCAGTGAAATTACTTTCTGTCTGCTGCCATGCTGTTAAAAGCATTTAAGTGTATTTATGGAGTGCAAACATTGTCTATCTTCCTTATTATGTGTATGAATCAGCAGACAGTCTCCTCCAAAACGTCAAATCATTCCCTTAGTTTCTACACTGACTGAGTGACCTCTTCCTACTCTGATCGTCTTGCTTTTGTGAAATCAGACAAATTAAAGATTTTACTTTGTTTTGATGATGCAACTCAATTATATAAAGAGAAACTTTGAGCACAAAATACAGGTAAACATATGAGTCAGCCATCTGTTACATGATTCCAACAAAATTTCCAGCCTGTTGGTGACCGCCTTGAAAAGTTTATTTTCGTACTGTGCTTCGATTTCGAACCACCTGCTTATTTAAGTGTTTTTGCTTTAATTCAAAACCAAGAATGGCCTTTTGTGTCACAAATTTATGCTAATAACGTGCTGGTAAATAAATCATGAAATATAAATAGAAGTTAATAGGCACCAACAGAAAGCATGTGTCTCTCTGCAAACACTTTTAATGATGTATTCCTTTGAAATAAAGAAATGAAATCACCCGCCTCCGGCAATAGTCTGGAATAGCCTGAGCATGATGCAGTCAGCATTTCAAAATGTCCAATCTAGGTTTTTGTACATTTACTTTGCATTCATTTACATAGTCCACAGAGAACAACATTTCATATAAATCCATTTCTTTTTCTGTCATCACCCTTTTTTTTTGTTTTGTTTGCTGGTTTTGATTACTTCCAGTCTAAAGCACAGAAATGGCAATCTGTGATAAATATAACAGTAAACAAACCCTGTTATTGCAATAACTGATGTTTGTTGTTTACAAACAGCACATCGGGGGTGCAGCGTTGTGGAAACACTCACTCGACGAGGGGTTGGGTTTAATGATCATGTCGTAGGTGACACAGCAGATGATAGACAATATAATTATAAACAAGCAATTTGGTTAACTAAATGCTGAGTCATCAAGCATCCCAACTGGAGGATTGAGACTCTGGTAGCAACATGGTGGCGGAGCAGCTGTGTCACCTTCGGGTGTCCTCCTCAGAGTCTGACAGAAGGAGATTTTTTTTCCTGTTATTACTTTGTAAAATTGCTGATGTAGTCTATATGCTGACAACACTGTGCAAGTCCTTTCCTCATCACTTTTCGACCTCAGAGTGTCGGGTGTAGAGGTGTGGCTCGTGGGCGTAGCTCATTCGAATGTCCTTAAATATTCCCGTGGTGTCCTGAAGACAAGGTAACGGAGAGTCTGTCTTTCCTACACGGAGTCTTGCAGCGCCGCTGGGGCTGTTTTCTAGCGTGCTAAATCTTTGTTGTATAACACCAGGAAGGATGTCAATTACATTAGGCATTTTATCAGACAGGGCAGGCCTGGAACATTTTCTGCAAATTTGTGAAGCACATGTGCTAAACCGCGGCTTTGAATGCTGGCACAAAAGCTGGATTCAATTCGTTCTCCATTCAGCAATCAATTCAGCAAAGTGGATATTCTTCGAAATTCAAAACAGTGAAAAGCTTTTGGCATGAAAAGGTTGTCATACCAAACCAGGAGGTATCAGAGTGAATACTCGACCATTAGTAAATGAGGCAGTTTCTATTTACAATTTGAACTGATTGCATTGAAAGCGAATCAACTCTGGCTGGCACACATGGACATTAGTGACAGTAACCTGCCTGCCACAGCTTTGGAACAGTTCTATGCTAAACCTTGTCTATTTTTAGGACTGATGAGTGAAATAAATGTGGCTTATTGCCATCAGGAAGGTACTGAGATTATTAAAGCATGAGTGATTTAGGGATGGCTGATAGCACCCTCAGAATAATAATTTATTTTTCATGTGGGGAAGTCTGGTAGCTCCTGGATGAGAGCAGATACATCCACATTTTAACAAGGCAGACAGTCAAAGTGGAGACAGCCTAGCTGGGCTGTATAGGAGGGTGAAGTGGCTTGAAAATGAGCCCGTTGATAGATAGTTAAAACCATGTAACTTAGCAAGTGCTGCCATGCATGTGATCCATCTCATTATCCTCAGAGCAGAGATTTTATCCTGCTGCCACTGCAAAAGCGCCTCCGTGCTGAGATGTAGCTGTTGGATCCACAGTTTGCAAAGATTGCAATCACAACACTTCTGCACAGTTTCAGCTAGAGCTGAGTGCCCGCAAAAATCTGGGGTGAATGGATTAATGTAGCTTTTAATGTGGGGAAATATAAACAATGGAAACTGTTGCACATATATTTGCACTTTAGAAATGGGCAGGGCAGATTCTGCTGGCTCAGAACATCATTAAACTCACATTTTTGGGTGATCATTAGATTTTAAATAGATCAGATTCCTCATTTGAAAAGCAACAGTTTTAATCCCCACATTACTCAGGTGACAGATAATATGTCAGGCTAATTGTTGTTGAGCCTCTTTCCTGTCAACTCAGCTTTCTGCCACAACAGCTCTGTCTTTGTTTACCAGCACATAAGGCTAATGCTCACTCATTAGTGGCAGCTAGCTAGCAGACAGAGGTCGGTTGTATCCCTGCAGATAGAACTGGCGGTGCTTTATACTGCAAGTTGTTCTGCACTCATTTTCCAGCTTCCTAGTTAACTCGTCTACTGTACGTGAGTAACAGGATGTGACTACTTTATTACAGATTGATTTCCTCTTTAAGTTGGAAACTGGCATTTTCCTAAATGTTCCCCGAAGGAAAGAATTATCCAAAGTCTGTCTCACATGCGCATACACACATCAGTGCCACACACCACATGCACAAGTACATCATCCTTCCTTGTCTTGTAACTGAATTCATAAATAAGAGACTGAATACCTGCTCAGTACACACAGTTTGAAATGCTGCAGGCTACAGTTCTTCATCTGTATTTCTGTGGTTAGCCATCATTTTTCTGTTTTAAAATGGTTAAAAACAAAAACAACAGCACTGAACTTTGGTAGCAAATTGCTTTTTGTCTTGACAAAGAAGAATCACTGGGCTTTCTTGCAGTAACAGGGTCTTTTGTTATGGTTCTTTTTTTATTATGAAATCTGTTTCCCTTTTTATGCAAAGGGATCTACATAGTATTATCAAGGTTTTTCTCATATCAGTACATCTCAGATTTAGCCACTGAATTCATTTAAATCTACTAATTATCAATATCTATGGCATGCTATGAGTAATTACTTTTGTGACAGGCAAAGTATGCAATCCTGGAGAGAGATAGCTTGTTTTTTAGTCTCGTTTACCAAATCCTGACGCTGTGGGTTGGTCGTAGTGACGGAACAGCAAACCAAAGCGTCAGTATTTGACGATGTGAGATCAATAATCAATCACAGACTGTATAAAATATGGATATGCTCCTATGGCTCCAGCCGTCGGCATGTTTGCAGTACCTGACTGCTCCGAACACCCGGCCAATCTAAAAATGGAGCTGAGGCGAATGCAGCCACAAGCCACCTGTGAAGGCACCAAAGCGGCCATGTCTATAATTATGCATATGCATTATGCACCTTGATATAAATAAAGCAGGTGACTTAGATAAAAATGATCCACTGTCACACTTTTCATGAAGGGGGAAATTAGCTCAAAGGACCAAAACCAGTTTTCTCAGCAGACTGTTAACATGTTTTTTTTTGCCGTAAAGGCCGGTGTTTTAACATTAGTGTCTATGAGGATTGACTCCCTTTTGGAGCCAGCCTCAAGTGGCCATTTGAGGAATTGCAGTTTTTGGCACTTTGCGTTTTCAGCTCCGGAGGTTGACCTTAAGACAGTGTTTAAAGCTTGAAAATGACTGTAGTTCAGTTTGTTGTGTAAGTTGACCATCTTTAATGCAGTATATGATGCTTGAATTACACTAAAACCACAGATTCCATAAAAGTCGATGTCAGCTTCATTCTTTCATGCTAACACACAGAGACCTGTTAAACATTACTTTGGTTTATTTTACTTTATTACAGCATTGTTTCACCTTTATAGGACAGCTCCAAGGATTTAATATGCTACACATAGGATTGTACATTTCACTCGTGGATAGCAGAGTCCAGGTGTAGCATTTGCATATTTGTAATATTGAAGCATTGAATGTGGGCAGAGGTCAGGTTTCAAATGTATATATGTATTTTTAATATACCGTATCACTGTCCACTGTTAGAAACCTCATAAACGTTTAATCTTTGGCCACAGAGGTATCCCACCTTCAATTTGTCCAACACTGACGCACCAGAGGTGAGAGGAGCACCAACGACTTGTCATATAATGTTTTCTGGGCTTTTCTAAGGACCCACTGAGAGTTAAACTCTCCAACACTTCCTTTTTTCTTTTTCCAGTGATTTTTTTAGCACATGCTGCTAATGCCAGAAAGCCAATTTCTGTCCCTTTGATTGGGATTTGAAGAAAAAGATAATAGTCTGTCAATAATAACCCTGTAAAAGGTTGATAAGACCTTTCAATTCGCTCTGAAGGAGATTAGCTGCCTCATACAGGGCTGTGCTGGCTGTTCTCCTCATGCTGTGTTTAAGTCTTTCGGGGAATATGAAGATTTCATTTAAGATGTTTATGGTATATCCAGTATGAATGAAGTCTCCCACAGTGCGCTTGCTTAACATGTCTTTTATATTTGATCTCCACTGGTTGTTAGAGCTGCAGTATCACTCGGCTGTTTACCGCTGTAGTCCATGGGGGGCAGCTACAGCGTTTGTCCTTTTACTGCACTTATGTCTACAAATAATGTATAATAATCAGCTCCCCTGTCTGAGATCAACTGCTGGGAGAACACTTAAAAAGTAATTATTCTGTAATTCAAGTTTTACTTCAACAGGATTGAAGACATTACCAGTGGAAGTCTCGTGGGTGAAACAATTACTCTCCACTGTATCAAGTCATTACTTTAAAATGGCCAGTAATTTGTTTGCAACAATGTAATTGCACCGTATTAAATGAAGAGGTGAATCATTTAACAGCGGCCCGGCAGAGTTATTTCCACATGTTAATATGTGGATCATGTTTTGGTAGCTAATGCTAAATTTAATTGGAAATTGTTAATAAGACAAGGGAAGTGGTTGTGAGGATGCTGTTGCATGCTAGGCAACAGCAAAGAAGGCTAACAATTCAGCAAGTTAGGGAACAACAAGATCTCCAACCTAAATGACAGAATAGACCCAATCCAACCCAACGACACATAAGAGCGTTCATCAAAAGCGGCTCGCGGTACAGCGGAGTGGATTAAAAATAGCACAAACGTCATTGTACAGACACGTACGGGTCGCAGTTATGAAAAAAGTTGACAGTTTCTGGGAATTTATGCTCCAAAAAAACCACTGACCAAGATTTAGGGAAGGAAAAACCTTCCTGGTTTGGCATTAAAAAAGAAAAAAAAGTTTAAAGATTAAATTAATTTATTTGAATGCCAGAAGTGAAGTAATTACATGCGTGATGTGACTACCGTAAGTGACTTAAAAAAAAATGTGATTCACAAAATGTGAGCCGCAGAAAATATGCAAAAAGTTACTATAAAAATAATTTACTTTTGTTTCCCTGTTCTCCTGAAACTCAGTGGGTTGATCCCATCCACCTCCTGTGTGAGTGTGGCGTCCTAATTTAAACTCAATCATCACTATGTCATCAGTATGATGGAGGCAGAGGACAGTCTAAAACGTAGATATGAGTCGTATGTTGCTGCCTGTGCAAACAAACTAAATGATATTGTTTTTTAAGTGAGACCAGTCTGTAAGGAATGGTTAACATAAGGTTAAAGTAGAAAAAAAGGCTTCTTCCAGTTTTTAGAAGACTGCAGCAAACATGTCATGATCATTTCCACTTCACTCAGAGTAGACCTCATATCGGCTCATCTCCAAACAGTAAACACAACCGCTTTTTCAGAAATCACATTAATTATTGAACTAAAGTTGTAGATCTGTCTTTGCTCAGAACAAAAACAATTTATTCAGGACATAGATTGTTCTGTCACATGTTTCTCAGGCCAGGGAAGCTAACAGTTTTGGATCCAATGAGTTGTCTGCTCTCCAGGGAGGCAGACTTGGGTCGGGCCCAATGCAGATTTCATGCTATTCTGGACTGCTAAAACCTGGATTGTGTTTCGCTCGTCAGCACTTTGCCAAACTTCTGCCATCATTTTAGTGCTCACAATTGCGAGTTTGTGACAGCTTACATTAGGTCACCGGTTTCGACAGATGCCGTGTTTTATCAGTCAGTGTTTGCATCAGTGACAGAGGTGATGACAGGATTCAGATTAGACTCACGCCCTGTGGCGCACTGATATATGACATGATGTAACTGAATTGCGTTGTTTTTCTTATCGGCTTTTGTTCTTACTGAAATGTATGGGGCTGTAATAGAGAAGCTGTTAATGAGCCTCAGATCATTTTTCAAAATGAGAAGAAATATAAGATCATTAAATAAGAGGCCAAAGTTGCTAAATCGAGTCTTTCTATTATAAATATGAGGAAAAAAACATAATAAATGTGATAATTTTCACAGGTAATAGAATATTTGAAGCCTGATTCATCATGTATGTAACTGCACCGGTCCAACAAAAACTAAATAATGGCCACGATTCAAACAGTTGTCTCTGAAGGTTTATTTGCTCTCTCTCTCTCTCTCTCTCTCTCTGTTTCAGCAGACAGTGGAAACTACAAATAAAGACATACAAATTTCAGAAATGCATCCAACTCCCACTCACTGTTAAAGTTTCTAATGCTCGTGTCCATTAAGAAGCCTGTAGCACAACAGAAATGTGCTGAAATAAAATAACTTCAAATGCATCACCAGGCCACATTAACAACATGATACATAACCACCACACGTATAAAGGGAAATAACCATGTGAGCAACCATCTGCAGCCCTGTTGTTCTGACCCATAATGCAACTGGCATGACCTCACCTTTCCCACAATGCCCTCAACTAGACTGTGACCTCGTCCCATTTTGCAGTAAAACCCTCACATACAGGACAATACATTCAAAGTAGCTTTTAGACATTTCATATCAACCTTTTAAACATCTTATTTATTACATTTGTATTCAATAATGACGACTGTAATCATAATGACTTTATGAACTTGTGATTATGAAACATTGTCTGGAACATGCACAAAAAAAATGAATTGGACTGAAACTGTCTCTGATAAAGTTACAATGCAGTCTACTTCTGCTTTTGTTGTGAAAATTACATCAACTTATATTTGCATCGCTGCCGTCATATTTATTTAATAAATACAAGTACAGTACTTCACTCCCCCACTGGATCTGCCATATAATTAAGTCATCACTATACTTTTTCTTCGCTGAATATTCATCATGAACAACAGTTCCTGAGCCTCCGCAGTGGCTCAGACGTGGCCTTGAGCTCGGGCAGTTCAGCACGAGTGTATCAGGTTTCATCAGCTCGCCTGTAAATCAATCACGACCTCTGCCGCTCAATGAAAGGGGCATCAGAGTTAATGCACTGAAGGCGAGGGGCAAACACAGCGTTTCTTTAAGCTATTATGTGCCACGAGCACAAAAGTTTTGTGTCAGATTTTGACTTGAACCGCTGCCGCCCAGTGAGCTCGTACCTCTGGAGCAGCCGCTTGTGAAGTGTAGCTGGTCGTCCTTTAAGGAGAGGATTTTATGTTCCCCTCCTCCCATCTCATTTTTCTAAGTCTATCGTATTTAGACTACTACCCATCTTTTAATACCTCCAGGCTGCTGCTCTGCCGCGCTGACCTTTCAAGGTTTATGAAGTAAAGTGATTATCCACTGAATGGTAAAATGTAGTGCAAAATTGACATTGTTAATTCATACTGTATACTTTATTCATAACCCTAGAATTACTCCTGAATTTCTTCTTTCCATGTTCCCCGGCAATATACAGTAACAACTTTCAGCTACATACATTTAGTCGACATGATTCAAAACCACTATTATGAGTGAAACATGCAGAATCTTAAACAGCAGCTGTTTAGTTTTTCTTCACATCTCAAAACAAAATGTTGAGTCTGACAGAGTTTATCTGCGTGCTCTGAGTCCGGATGCACTAGTCTGTTTTTTTGGATGGCAGGCATGTTTATTAACTGCACATCCTTCACTTACAAAGGATGGCTCTTGTGGCTTTCCACTTTGTACAGCATGATTTATGTCCCCGTGCTCCGAACACCACAATGACCCTAATAACCAATTGGCCCGGTGCTGTTTTGTCATGCCAGGTAATTTCTCTTGCTGCTCAGCAGATAATTCTGCAGCGCTGATAGTGAATCACTACCAAAGACGGGGATTTTGTCCACATGAAGACCTGCAAACTCGAAAACACAATCCACTGATATTAGGCATGATGGCCTGTTTTTAATTATCTGCAGAACTACTGTCCACAAGAGGGAAGTGTTATCACATTCATCCTCCCATTCATTTGCAGGCAGTACCTTCACAGGCCTGATCCTGTTGGGTGGCTTCTGGAGAAAAGGATGAACTGACTCAGGAGTGAGGAGGAAGGAAGGAAGGTGTGTTTGTCAGCTGTCACAGCAGCTGGTTCATGAGGTAAAATATCCCCCCTCCCCCGTGTGCATACATGCTCACTCATGCAGTTTAAGGAAAACGTTTCAGTCATTCAGCTTCCCCTCATCATCTAGTATTGCTCCCCAAGAGTTTAATTGACAAAACATGACCTCAGTATGAAAAATGTAAGGATGACTGTTTGGGTCATATTTTACTTCTCACTGCCCCACCCTGACATGTTGGTTAGGCTTGTGGTTCACATGAGGTCTCATTGTGGAAACCCTGATGGCGCCCTGTGTACGAAAACACAACATGTTCTCATTTATTGACCTCATTTGCAATCCACAAATGTAGGTGTTGTGTTTTTAGGTGGTTCTCATGAGGTCACACAGCCTATTGCTCTTTAAATGAGATTAGTCCAATTAAATTATTATTTAATTGTATTTGCTATTTAGAAAAAAAGGAGTGAGTTGACATTAAAAATGTGCAATATATTTTCTCCTATACATCACTGACTGTTTATCACCTGCAGATCAGTGATATAATCCTGCTTCCTCAATATATGGGGTGTTTTTATTATAACCATTTGTTTCAGTCAGCACCATGTCAGATTCGGTTTTGATTCTCGCTTCCCTTCAGCCTCAGAGGTTCCGGTGGCCATGCAGGCCCTGTGGGGTTTCACCATATGAGTGGTATTTCACAAAGCATTATTTCACTTCAGCATGACTGTACACAGCGCTATTGTCCTCCTCCCACACCCCCACCCCGTCCCTTCGACGGATCTATCTCAATCCCCCTAAAATAGTTTTTCCTTTGCGCGCAATTTTTATTACCCTCTTCTCCAACCTAATCATTTTAAAGAGCTCTGACGTGCAAGAAAAAGTTTGTGAGTCACTTCCTATGGGGGCTACCAGGCTGCTGTAGCTTTTCCATGCGATGGTTTTGCTTTTTGCAGGACAATCCAGGCTCCTCCCTTGCACAACGTCACCCGATCCCGATCTCTCCCAAAGCGTCAGCGATAGTCAGCAACACACTGTGGTGGCAGATCAGCGGGGCGGTGCGCAGAGCGGG
This sequence comes from Serranus cabrilla, assembly GCA_903364295.1. Classification (NCBI taxonomy): domain Eukaryota; kingdom Metazoa; phylum Chordata; class Actinopteri; order Perciformes; family Serranidae; genus Serranus; species Serranus cabrilla. The sequence continues at coordinate 378,124 of CAFUXE010000322.1, forward strand.
ATAAAGCTACACTGTATTTCATCCGCAAAACAACGAGGAAAAAGGGGGGCGCATCCCACCATTTCCAGAGTTACAACAACTTCACCGGCCTGCTGAGCGGATCTGTCCGGCTGGCCGTGGCTGCAGACCGGGAGAACCGGGAACTTGAGGAACTAAAACGCGGACGGTGCCGGCAGGTTATCTGTTAGGTGCTGTGTCAGTTTCGCCGACGGAAGAAAACGGCGACATTTCCCCCCAGGAGGAACTCTCCAAGTGTTGGAAACTTCCCAGCGCAGCATCGATCGAGGACCCCCCGCCCACTTTACCTCTGATCCACAACCCTGGAAGGAGGGAGAGAGTTGTGCAGCCCCTGCAGTGGATGGAGCAACAAAAGGCTAGATGGTTAAACTAGAAGAGCTGCTTTGATAACTCTCCTTCTCTCCTCGCCTGCTGTTTCCTAAAATACTCCATCACCCAAATCCGCAGCCGCTTGGATCTCATTTTTCGGGGACCCGGCCAGGTTCTACTTAGTGCAAACTCTCCGCCAGCCAAAGGAATCGCCGCAGACGTGAAATTGATGCTTTGTTACGGAGAAGTGCAACACCGATCCTCTAGTTTTGCGAAAGTCTCCTACTGCTCAGTGAGGGAGGTGGACTAGTTCGGGCCGAAGTGGGATTTGCAGAAGTTGCATGCTTGGTCTTTGTCGTCTCGAGTGAGCCCCGTTCATCCACCCTCAGGTTATCAGACGAGATCCGGATAGTTGTGAGGTGCCATGGCGATGTGTGTGGGGATATGGATACTCCTGCTAGCGCTGCACGTCCAAGGTAAGCCGCAGACTCCAGCAGGGAATCATCTGAGACATATGTGCCTTATTCTGTCCTCACCTCCCTGCTCCACACTGTGTGCTGCATGATTTTTTATTTTGCAATAGCCCGCACTTGATTAATGCATGAACGGGTGGATCGATTAAATGGCGTGGTTTGTGTTTTGCAACAAGATGTGCAAATGAGTGAGAGAAAATTGTTTTTAGTCTAAGAATCAAAACGGCTGCAGAATACTTATTTGGCTGCAAAATAATGAAGTTACTCAGGCAGCAGGCAGATGGCGATATGTGCGAACCGTGTAGGCCAGCAGTCTCCAAGTTTTCCAATATCTCATTGTAATGGCAACTCGGAGCCACAGAGTGCTCCTGAATGATAATTGAAACCTGTGGCCTGCTCTCCTCAGCTGCTGTCTGTTAGTTGAAAATTGAAAATAATTCGAATAAAACGACCTGTGATGTCTAAATCCTTCATTTTAAAAGTGGGAATTAAACCCCCAGGCCTTTGCTGTTTTTCTATTTAATCATGATGTGTTTCTGAGGAAGAGTGACTCAGGATGTGGTGACATTTGTCTTCAGCTCCAGTCATACTTTGAGAAATCGTCCTGAATACATAATAGATGTGAGAGATGGAGAGTGTGTGTGAGGTGCGGGCAGAGGATGAAGTGATGAAGGAAGCACTGCTGGTTGATAAATGGATTGATAATTTGACATCATCCTGACATCAAAGCTCCCTCAAGAGGGCCCTGATTATTTAAACACATGCTTTAATAAGTGTATTTGACTTTTATTGAAAGGAGCATCATTATTCTGATTATATCGACAGCTTTCTAATTAGGGAACAAAACAAGCCAACAAGAAAACATCATGTATAAATGCCTGTGTGGTCATTATCCAGAGGGGTTCAGGGCTTAGTTGAAAGTTTACTGGTTTGTTTACATCTTGGACGAGTCAATTCTGTCTGGCGCCCCTATTTTAAGAAAGGAATGGAAAAGGGTCAAGTGTGGTCAAGAAATGTCGGATCATGTTTTGAATGGCACTGACATGCTCATTTTCTCTGACAAACTGCAGCTTGTACACGTTTACATAATCCTGTGCCTTGGTGATCCTTTTTCCTTATCTAATGAGCCCCAAAATGCTTTTCTAGGCGGATATTTCTGTCACATCAGGGTTGTTTTTTTCACCTCCAAAAACCAAGATGTTGACCTTGCTGGCTGTGAGGCTCCTGGTGGCGTCATGTGTTTAAGACTGATTGAATACTTTGATCAAAAGCCCTGTCTGATTTACATTGAGATGATCCCTTTGCTTGTGGAGAAGATCAGGATTAACTGGTTCCCTTGGGATTCATGGTGGAAATCTTTTGAAGCTGTTCAATCAGGGGAGTGGAAAAATGTCTCAAAAATTGCTCTTAAAGCGTCCTGGAAGTGTCTTATTTGAGTAGAGCAGGAGGTGTTTTTCTAAGCCTAATTAGACATCGCATGAAAAACTTGGCTCTTTTTCTTTTTTGTAGTTTATTTAAAACCAAAGTGACTGCACAATTCAAGCTCCCAGACACCTTCATAAAGGGAAGGGCCTGGAAAATATTTTATTGCAGCAGTTGTTTGGACCCATTTCTTTTGACATGCAAAAACAAGACTCTGGTCTTTCACCCTGAGGTTAAAGGGTGTCGCCATAAATGCCCACCGTCTTTGATGGCTTAATTGATATACAACGTGTTCCAGACTTTTCCCTCATTACACAAGCACAAACAAAGTGGGAGAATGGCCTTAACAAATGCAAGTAGCAGCAAATGCTGCTGCATTTATCCATCAGGGAAAGCCATTTGTGTTTGTCATGGTAATAGCCATTTGTAGAAAGCACAGGAGTGCCAAATTCATAAACAGAAAATATTCCGAGTTGCTCGCCAAATAGATTATCAAATAAAAGGAACATTGAGAATAATGGACCTGTGAATAATAACATCAGCTCTGCTCCTGCTTTCTTATATTAGCACTCAGTCTCTCCAGTATTCCAGTGTGATATTTAATTGAGTTAACAACCAGGTGGTTGTTTACGGCTTGGCTCCATCCTCAGGTCCTGGTGCTGTTCGAGCCCATATAGATATCACTCTCAGCGGTGGGATAAAGAGATTTTCCAGCTCTAATTCCTCATCTTAGTTGGATTAAACATTTGGGAAATTAATGCTGAATGGGGGGACGAGCATCAACTTTGAATGTACTATTATTGAGGGAGGGAAATTGTGTAGTTGTGAAATTTAATCTTTCTAATGACTTGGCAGCTAAAATCATTGTGCAGGAGACCCTTGTTGTCTACTTCTGTCAGTGATTTTATTAACTCTCTCATATGAGCTCCTGTTCAATGCTTGGTAATTTTCCATAGTAATACCCACACTCACACTTCTGCATTATTGTTTGATTCACTTCCCTTTGACTGTGTTGTCTGCAGCTTGATGCTCATGTGACGTCTCATGCGGGATGTGAACCACAGGTGATGTTTCCTGTTTGCTTTTGAGAGGCAGCTTTATTGTTTGACTCTTTAGGGTTAATTGCCCAGCTAGCTGTCTGATTTCTATGCACAAGCTTGTCACCAAAGCCTGACACACAACAGTTCATTTGACTCATGACAACCGGTCACCTGCTGTGCTGCTGGAGTTTGTGTTTGTTTGTCAGTCTCATTTGAGGCACGTTGAAGTCTACCTTTGTGTATGAAATGTCACGTACTTCAGTTGGTGTGATTGATTGAACAGTCGGGGGGTCTGAGGACAATTGCAGGCATGTTCATAAATAGAGTCGAAATAGATGTTTGATGTTGAGCGCTGAAACATTCAGGAAATGTTTCCTCAGATGGGCCATGGAACGAATGCTGCAGGAACATTGTAATTAGCATTTTGACTTTCTCTCTTTTGAAGAAAAACTGTAATTGCCAGTCGTGGCATTTTGCATTTCATTCGGATGACAGTTGTGATATCAGGAAATGGAGAGTCACCATGGGATTGTTGGGCCTTGATGGTTTGAGTGTGAATGCAAATTGCTCTGATCCTCATTCCTTTGGGGAGTCTCCCTTTAGTCCCTGCTGAGGTGATGGATGGGAGAGAGAGCTCCGAGTCCTGGGAGACTAGCTTGAGGGGAGCTGACAGGAGATTAAGCTTCACTTTTGCCATAGAAACTAATGGAGGTACTTGGCCACTCAAACTTCATCTCTTTGAGCATTTAGCTCATTGTGCTTCTGCTGTCAGCTCTTTAAAAAACCCTGCGTGAAATGACTCTATAATGCATAGTTCCCCTTTTTTTGTCTGCTATGATTCTGGAAAATTGAGTTGCCCCTCATTAATTTCAGTGATTTTTCTTTTCTTTGGCAACATATTTGAATTAGATGAGTTTTGTTCCACAGCGGTCGGTGCAAGAGGAACATTCTCAAGTTCATGATGCACATTTTCAGCTGTGGCCTCCGTATAAAGCCTGCGTATCACAAAATAGATTAATAAAACATGACGATAAGCACTGAACCTAAATAATGGAAAGGTTATGACAAAATGGAGTGTTCTCTGCGTGCGGAAGACTGCACAAATAGTATTAAGGGCTGTTCACCTCCCCGATTGTTTGTGGTTTGTAGTTTATATGCAGGATTTTAGTCATGATAAGGAATAAATGAATGTTTGGAGGCCTTGAGTGAGGAGCTTACAGCTCGTCTGCATGTCTCTGTGATGATGAAACAGTCCGGATCACTGAATGAAGCTATTCCTGGGGATATGGAGGGATAGTCGAATATCACAAGTAATGTTTGTCCCAGACACCGGCTGTCTAAGGTTCCCAGATAGCTTGTTTTGTCAGAACATGCCGTTCAGTATCATATGCAGTGTTTTTATTTGGATGTTATGTTGGTGTGTAGTGTCTGTTGGGTGTCCTCTGCTGCCTCTTTGCTTTCTTCACACCAGACAGTCACCATGTTGGATCAGGATGGAAAACACGTTTATCAGAAGGCTGTAGCTGCAATTTTCTGCTTTAAATCCTTGAAATTCGTCTCTGTTTCAACTCAAATCGCAGAATCAGCAAAGTAAGGAAAAAGGAAATCAATAAAGGGGATCAAATCTTGCCCTGAGCTTTTCTGATTTGGCATTAATCTGTCGAGCCGTTTTCTTTCTATTTATCCGATCCTTGTCGAGGGATTAAATGGTTAAATTCCCGCTCTGCTCTTGAGAATGAGAATTGCATGGACTGACTACACTTGTTCCATATTTTCCTTGCAGTTTGTCAGATAGCTGTTCCAGCATGTGAGGGAAGGCTTATTATGGTGGATGTAAATCTCCTCTGAAGAAAAAGTAAATAATCTCACATGTTGGAGGGATTGTGACTGTCTGCTGTGTTTTATGCGGCTGCATCTTGGCTTGCCAATGGCTTGTAGAGTTTCTTTGCATTATTTCTCCCCTGGAGCTCAGTTACTATAGTTACTACCTGTAATCAGTCATTTCAGTAAGGAACAAATCATATTTATTTCTTCACAGTAACTGCATCCAGTGTTTTTCCAAAGTGCTGTGCGAAAGCAACACCGCCTGTTTAATGCATCATTTAAATTTTTTTTATGCAGTCGTCTTGTATTTTCTGCTCCGCCGGCTTAAAAAAAGGAAATCATATGGGAATACCACGCTTTTGCTCATTGTGTCTGGGTTTACAACTGGGGCATTTAGTCACGAGCTGATCTGGGATTGAGAGAGTGGATAATTCCTGGTCTTCCCACTAAGGCTGCATGCCTTTAAAATAAAGCAGATCTGATGAGCACAGCTCCCGCCCCCCTGTGTGACTGCCTGAACAAGTCAATTTACAACAGGCAGCTGGGCTGATGTGCCTCCATTAGGAAGCAAAGCAGTCCTGATAACCAGCCAGTGAACGACCTGCTGGGTCCGAGGATGAAGGGGAAAATTGATCCTGTAACACAGAAATACAAACTCTGTAGGTTGCCAGATTTTGGGCTGACACCACTGAGACTAAAACCCCAACAAGCAGTGTCACAGAAAGAAAGTGTGTTTTCTGTCTCCCGATTGGCTTGATTAACGTTGAGGTTGTCTTCCATTGGCTGTGTGCACGCTGTATTTCCCTCCAGCTCCTCTGTGAACTAGTTCTGTTGGACTGGGACTCATTTTTAAACTTGATGGACTAGTTGATGCTGCTGCCATGTTTTCTGCTGTTTGACTCAGTTGAATTTTGTGCTGACTTGTGCAGTCTGTTGACAAGAGCTGGCCTGCAGCGCTGCCTCTTCCTGTCCTGGGTCAGACTGATATATCAGCTAGGAGTCGTATTGGGCCAATAAAGGCTTTAAATTAAATATATAATCACAGTTGCTCCCTGACAACAATGTCAATGTTTTGTTGGTCTTTGCCACTATTTTATAATTCAGCCGTCGAGATCTTATATTTATTAGTTCAATAATTTTAATACATTTTCATAATGTATTCCAGGGTTTTTCCTCCCTGACCTCAATATAAAAAAGCCATTTTATTCTTGGTTTTATTGGAGATTTCTTGTTCTTTTAACACTCGCCTGCAGAATAAGTGGCTTTTCTGAATTTGTGACCTCAAAAGGGGTCAACTTGTAAGACATAGAATATTTACACATAAACTGCCTCCAACTTCTGACTGCAAACATCAGTACCGCCTCCCAAACCATATCTGTCAATCCCATTACAAGCCTTCCAGCTCACCCACTGCATATGCCATCCGCTGATAAATGCCCTCCAGGGGTGAAGCTGAAATGGAATATTAGCTTGCAGAACACATCGGAATGAAAAAATATCGAGCATTTCTAAAAATTTAGCAGCGGTTTCAATCTGTCGTTACGGAAATGTTCAGAATCAAAGTACATCGAAATTTCCGTCATTGTTACACAGCACCCGGGGTTTCATGAGGCTCAGAGCTGATCTCCTGCCAAAACTTTACATTTTTCTCTTTGACTTTCTGCAAACTTCTCTGCACCCCCTCCCTTCCTCCCCCTCCTCCCCATCTCCCGTCTCCCCTTTCCTCCCTCTCCTGTCTCCTCGCTCTGCCTTTGAGGACGCTGCTCGCTGAGAGTCAGCTTGGTTAGCACTTGATACAAAAGGGGGTTTGTTTCATGAAATGTTTCCCTTTTTAATGAGTGATGGTGTTCGCTCATTTAATATTCCGCACTGATATCTCTCCGGGAGCTGACTGTGCTTCAAAGCAACAGCGTGGTTGTAAATGGGAGTGGGTGCAGCAGCGGTGGTGTTGGTGTTAAAAGGGAGGGGAGGGGGCTGCTTAGAAAACACAAACACAGGTTTATTTATTCTCCCTGACATATAGCTAAGCTTCCCGTGTGCTGCAGCTTGGTGCAAAGCTCCTTAGTGCCCTCGTCCTGTGCAGACAGACTAACAAAATATGAGTGATAACAGGTCAGCTCTGTCTGTCGTGTTTCTCCCAGCGTGCGACTCTCATTGATGTTTGCACGCTCCCCTGCTGTGATCGACTATCAAGATAATTGTGCAATTCAGGAGGATTTCAATTGCCTATATGTGAACATTAGTGTGAATCCTTCTGCTATTATTCTCCACTCAAACCACAGCTGACACTATAGGGTCTTAGTGCTCGTCATTGTGCAGGGATTGAGGTCAACCTTACATGATTGGTAGATATTCTTCATTTTGCGTCTGAGTTTGTTGTGAAGGAGATAAAGACAGACACAGAGATGGCCTGCAGTTTGCCATTGATCCCTCCATTTTATTAGTGGGGTTTATTCCAAAGCAACTAATGTAGTCTGCTATTGATCCCCCTGTTTCAAGCCTGGCTGAATTTGACTCCAATGTTGCATTGTGTTCAGGTGTGCCAAGTGGCTTCCACCTCCTTCCTGTGTGCCCTCTCTCTATTTTTCTCAACAATGCATGTGGCTATCAGTAGATTTTGTATTTAAATGTGTTTGAAAAGGGGTTTGTGGGGGAGTGGAGGACAGTGAGTAATCTAACCACTACACGTAGTCCCACCTCCGAGCGGGGAAAGGGGTTGTGTTTATCCCTTTATCTCGAGCTGAAACAGGCAGAGTCTGCGTCAGCACTGCGCCTATTTAAACTATTGACTTGTATGCATAAAAGCTGTAGGGGATGGCTGTACTCTGTTGAAACTATATTTACTCCTCTAAATGCAGTGCACTACATCCCAAACACAATATGCCAGTAAAAGAGAAAAAAAACATGCAATAAATTCAGTTCTATTCATATCTGACATTTATTAGGAGACGCTTATATGAACATGGACCAAAGGGACTCATATGCTCGCAGAGAGGAGACGTGCACAGACCCTCCACACTTGAGGTCTCCATCACAGAGAGAGCACACAGAGCTGCTGCAGTCTCTCTAATGCATTATTTTAGGGACTGACAGGCTGGAAAGCAAATCTCCCTCATGAGGATCTGCTGCTGCACCTGTTTGTCCTCTAACATTCTCCTGTCCAATAAGCTGCATATTTAGGCTGGAAAATATATGTTTTTATTGATTTGTCAGCTGACATTTGTCCCCTTTTTATGTACACAAATTACATAATTAAGCATTTTAATGTTGCATTAAGTAAAGTTGGGGTTTAGACATAGATCTCAGGCTGGCAATTTTACAATTTCAGTGTTACGAAATATGACAGTAAATATAAGATAATAGTAGATTTTGAACTGTAAACAATTAAATCTTTATGGGAAATCAACTTAATGACATTAGGGTCGAATATGAATAAAAAATCACCCCATAAAACGTTTATCGCTGTAATTTAATGCCCTGCAGTTTCTGTTTCTGTGCCAGCTTGCCACAGTTTAAGGTGACATCATTAATTCTGTGACATTGCTCTCATATCTTTTACAGATTGTGTTCATTCGCAGCTGTTTTGCATTTGCCAAATTTAATATTTTTTGGAGAGAATTGTTATATCTCCTGGTGGATGTTGTTTTTAAATGTATTGGACAGAATCATATTTCCAGATATTCACTTTCACATGATCCTGTTGCAGCAGCTCGTAGCAACTAAAATACAGGGTTTAGGTTTGGAGAAGACTGCCATGGTAACCAAGGAAAGTTGAGCAATGGTTAAGTTTGGAGATAAAAACCTTTGCTTAAGGTTACAGGATGCAGGTCGTAGTTGACCTCAACCTGACTACTAGTCGGCATTGACTTTTTGTCAGGCTTACTTTTTACTATTTCCCCTGAAGGTAATCCTTTCTAATGCAGAATAGTTGCATATAAAATGCTGCTGTACCCCCACCAGCACCACCTCTCTCCTCCTCCTCCTCCTCCTCACCTCTTCTTGCTTCTTCCAGCTGAATAACTTTGCCAGGGGTTTCCACATGGGAGCTCCCACTCTGGCAGCACACGTCTTGCTTGGCTGTGGGTTTGCAAGTAGAATTAACCAGTCAGGAATCCGGAGCAAGCTTTGATACCAGGAAAGGAATCACGCAGGGCCATTTTGTAGTTCACAGCAATTGTCAGGTGAGGCATGAAGAAGCCAAATGTCACGGCGGGCCAGGGAAACAGAAGGTTGGCAGGTCAAGGGTCTCCCCCTCTCCCGCCCACGTGTCAAACATATGAGTACAACATTTATGTGATGATAAGTTATGCAGATATAAGTGGCCACAAGAACACCCACTCACTGACCCTGCACCCACGTAGCTCGTAGTCTCACAGAGCGAGAGTGAACAGTGGAGTTTCGAGCCTTTATCGATGTATCTGAGTTGAATTTATTCCCCGACTTTCACCATATGTTCAGTTCACGTAGTGCACGGCGAGAATCGGAGGTATTTATTTGCGATGGATTCAGGGATTTGCAACTGCTCCCTGCACTGTGTACTCTCTTTGTCAGCATTATAAAAGTTAAAATAGAAGCTAAAGAGAAACAAATGCTGGGGAAACTTGATATAGAGGCTGTTAATACTGCAGCAAAACTCTTAAAATACCTCCCCCCCTCCTCTGGCCTGCAGACTCATACCTCTCAGGACGCCAAGTTTGAAATTGTTCTGCAAAATGGGTTTAAGGATCGTACCTTCCTTCCTCAGTCGCGGGAGAACATTTGCAAGGGAAAATAACAGCTTAAATGTAAAGAGGAAAAGGGGAAATGGAGATTTACATGTCGACCCTGCGGGGGATGGGAGTTTGCAGTGGGTCATGCTGTTCCTGAATGAGGCTGTGTTCCAGGGGTGATTCTAGTTTGCCTTGAAATAGTATTCTTGGCTGAAGTTCTATTTAGGCACACTGAGACTGCTCGCTGGAAGAAAAGACTTGTGCAAATAAAAGTTCATTCAATTTTTTCCAGCTCATTAGGCCTTTTTTCTCCTTTGCGGGAAGCCAGTGGACCCCCCCCTGCACCAACTCATATTCTCCATTAAAGCTATCTTCAAACAAATGCGTTGCCTGTTGCATAATTGTGAGAATATAATGACACATAAAACAGTAAATTAAATTAGAAGCTCCATAATGTGCTAAAGATCATATTGTCCTCTGAATTAGTTTAATTAAAGCCTTTCTTAATTTGAGTAATGAGCGATTCCGAGGCTCAATCAGATCTTTCAGAACAAGTGGGTTCAAGTCAAGATGAAATTGAAGCCCCACGTTTCAATAGACTGCTCAAGACGCGATGAAAGTAGCTGGGGGAGGAAGCTGATTGGATTTGCCCCACATCGCCAAGGGTGTGTTTCATCCCTGCTGTTTATGAAATGTTGGTTAGATGAAGGAAAAAGAAGCAATTCCTGTCAGAGTGATTGTCGCTCCAGTTGAAGTAATCTAAATAACAGGGGGCTGATTCGGTGTGTCGTACAGGATTTAAAGGGTTAATCCTATTGATTGGGTTGTGGGATTTGCCTTTCTGGTGGAAGTTTTTCTGACTTCCAGATTGTCCGTGTGTGATCCCCCCCTCCGCCTCTCTAACCCCTCGTTTTATTCTCCCGCTGCTGCCGCTTCATGACCGGCGTGGGGTGGGTATTTGTTTTTGCTAGGAAGACCCAGGAAGGAATTCACTGAGGCATGAACACACGCGCGCATATGTACGTGTGTGTTTGTTGCAGAGTGCGCAGTGCCTACGTCCATGCTCGGGCCTGAGGCGGAGGCAGCTTCACGTTGCTGGCCCCGCTCCCCCCTGATCCTGACCCACTTTCTTTTCCCCGCTCGGCGCTCCCTCTTTAATTGCCGCGCGGCACACTGAGGCCATCTGCTCGGCTGAGGCCTGTCGCCATGGAGATGCTGGGAGGCTTTTCGGATTTGCTGTGGACTGACCAACAGGGAAATAGAGGTCAGGGAATGGGGGTAGGGTGTTGGACAGTCACAGGGGCACCAGAACAGTGTGAGGAGATGCTTGTAGTACACCTGTAGGATACATCTGGGAGGAAATAAAACAATTACACAAACAAGAACAAATTATTTTTTCCGATGTATGATCGAATGGATTCAATAGGGTTTGGGAGATTCTCCTAAACCTGGGCAAGTTAATCCCTCAATCTAGCCTGAAACATGAAAGTAATGACATTTTGAGTTAGAGCTCGACAGATATATCAGTTGACAGATATTATCGGCTGATATTGGCCTATTTAAGGCACATCAGTATCTGTGTATATGCTGTTTTAAAAACTTTACACACAGTTTATAATGCAGAACATGTTGGGGTGATTTAAAAATGGTGCTAGCTATTATATTTTTGATAGTGAGCAATAAACTGTAATGAAGAGTAATGATTATTATTATTCTAATAATTCTTTATTTTCTTTGTTATTATTTATAAAATTGGCTAACAATGAAATGCATTGTTTGCTTACACATAATGATAATTAACAATGTGATTTAATAAAGTTTTATGTTTGAGAAAGTAGTACTCTGGGCATATTTGCCCAGTGGTACAAATATTTTTTTTCCAACTCAAAAAATTCCATATCAGTTATTGATTGATTTTCCGCCTCTTAAATCAGTATCGGCACTGTGTCAATCAGGCTCTGTTCTGAGTTACATGGATTTGACCTGACAAGAAAAAACTTGTCCCAAACAGGAAGAATAAATTAACTTCATATTGAACTTACACATACAGCTGTATTTCTCAAGTCCAGAGGGGAAAATAACTTCCCTGAATATTACAAATGACACATTTCACTTTTGCTACGAGGGCATTTTTTTCAACAAAGGGCTATTTGTCTGTGTTTAGATTACAGAGTTGCCTCAGTCAGATGTGTATTTAGCGTCGTCTCATCTGCCTGCTCCGATCATATTGAGCTGTGTTCCTTTATCCTCATGAGTGTCTTTGTATATTTTGCTGCTCCTGCTTATTTCCTTTCCAATGACACGCCTCAGTGAGGAAGCAGTTGGGCTGTGTTTCCAATTAACACTCAGGCGTATTTCAGAGCTGTGGTCTGCACAGCCAGGTCTCCTCCTGCTCCTCAGACTGTCAGCTGCACTTGCATCAAGCCCGCTCGGTGCCGTGTTTAAACATTCAGATATTCCACGCCTGGTCCACAGGATCATTTGGCCAACTAGCTAAATGTGGCATTTTATTCCAGGAGAATGTTTTACCTAAATGGCTCTAATGGAGTCTTGGTATTGACCTCTGGCACACGCACAGTGCTGAGCTTTGGGAGACACTCTTTATATTTACTCCTCCTTTAAAGGTCAATATTGGTAGCTGTCATTTCTGAAGTGCCATTTATAGGTCAATACCTCATTAGTAATCTGGCGGAGTTTGGATCAACTGCAGCTGCTGTCTTGTCTGCATCCATTTCCACTTTCAAGTTCAGAGCAAATCCACAGGATTGTGTTACACACTCGCAGAACCAGACATGAGTTAAGGAATATGTTTCACTCAGTAGCTGTAATTAATGATTATTTTCTAAGGGTGTCATGATTTCAAGTCTAAGTCCGAAAATGACTGAAATAAAGTTCCAGTTTCTGACTATTGAAATCAAACGCAGCATCAACGATAGATGCTGCTGCTGCTGCTGCTGCTGCTGCTGCTGCCTCCGTGCACGCTTTTCAAAAAAAGAACCCACAGCACTTCAGAGAGGACACAGTGGAGCTTACCGTACAGTAGGAGTGAAAAGAGTGAAAAATATCCTTGTGCTTTACTGGAGTAGAACATTTTGTCTTCCATGTGAGTTTTGTAAACAACAGACTTCTGCTGCATTCACGTGCAACTCGTAAACTCAAAATATCTGCCCTCTGACTGCCCTTCTATTTGATGTTGAAAGAAGTTACTGTATATAAATTTTAAACATGTTTTTTTAAATGTGACCATATGTTCTTAGTATGACACATTCCAAAAACATGGTGATTACATCACATTTGATACGGTGTAGCCTCTGTTTTTACTGAATAATTTTCAAATGTAAATGACAGTTTCCAGGTCATAAAACCATTGATCTGTTGATCTTTAGGAACTTGATAGTCTAACAATGGCTCAGCCTTTTGTGCTGAAAAAAAAGGTTTCAATCGAAAATTGAATTGAACAGTGACCTTAAAATCAAAGGTCAAGTCGAATCGTGGATTTGCAGAATCCTGACATTTCTATTATTTTCTCTATTTTCACAAAAGATTGGTGTGTTCATTTTTTTCTCATTGTTTGAGCTGTAACATGAAGGAAACTCATGAGAAATAGAAGCTGGAAACAGAATGTTTGTGGTGTTTTCTTGATGCTACTAAATATTTAATACATTTTCAGTGATTAACTTGAATTAATTGGCATATGTTCCAGCACGGTTACAAGCACCGGGATGCAGGAATGCTGCTGCTGCAGTACAACAGCTTCAGTCGGTGTTTATGTGACCAGTAATGTGTTTGTCTGTAGTCAGCATGTCGTGGCAGACTGACTCTTCCGTGAATTCTACTACATTGTGGTGTCTGAGTTACAGTGTGTTCCTCCCAGATTGCTTAACAAGAGTCAGACCTCCAACGAAGGCTGTCAGATTCGTCAGACTTTGAAGTCGTCACCATCTGCATAGATGCCTCAGACAGCTTATTTTGCTCCTCCATCACCTGCCAGTGACAGAGTAACACAGGAGGCTGTGACAGCGGAAAAGGTAGCGCTGTCAATTTAAACTCCAGCGAGCGCTTGATCTCCGAGCTGCCCAAATGTACAGTCAGAGCTGAAGTTAACAAGACACTGTACCCGCTGCCTGTAATTGGACCGGGCCTTGTGAAAGGCGGTGTGAAAAGACAGAGAGGCCGTCAGTCAGCCGGCTCTCCAGTCAAGGTCACGATGTCGAGCGCTGGATGTGTTGTATTTGCTATCATGCCCTTCGTCCTATCACAGCTTATCCAGCTGCTGCTGTGCAGAGAGCTGCTGCGCTCCGTGGGCAGCACCCTAGATTATGTGCTCGGGGAGATTAATCAAATCGTATGATGTTATGCTGTGAAACAGTGACTGAGTGAAGTTTCATCCAGCCAGTCTTACCCACATATGCCCCTTAAGCTGCGCTGAATGTTATTTTGTTTGTCCGTTCCGCCATTGCCAAAGGGGCAATACATTTTCAGTTGGACATGAACTGGTGCAGTGATGAGAAATAAACTGTCTTTCCAAAGGATTATGTCATGGCGGAGCGCTGTGGACGGACCTAGTTAGCCAGAGTGATTTTCATAGTCCTTGTTGTGCCAAACTCCTGATTGCAGTTTGAATGGAGGCCACGCTAAAGGAGAACTCTAATTACCCCTCCTCAAGTGCACATGCTGACTACGCAGTGGTGCCTTTTTGATTTGTTTAACAAGGGCCGCCTGCCTCCTCTCTCCTTATTTGAACTGAGCTTTATTGCTACTTTTAGTATCGTCCAACCCTCGACTCTTCCTCTGCAGACCATGGCTGTTTATGCTCAGAAGCCTGCACTGAAAAGAATGTTATTCCCTTTTCATGGACAGCAGGGGGAAGAAAGGTTGTTCACTATTCAACAGAATGCAATCCACTCCACCACTCAACGGAATATTTATTTATTTACGCTCACGATGCCATTTTGGTCTGCAGAATCCCTGGAGAGAAAAATGCATTAAGCCACTCACTGTATTTACTTGTGTTGGATTGATGCTGATGTGTGAGGGCAGGCCAGAGGATGGAGGATGGGAAATTGATCATTGGTGAATGAGTGTCAGGGGAATCTTGACATCCACAACTGCTTTTCACGCTTTGAGCTTGGAGAATCCATCAAGCAGAAACTCTGCGCCATCTGAGAATACATCTACTTACCACGTAGATTAAGACGTCGCTGTTTGCTCGAGCATGCCCACTTCAGTGGTGTGCTTTATTTGATTGTATGGGATAATTGACTGCTTATTTGTATCCTCCAGGTTATTAAAGTAAACCCCAACATACACACGTCTCTGAACCCTGGCACATTTGTGTTTGTTCTCACTTATCAATAGTGACAATCTTCTCATGTGGTGTGAAATCAGGCCATTCCCAAAGTTCCACTCTCTCTAAAAGTATGTATTTGTGAAATAATTAGATGGATCTCAGACTTACAAGTCCCTCCAGGAGTTTATGGCATTGATTTGGAAACAAAAAGAACAACCAAACAAAAAGTTCCACCTAGTAAAATGAGCAGTATTTGCAGCGGTCCTATAAACATCCTAATGGTTTGCAGCAGTAGCAATTTTCAGCACGAGCTGTGATTTTCATAATTTCTCTGCATTACGTCAACCCCAAATCAACAAAGCGTTGGCCTTTGACTAGCAATCTCTGTCGTTAGCTGTTCTTTTGCCAAGGATAAACACAGAAAATATCTTTGTGATTCAGAAAAAAAGCTGCAGCACAATTAGGCCTCTTCAATCACAATCACCACAAGATCAGAAATATCCCAACAATTACAGCAGGAGGAACTAGTTAAGCACAGCTGTCTGTGAAAATGACCACCGTGGTTTTTGATTGAAGGAAAATGGGCTTTTTTGATAACTGAAGGCTAGGTGGTATTGTGTTGGAAAAAAATGGAGAAGTGATGAGCGGATTAGCAGTTTTTTGCTTCTATCAAACAGCGCTGCACAAAATGCTCAATGTAATGGTACGGGCCTATTGTGGAGGATCTCGCTATTGAGTATGGGAATGACAGTCATGCATTTACGAGGTAATCCCTGGAGCAAAGGTCTGGTTTATTTAACATTTACACAAAGAGTGTCTCCAAAACTAAGCACAGCTAAGAGTCTGTATTCTGCAAATACAGTTTGAATAATGAATGATATCCTTTTAAAATTCCCTGCGAGATAAACAAAAGCCAGGAATGAAAGGCTTATCTATGTGCCTTTGAGGTTTGCCTTCCCACACACCTTGAACAGAGTTCTCATCTGACATTTTTTTTATGTGAAAGGCCTGCAGAAATTTAAGAAGGGAACCAATGAAAACTACCATTAAAGGCTGTGTTATATTTTGAATTAGAGGCATTTCAAGGATGGGTAGGAGGATCTTCCAGGCATGAATAAGCCCTTTGTGCTGCATGTGTAGACTCATTTGTTTAGCTCGTCTAGATGTAGACAGTACTGATTTTCATGCAGTGGATGAGAAATTAGACTTCATGACTTACGAGGGGATTATAGGCATTACTCTTTCATGATAATGCAAGTTGAGTGAATCCATATAATTGTCGATTATTCCTGAATCTTTGCGAGAGCCGAGAACTTGCTCCCACAGGTTTGACGCCTGAATATTCAGGCTGCATTTGCCAAAATTGCAAAGTCATTATTGCAGATGAAATTTTGTTCTCGGCTGATTTCCCTGGTTAAATAAAGGTTTAATTAAAAATTAAAAGCTGCATGCTGAATGCATGTACATATTGTGATGCAGTTACACAACTTTTAAAGTTGGCACTCATCATACCTGACTTCCTGTACTAGTTTATTCAAGGATTAATTAAATTTAGTTAATTAATATTCCTGACTGGTTATGTCTTTCACATTATTCACCACCACCATGACTTGAACCTTAGATTTATGATTAATATTTATAGGAGTCTGTCAGGAGCTGTCGGCCTCCTATGAATCAACAAGGCTTCAAAACTCAAAAGCCAGTTGATGTGTTATAAATCAAAGGTTGAGCCGAGAGAAATCCCACCAAGATGGATAAAAAGGAACCATTTAGAAGTATGTAACCTTTTCTGCAGAGAGACTTACTCTCTGATTTATTAGCATAAAGCTGTTTGCTCCTCCTCCTTCTATTATATGTTTTAAATATTGGAGGAAATGAATATGTCCAAGAGTCTGAATGAGCCCAGGCAGCATGACCGCAGCCCGTGCATCACAATGGAGTGTGCAGGCTTTTTTCATGCAAAGCTGCCTCTCACACACACACACACAGTTGTAAGGTACTACTATACTCTCCAACCCCCATAGAGCTCGCTTGCATGTGTGGAGGTATTTTTAGCATCACACATGCACACACAGCGGTCTGTGTCAGGACGGCATCATGTTAAGGATTCAGTCAGATGGTCCTTAACGCTTCGCCCAGAGCTCTGCAGAAGGGATGTGTTTGTACCCAGCAGTGGAGGGGGGTCACGTGCTGACCTCATTGTGTGCACGAGTAAGTGCACTCTGCAGCATCAGTGTGCAGCTCCCTTCCACATAATGAGAAAGCGACTTATTTCAGCGCTCATAGCTAATAGATTGATTTCCCTGGCACAAATATCCTAGACAGAAACATTTTTTTGCCCTCTCAAGTCGGTGAGAGAAGCAAAGGAAGCAGTGAAAAATGAAAATGGACCCCTTCTCTGAAAACGGAAAGATTTAATATTTTTATCCCTAGAAAGGAACTGACACGCTTTATTACTCTTTGCCTCACCACCCCCACCCATCCCTCACGGGGAGCCGTGTGCTACAGTCGTGCTGCACTGCTATGGGAAAGCACTTTGCAATGGAAAAAACACATTGCTCCTCCGTAAACACAGAGGTTAATGTCTTATTTACAAGCTGCAGCCCCCGCGGTTGACGCGTTGGCACAAGTGTCTCGCTGTCTTTTTGAAACAGCGCAGGCAAAGGTGATCCAAGACAGACAGATCCATCTTCCTCTCAGTGTCTCGGCCTTACGGAAGGCCCATATCCCCCTTCCCGGACCTTCAAAGATTGCAGCTGGCCTGCTTTCTTCACCGGTACATTAACTCCTGCAGCCTGCGTTGCTTCACTGGAGCAGATGCAGCCAGAAGAAAACAAAGCTAGCAGGCCAGGGGGTTAATCACACTCATCTAGAGGTCTGTCGCGCTGTTGCCAGGTGTGTCACACTCAAAGTACACTTGGCTTCCTTTTGTTGCTGCTCTCTGACCTCTGCCTTTCACACCAAGTGCAGTTTGTGTTTGTGAGCACGTAAAAAAAACAGGATCTATTCAAGATCCTGAGCCTGCTGGATTTTGTTACAGCCTACATGTCAAGTTTACATGCAGAATGTGCAGGAAGGGAGTGAAGTGCTGGCGTTCTCTGTGGTGTCGTGAAACACTTCAAGTGTTTTGTCCCTGATTTCGACTGATTGTATTGAACCTGATAAAAGTAAATAAAGGCCACGGATAAAGTCATGCTCCTTGAGTAGCGAGCACTCAGAGGGCGCATGACTCCTCCAAGGATGCTTCATCCTTCCCTGGTATTTCCACTCAGACAAGGGCGGAAATTCTTGAGAAACTACAACAATTTTGAGTGAAGACCATCAAACGGAATTCATGAATTCTGCACAATGTCTCTGAGGACCCGTCGTGCAAGGCGATAACAACAAAATGCCACTGTAATCAAAGAAGGATTACAAAACACTGAAATTGTTTCAGTCTTATTACTTTCCGGTAAAAGTTGTTGTTGGATTATATTTTCTGTTACAACTTTATGACATCTGATTTCACATGGCATACCAGCATGTGTGACCAGGGCTGCCTACATAGAAATAGTTGTTTCTTCTCCCTCACTGATTTGTGACATTCACATTGTAATTCTGATGGTATTGCTTGTGACAGATTGTGTTTGAGTAAGGCCAGAGTTGTACATCAATATGCCAGAGAGATCGGCTCTTGGCAGCATATTGACTCTGTTTGCATTTGTACCCAGCAGGGAGAAGACTTATTTCTTTAAAAAGAAGTCATAAACAACTAGTTCTGGCATAGTCAACTCATTTGAGAATGAGTTTGATACCTAGTGAAGAACATCAAGGTTGTCTCTCGGCCTTGTATTGTCTCAAAACATAATGTGGAATTTTCCAAGCTGCTGTTGCCGCAGTTAAATTCTTGTTAAGTCTGTTACATGCTTATCGTTTCTCTCAGTTCCCAGTGATGCATTTGTGTGGTAAAATGCCAATTCCCTCTTTTGAATGCCTCTCCTAAGACACAGCTGCCTACTTAGATAGCTAATGGCTGTGTTTTGTGCTGCAGCGCTGTGAGCTGAGTGTGGCGTGATGGCATTTGTTCTGTCTGCCCAAGGCCTGGTCTGTCATGGTGTATCAGGCCAGCCAGTGGCCATGACTCACACATGAACCCTCTGGGTGCCGGAGCTCACCGAGAAGACACAGGAGTTTAATGTTCAGCACCCGGAAATACATTTGTTGGCGTTTGGGGAGAGGTGGGGGGGGTGCAGGGGCAGTGTTGATGAGGAGGTGTTACTGAGTATTTTCTCATCACAACAGCTGGGCCTGCAGAGGTATTTTCACAGCGCTATAAGTGCTCTTTCTTTCCTGGCATCTTGATTTCTGCAAAACCATCCTGATTTCGCAGTGCATTTGCCAGAGTTCCCTTTGCAAGCAAACAGCGTGTCCAGCTCTGTGGCATCTGCTTCCTTGGATTTTCTGTTGATTTAGTTGATCTGTTTAAGCGTTGGCCTTTTCTTTGTCTGCTCAGTCACAGTGCTGCTCATTCCAGCCCCCCCTCCAGCGCTCCTGTTTATTTTCAACAAAATCGCTCTCTGCCTTTGCAACCTTAAAAAAAAACACACTTTCTGCTTTGGAGTGATGCAGCATTTAGCACAGCAAATATAAAAGCTTTCACCACCTGCAATGGATTGCTTTTGTATTTATATGAACTAATGGCAGAGAACAGAACCAACAAACATTTAAATGAATGAAAATGTCACAGATAATTGCTTTAACCTGAGTACCTGTGATGTTTGCTGATATCCTCGGGTTCCTGTTTCGCTCCCTTTGCTCGCCTTCCTGCTTCCTCTGATGGCTTCATCTCACACACGGACGTATTTTCAGAATCATATCCATCAATAGATGTCAGGGAGCGGCCCCCCGTTCACTGACAAAAACAGTGGCCGTTGTATAACATCATCTATCATCCCGGGGCCTTTGTTCAGCATCCTGTCTCATACGGGGGCTAGCAGCCAGTGTGAGGGTGGCATCCTATTTGACAGGCCGGTGCAGATGCTAAATGACAGTGACACAAAGAGGGGGCCCGCCACGCAGGTCCTGACAGGGCTGTTTTCCATAGAGAAGAGGCTTGACTTGACTTAAAGGCCCAACCCAAAATCAGATTACAGCCCTGCTCTTGACACCTCTTTGGCCCGGTTTTGATGTTTGTAATTTCCCTCGATAGGAAACACTTTTCATGTGGCTGCCGAGCGTAGGATTGGAATGGGCTTTGAAGTTCTCAGTGGTTTCTCTGCCCTTGCGTTGCTTGAAAATGATATTCATCAAATGTCTTTGTGTTTACTTATGATTGAAATGGGTTAATAGAAATGTCATTTCAGCTTTTGAGGGTTTAACTTTTCAGCTTGTTTTGAAGTTTGGAGTTGAACTATTAAGTTGACACGATTCCACTACAACTTATTCGACACGTAACATCGGCCGTGCGTCCTGCTGAAGTGTCCTCGAGCTAGAAACTGAACCATTGTCTCTTCTCCTATTGTAGTCACCCTGGATTAGAAGGCTTGCCAAACGCCTCAAGTGCAAATGTAACGATGATATTCATCACGGTGTTTCAGTTTACCTTGTATTCATTGTCTCTGATGCCCTGCAGGAGAACTGCTGCTCTGAAAGCTTTTGTTAAAATGCAGATTATAAAGTACACGCGTATCTGCAGTTACATCTGTTGTTGGGATTTGGATACACTGTAGTCACATTACACAGCATCGACATTTGCAAAGTTATCTTTCTCGCTTAGAGTGTCAAGGCTAGTTCTGGATTCTGTTACTGTATCAGCTCAGGGCTGTAATCTTCAAAAAAAAAAGGTATTTGTTGTCTTCTGAAATGCCATTTTCACCGTCATGTGACTCCAGCTCGCATTTCTGTTGCAAAACACCCCAAATGTTTGAAAAAGTTTATCTATCTAGCTATCTGTTGGAAGTTCTTATGTATGATCAGAAATGTAAAAATTTACCGTCACAATGTGTTGCAAATATATGTCCGGTACCAGAGAATGAGAATAATTATATTAATGGCCTCATTTCAAAGCTCTTTCTATGCAACTTTGATGTCCAGTCCCTCTCATTGTGTGGGATCCATTAGGGAGAAGGAAAGCTTGCCTTGATTTGCCTCCAGTGAAGTAAATGAAATATAAATGCAGGGTATTTATAGATCTGAGGTGGCTCCAGGAAGATGTGTCTCTTTGAACCCAACAGTGATGAAAATACAGATAAAAGCACAGAATGCTGTGTTACACACTCGCAGGTGACTGATTGTCCACCTGGAACCAACACGTCCGTACACGCGGAGAGTTTTTACTCATCTGTGGACGTCAATCTGAAGAGCTGAAGTCAGTCTGTGTTTGTCATAAATAACACGGTTAGATCATAGGCTGGGAAGTAATTATTGGTTTCAGTGCTGAGCCCAATCCAGGGACTTAAAAACATATATATTTCAACATGAACAGGATATTTTAACATTTGTGCTATTTTCTCAAGAGCTCCTGTCCTTGTTTGAATGAAAATATCAGTATTGTATTTAAGGGTTGTCGGCCTTGGTGATGGTATACTATCTGAGTGCTCTCCAGTTGAAGGAACATCAGGTTATCTGTGACCTTTATTAGCTTGAATCTAATTCTGTACAACTATCTGTACCAGACCTTGTCTTTTTTCTCTAGGCACATTCTTGAAGGAACCAAGATTGAAATACATGTGGAAAACAGTGCACAGTTGGAAGTTTATCAGGATGAAATCATATATCACAGTTATGTTGGCTAAATTAATAATAACAAGCACACACTAATGAAAGAATAATGTCTAAAGGTCCACTTGGAGTTGTTTTATAAGAAAAAAAAAAGCTAACTTCTCTAAAATCTCACCTGAAATTGTTCATTTTGCATTGAAGTTCTTAATAAAATGAAAAAAACACTAAGTACTCTTTATTTATTGAGTATTTAATTAACAGAAGCGTATTGAAAAATAGACCACAGAGACACCGGTGGCTTATAAATCTGTCGTTATCTAAAGGGTTAAAGAGACGCGGTGAGGACGGGAGGGGTCTGCATTCATAAAACATCCTGTTTTAACTGAGCACAGACAGAAGGACGCCTTTTATTTAGCTGTGAATGAGTTTATCCACGTCTTGAAAGGCAGACAGAGTCGTGGGTTGTTGATTTATCAGACTACTTTGTCTGTCTTCTTTCCCTTAAAAAAAATAAAAAACATCTTTCTGCCCTATTTAACGGCAGCATTTCAGACACATTCTTGGTTACGACACAGCTACATTTCTTTTCAAAAGGGTACTTCACACTTGCCATTAGGGAAGATATGGATTTAGTGTGCAGCCCAGCGATTCACTATCTAGGAAAAAGCCTCAGTATCTCCAGAGGAGTGCAGGAATCGCAAGTGTCAGCTTTAGCTTTTAGTAGCCTAAATGCTTGACATTTTCTTCGGCATTAGCCACTTGGATGTAACTTTGTGGTCTGTAGGGGTAATTCACCCGGAGACTTTGATGCTACAGGTCCTGCCATGATGTGATCCTGCTCCAGAAAGTAAACGCTGCTCATATCCTGCTCACTACAGGGAAGGCTGACTCATCAGAAGACGGCTCGGTTTTCTCCTTGGGGTAGAAGTTAACAATTTTGTACGTCCGGCCTTCTGTCGTTTATTTATAGTAATAACCTGGGGAGACTTTGTATTCCAGCTTTGTGTCAGTCTGCATCACCTGATCCTGTAACAGCATCCCTCCCTACACCTTTCCATTATTTGCTGCAGAGCTGAAATTCCACCCTGCTTCGTCTCTGAGAGCTCACTGCTGTCATTTCTTTATATGCCTCTGCACACTTCTTCATTAACATAAATAAGACGATGAGCAAGCAGTACATTTAGTTCTAGGAACAAAACTATAGGTGATTACACAGGCATCTTTAGATAAAATGCTAACAAGCTGGGTTTTTTTAAGTTTCAGGAAATGAGGGTTTGTAAATTCCCGTCATAATGCTCTAATAGGCGACAGGTGAGAAGCGTCTGAAAAGCCTGCTGCCGAATGCAAGCTGTTTCCTGTGACAGCTTCATCTGTGAAACCATATTCTCCAAGGGCTCAAAGCCTGCCCAGGGATCACTGAGACCGTTTAAGATTACATGTCTGCTGGCAGGGAGCAGCAGATAGGTGAAAATAATTGGCTTCGTCACCATCCGCCCCTCCACCTCCCCTCCCCTTTTACTCCTCACGGTGACGGCAAGCGGAGTGACACGGGCGAGGTAAGAAGAGCCCAACCTCCGCATCACCCACCTGAGCTGCTCCGTGTAGCGTGCGCTGACGCTGTTACCCGGCTCCTGTGGCATATAATCAAGAGAGGGAACCCTTCTGCCCCCCGCTGATTGGGTGTAAAAGAGGTTGCAGACCTAGTTTCATGCAATTAGTGGAAGAATGCCAGACGCTAATGGAACACAGAAGTGTTGGCAAAGCATTATGATGAGATTGTTGGGGCCACGGGAAGTGAAAAAAGAGGACATTTGCCCAGAGGAAGAGTAGCACTGTACAGTATACGAAACAATAAAGTGGAATGGACGTGGGGGAAATTATCCACACACAGCATGCTTTTGGGCTTAT
>CAFUXE010000322.1:401912-412558 GCA_903364295.1 Serranus cabrilla
TTAAGCTCTAATTTGTGATGACGGCGGATGCGCTGTTGATGCTTTTGCAAAGACTCTCGGCCAAATGTGATTGGTGACAGCAGAGGGGAGGAGACCTTTTGTGTTGACACAAAGCATCTCAGAGGGGGCGGGGAGCAGAACATCAAAACTTTGAGATGTATTACGGATGCTTTAAATGTCATATTCTGAATATGCATCACAAAGAGCACAAGATGTGCTGTATGCTAACTGTGTAGTTCAGGAGAGTCTTAACGAGATCTGGCAGACTTCCAGCTTGTGTTAAATTAGTGCCGAAATACTCATGTGCAAGTAATTTGGCTTGTTTATGTACTTTAGCATTAACAAGGTACCCTGTTGAGTCCGTTGGGCAATCATTTTGTTATGTGTTCGAGTTAACTTGTTAGTTGAATTTGAAAGGATAAAAACAAAGGCTGCAACAAAGGCTTCGCTTTCATTATTGATTTATCTGTCAAAAAGTTTTACAATGATGCCATTAATCATTTAGTCTATAAAAATGTCAGGAAAATAGTGGAAATACCTACTGCAAACCACCAAGCCTTTAAAACTGCTTGTTTTTTTCCAACCAGCAGCCCAAAAACTCTAAAATATTCAGTTTACAGTGATGCAAAACATAAAAAGCAGCATTTTTATGCACTTTTGAGGAGTTAGCAGGAGCTAATGTTCGCTTGATAAATGCTAAATGTATTATAAGAAATATTTCCAGATAATTTTCTTTCAGTGTCTAATACCTGAAGGAGAAATAAAACATGGTGTGGATCATATTTCATTTAGATTGTGAACAGTATTACGTGTATGTCAGGTTTATGCATTCTTAAATGTCCAATGTTTTATTCATGTCATGTGTATCAACAAGGAGTCATGGAACGAGCAGGGGTTGCAGAAATAAGGATGCACCATGGGACAGGAAAGGAACAGTGCTAGTTCAGCAGTAGTTGGGTTGAGCAATGCGTATTGGTCGGCTCGGTGGCATCCCTGTTAGTGAACCAATTAGAAGACACAAACCATCATGGATCACACAGAAGCTGCACAGATAAATTGGTAGATTTCTGTTAGTGTAGCAGTTGCTTCAACTTCCAGGGGATTGTAATGTCACAACCTCTGAGTCAGTTTGCAGCGATAGGGAGATCTGAACAATTTCTCCAGCAGTCTCTCTGGGATTCTTCCACTTCTTTTTCTTTGTTTGCCCTTCCCCCTCAAGAATGCTGCGCTGCCAAAGTGTCACTGGGGGTTTTAAATAAATAATCACAATATGCACTTATCAGATGACAGCTCTGCATTCTCTGCAGCAGCCACACTCATCTCCTGGAAGTTCAGGTTTGAGCTGTGACAGGAAGGACAAGTCCCTGCCTGCACCTCCAACGCCAAAACCAACTGTCTCTGTTGAAACAATTACTCATAATACCAGGGGCTCAGCCCACTGAATAGGACTGTTGTTTAGCTGTTGCCATGTGAATATTCCTCACATGAATCATTCTCGATGTTTCTGAACCTGCACAGTTTACACAGACCTTGACATTGGTTTACTGTCAGCTCATAGATATTGAAGGTGTTTTTCCACAAAACTGTCACCTTGTGGAGGCCTCGGGAAAAATGTACAATAAAGCCGTTTGCTTGGAAGAACAAGGTCCAAACAGATGGGCAAGTGAGTGAACAGGAAGGTACTTCCCCCACAGTATGGCTGTGTTATTGCCTGTGCTGCTCTCTCTCCAGAGGCACAGTGTCCTTGGTACAGATGTTGGGATTTCATGTGTGGTTAGAGCTTTTTCATTGCCGTTCACACAAGCCGCTCCTTATGGACAATGGCAGGCGACGGGCACTGAGTGTCTGTCAAACCTTGAAGCTTGTTTGCACAAAACAGAGACTTGAGGCGTGTTCGGCTGGCGGCCGCGCTCGCTGGGGTTTCAAGCGTCTCATATTGGCCATGTCGTGGTTAGTGAAATGTGTAGAAATTATATGTGACTCTGGCCAGAGAGTAAGCTGCGGCAGAGGTGGCCACACCCGGCTCGCCCACACGTCTGCACCAAACCAAAAAACAAAAAAAAAAAGCAGCATGGCTGACATCAGCTGTGGAGCAAGCTGTTTAACCGGTCTGTGGATGGGAGTCGTAATCTAGAAAAGCCGTTAAACTCACCCTCAGGTGGTTGGACTGCTGTGTGTATGTGTACATTTTAAGGAGGGAGTGTTTGCATAGTGTGTACTTCCATTAGGGATTTGTTTGAGTTTGGGAGAAGTGTATTGAGTGTGTTATTTAGACACAGCACAAGCTGGGGATTAGCATTGGTCGAGTTTGCACAAGGGGGCCCTGCCATTGCTAAATAGGGTCACATGCAAAGTATTATGGAAGGGCAGTAATACCACTGTTTCGGAGTCAGTCTGGCTATTAAGCTTAATATATATTCTTTAGATTATAAGCACAATTACCTGAAAAAAATAAGCTTTTGTCAAGTTTTCTGTGCAAGTTAATGACTACATTTAGGTTAAATCTGCTTCATGTTGCATACAGGCAGTGAGACGCTCTAAAAGTGACAGTTATTACCCCTTTAGGGGTCTAAAAATTGCTCACTTTCAACCAAATTTAGCAAAGTTTTAACCGAGACATCTCGACATCTTTTGACCTGCCAATCATCGTGCATCTCTGGGTTTCTTACTCCCATTTGAATCCGTACAAAGCTGTGTTGTGCAGCTTTGATTATACAAGAAACATTACCCGTTTACCCTATTTAAGAAATTATTATTTTATGTCTTACATGCGTCGTGACACCATTAACAATGGTTTTTTTTGTGCTTTCTTTTTCTCAAGCTTGCAGTGCTGTGTCAGTGCCAGACTGACTGCTGTGAACAAACACATCTTATTATGGGAGCAACAGGATCATGGGGGGGAAGAGAGCATTTTAATAGAACAGTTGAAGTAGAGCCAAAGGCAACATGGACACATTTATTCACTTCATTATGTCCAGTCATACTGCTGATATGTTTACCTGAAACTGTGGCAAGAAAACACAATGAATTCCTCTCAGCTGTGAAGGGTATTCACGTCGGGACGGAACATATTTTTTAAAAAGCTTGTGTAATGTTGCTCCTGTAATTAATCATGTCACTCGCTTTAAACCTGAAAGACACTGATGTTTCTTCTTCACTGATGTTAGGAATGAAACTTCCACAGAACTCAAACGCTTAATAGCAATTTCACTACAAAGATCGTCTGGCTTTTTGAAAGCTCGGTCGGTTTTGACACACTTACCTCACCATTCTGAAATATCCTAATTTCACACTACGGGCCATGAAACGGCCTTATCACAGCGACCAGCCCTCGCCTCTGCAGCTGCTCTCTCCTGTCGCAGTCATAGTCCAGAAATGTGTTTTTCTGCTTCAGATTTATTGACTTAAACAGAAAGTATTTACATATGAAGTATCATATTGTACCTCCTGAGTTCTCTCTGTCAAGGAGCCCTCAGTGTGCTGCTTTATTGACCTGCACTGAACCAAACGCTGCCTCCTCTGAGTTATTGAACAAGGAGAGAAGAAGGGAAAGAGGAGTGGACGTGCCTCCCTTGTTGTTTCTGCACAGAGCGCTGCTTGTTCACACATTTTATTGGACAAAATTATTAAGCAGCCTGCCTACAATTTAATAAACTTGTTTTATGTCGGTGAATATTGTAATCCTGTGGGCTGTTTACTCATTCTTTTTACACCCCTGCTACAGAGCGCTATTTCTTCTCAATGGCACATCTGCTGACTGCATCTGTGAGGCGGCGCCAAGGCTGGTAACCAGGTGTGCTGCCGAACAAGAGCCGAGTATTACACAGAGACTCCTCACTTCTCAGGCAGAATGTTCCTCCCACCCTCACGCTGACTGTAGACTCTCAGACGTGCGCCGCAATCTGCCGGGTTAACATGTTGGCCTTGTTTTTTGAAAAGGTCTCTCATGCATATATTTTGTAACATCAACGTTTCAACGTTTTTTTGACAAGGCTGTCTTCATCAAACTCCGGCGAAAACAGCGTTGTCAAGAAGCCTGACAAAAGCTTGTCAAGTGTCAGTTTAACCTTCTACCTATTTGTTTATTTTACATTTGCCGTTGTGAGTGCGCCGCTTTCACCAGGTGCATTTCTTTTTTCATTTGAAAAGGATTTTCTATGTGCCTCAAGTGTAAATAAAAGCCGTCACCATGTCAGGGGAAGCATGAGGACAGTGCTCTTGGTAGATTTGGCTGTAAAAAGAGACTTGTGAAGTCGCACTGCGTTTAAAAAAAATTATAAAAAAAATGGCTGAAGCTTAGCGGTACGCTGCAGTAAACTCACTCTGTGCATCACGCTCATGCTGCCTCGCGTGCCAGACTTCTTAATACCTCGCTCGCATCGTGTCTCTATCTGTGATGTGTGGAAACCAAAAGCTATAACTTTCACAGATAGCAGGCGAACACAGTTACATGCCTGAAAAGAAATATAGATTGAAAACATCCTCAAAGGTTTTCTCTTTCTGAACCTCCCAGCCACAGCCGCATGTACACGGCTGAGAATCCAGGTCGTGTTTACCATCCACAACACTTCCAGCCCTGACTTGTTGGTTTGTATGTGAGCGTTTTGGCAATGATCTCCATGGAGACGTTCCAGCACGTGTTTACGTAACACTCGAGTGTGCTGGAAGCCGCCTCGCACTTTAAACTGTGCTTGATCGTATTGATTTCCTCAGTAATTTTTAATATGTAGTGCAGTGTTTGCACAGAAATGGATGAAATGAAGCTATAGATTGAAATATAATGTGGCATATTCCAGAATAATTGCACGCACATTACAATATAAATGCATATTTTGCTTGATGGGCCTTCACTGTCCTTTAATTAGCTTAATTAAATCATTCAACTGTGTTCTCATCATGGTCTATAAATAAGCCACGTTTCTATTCTGCTGTTCCTCAAGGATATTTTCTGCTGCTTTGGTTCCATAATGCAGTTCTAAGCTGTGCACTGATGCTCATATGAAAATTTGATGCACTACACGCTTGGTTCTCCCTCATCGCTGCACAGGAGCAAAACAAGCCTCTCCCTCTCACATTCCCATTTGATCTGGCACCCCAGCTGTTTCTCTGCTCTCTGTCCTCTCCATCTACCTCCTGGTTCCTTCTTTTTCATTCTCCTCGTCGCTTCAAACGCGCAAAAGCAAAAAAAGAAAAACTCAGGCTTAGGTGTGTCTCTGTGGTACATGCCGATTTTAAAGAAGAAGCCACAGAGAAGTCTCCCCTTCATGAAAAATTCACTGACCTTGGCTGACCTTTGAGGTGTCAGGATTCGTAGAAGCACAGGAACACGGCTTCTGGGTGCTTTTAAGAAACTACCTGGGGAAAACTGCAGCACTGTCCTAAAATGCACTTAGTGTGGGCCTTTGCTCTCTTTTTTGTGACCATTTTTTTTAACCGTTTCATTCAAAACCAAAACAGAAACTGTAAATCCATCATTTTATTAATGATGTAAAACTCACTTAATTTCTCTGATGAACAGTTGGTGAAGCCTCTCTGAAAAGGCTTTGTAGTCGCTCCCTCCTGTTTCTCTCTGCCAAAACCAATTCCTTCATCAGGACGGGAACTTTATTGTTTACAGTGTGGGCGTCGCATGTTCGCAAGGTAGAGTGCAGTGTCTTGCTAAACACATAGAAGGAGACACGGCAAATAGAAGTGCTGCCTGATAAAATGATTCTCCGGGGGAATGAAAGTGCTCATCTCTGTTTTTTCCCTCTGTTTGTCTATTTCTGCGTCTCCCCCCTGCCTTCTTTCATTGTGGAAGCGCTGTGTAATAGTCGTAGGTTACTCTTAGATGTGACAGTGTTTCGGACGCGTGGATGAAAATTAAAACAAAGATCTTTTCTGTCAGTTTTTGGAAAGAACAGAAGGGTTTTTGCTGCCTTTCTGTTTGTATTTTTCTGTTTCTGCTGCTTGTCTTGTCAGCGGCCCCTCAGAGGATCTGCTACAGGACTCTGTGAGCCACACAGAGCACCATATAGTCAGTGTAAACATGTCGGAGCCGGATCTCAGGGTGACGGCCCGGCAAGGTCAGCCAAGGACAGAGCTGAGGACATACACACACCACACAATAATGCTGAACTGCTATTTTATTCATGCTCTCACTGGGTTGAACATATTGAATATTTAGACCAGATGAAATTTAAATGTATCGCCCGCTGTTGTTTTTATTCATTAGGGGCTCAAGGTTTAGAAGCAGGCCATTTCAGGTCAATGAATTCTAAATAGAGTAGAACCTTATTTTTCCCAACTTTAATCCTGTCTGTAGGTGTTTGAATCCAAATGACTCTCTCACTGGATCGTGAACCGCATGTTAAGCATTCGACTAATTTCTGAATTAAGTGCAGTTAATCTGCAACAGCAAGGAGAGTATTTAATGTGAACGCTCTCTGTTCTTGAAAAGTCTGGATTAATGTGGTGTTATTTCAGATAGCGGCTGTTTCAAGGGCATCTCTGCTGCATCTTCAAAGACGAATCGCAACAATTCTCCAAGAAAGAATTGAAATAATAATCAGTTCTCAGTTCTTGGCGCGCTTGTTATGATAAGGAGGAAATATGGGCAAAGAGTTAAAGTGTCAAGCAGGTGACAGCAACATGTCTGATTATTTTTACCGTCAGCGCGGCTAAAATAGAAATGTCAGCTCAGTCTGTGTCAAATTGTTGCCTCAGATTGTGGGTGAATGCCAAACACTGCAGCTTTATATAATTCATGGCACAGTTTTGGAGTTGTTATTACTTATAGTGACATGTATTGAGCTAAACAGAGCTCATTGCTGCAACTGCATGTCCTGCACTTCACTTGTTAAAGTGCTCGGCTTGTGCACTCGAAAACTCTTCAGACTTGGCTCACTGACTCAGAGTTCCCAGCACTTAGGGACAGAGCCCAGCTGATTAAAATGCCATAATTATTTTGGCATTGTAATCATTAGTATAACATTTCATATGGGAAGCTTTCATGCTTTATGAGTTAGAAATGTATTTGTGTGAGTTCATTTATCTTTCTGGCATTTGGAGACTGCAGAAAATTTAGATCCCATAGTTTGCAGGAATAATTGGCTTTTCAAAATAAGGGCGTACATACTTTTTGCCAAATTCTTTTTGCGCACATCCATAATACTGTGTGTATTTCATTTTCCTTTTGTAGCGGTGCAGTAGATCTTTTAACAGGTGGTGCTACTCTCTTAATTATTTTGTTAATTTGCAGCTAAAACACAATGCAAACTGCAAGTGACAGCTTTGAAACGTCATTGACTTTCACCTGATATTCTTAATTGACATGCTGCTCTCTTACAGTCTCAAGAATAAGAAAAAGAAAAAAGAGGACGCTGTTGGGTTTTTTTTTTAGCCACGAGCAGAATTCAACTGACAGCAGCTAAGATTTATAATTCTGCCTGCAATGCTGGATAGTAATGTTTTTGTTTTTTTTTTTGTTTTTTTTTACATTTCTCTAGTATTTTGTAGTGTATTCTAGCCACAGATGTTTGCACCAGCATCACCTCTTCTGTGCAGAAAGCTGCCACTCATTGCCCTGTGTTAACAGTAGACCCTGTAATTCTCTGAATGATGGACACTGCAGCCACAGGTGACAATTACAGGATAACAGTAAAAGGTAAAACATCATGTAAAAGCACAAGTAGAGGAGAGACATAAGTGAACAGACTCACGTTAAATGGACTGCACTTAAACATCGCTTTACGCTACAGGCGGCGCTCATTCACCCATTCACACACACAGTCATACTGGTGGCCGAGGTGGCCCTAAATGTTGCCTCCTGCCACCATCTGAAATGAATCCATACACTGATGAATGCAGCATTGGGAGCTTTTTGGGGTTCTTGCACAACAACACTTGGTCAGGGATCGAACCACAGACCTTTAAATCAGTGGGCGACTGCTCTACCAACCGGTCTGACTAGACCAAGTAAGCACCTTTCTAAAGTCACTTAATCCCACTTTAACAAGCTCAAGCTCTTACATGGACTTACAATTTGTTATTTTTTTGCACTTACCGGTCATTAAAAATGATTTGCAATATATTTACTTCAACATTTTATTCATCATCACTTGATTTTACAACATCCTCACCATTCCAGATACTTGTATTATCACACAAATGAATAGGCTCCTTTTTTTGTACACAGATAGCAGCCGTCCAACTGTTATCCAATCCAATTATACTGACATCCACCCTACGGCTAATCAAACTTTTAATTCTCTCATGGTGCCTCATTCTGTAATTGGTTTATGCAGTGAAACCAACAAACAGTGCACATCTAGACTAGTAATCCCCTGACAGCCACACATGCTGAGTCTGCTAAATTAGCTCTTAACAAATAAACAAAAAAAACTTCAGAAAAGTTTAAGGAAATCCGACCCTTGTTAGTTGGATGTAGGAGACCAGCAGGGACCTGTCATGGAGTATTTGAAGAGGGGTTAATGGTAACTCCGTGGGATGAAGACTAAGCTGGAAGAACGATTCTACTGTAAAATGGTAGATTGCAACATAATTGCTTAACTTGATGCTCCTCTTACTGCCTGCCTAGTTTGAACCTACCATCACAGAGGAATTAGACATTTTCTTTGTTTTGAAGTGGAGAAGTGATAATGTTAGTTATTTGCCTTTCTTCCATTCTTCTCTTGTAATCACTTGGATTAACTGCAGTTGTAGCTCAACTTGAATATGTGACTGTAGCCTCCAGCAGAGCCTCAGTGGATGCCGCGTACTTAAAGATTGGGAATGAATGCTGTTTTTAGACATTCCCAGAAGCTGGCTGCAGATGACCCGTTGTGTTAAATGGCAGTAATGGCGCTGTGGGTGTGAACAAAGTGCTGGATGCAACTACTAGGTGTGTTATCCCTATAAAAACGTTAAACGCAAGAGCAATAAAGAGTGTCATTTGCATGATTTACTTTTCAAGAGGCGGCTTCAGAAAAAATGTTGAACACAGACAGAAATATGTCCTCCGTGCCTTAACATGAACAAGAATTCATCTTGTGGGAATTAATTGCGCCATTTTAACAGGGTTCTTTGTATAACAAGCATGCAGAGGTTTTGGCTGCCTGTCCACTGTGGGATTTTGTCAAGCTCCCTGCAAAAATGTACAATGGCCTCTCTGATTGCTTTTGTAGCAGCCCCTTCATGACCCCCGGCAGGGTGAGCATTTACACTGCTGCTGGCTTCTTTTTCAGCAGACGTGAAGGAGATCCTGAAGTATAGTGACTTGAGGTACTGTACTGTTTCTGGCTCGAAGGAGTTGAAACAGCAGCTCAAAATAACAACCTCCCCAGCTCACAGGGCCCTTTGTAACACCTTTTTCAGTTGCGAGGGGAGAATTATCACAAAACTAGCAGCAGAAAGCTCTCCTGTGTGCTTTGAGACCCATAAACGATGGTGATAGGCTCTCTAGCTGAGGTAGAAAGGGCCTATAGAAGTGATCTGAATAATAATTTGTAAAGAATAACAATCTGTTTGCACACGCTCAGTCAGAAACCTTTGTCTAAATTGACTTGTGAAGCGAGTTCCCTGGAGTTTGAGTGTGCCGTTTCCTGCGATCACAGGGCTGACTCATTTTAAGGTGTGCAAGGTAAATCATGTCTGGGCAGGTTAGTGGAGTTGTTTATGCTCTTCTTCTTGTATCGAAACATAAGCAGCTGGCTGTACGGCCCGCAACTCTTACATCCTGACAGTGGGGATCCTTCAGGTGCTCACTGGAGTGTGTCACGGGTGCAGCCGAGCCAGCTGATACGAAGGTTGAGAGCCATCAGCAGAGTTCAACAATGTTTCACACTCCTGCTCTGACTGGCTTGCTTGGTGGAGGAAAAAAAAAAAAAGCAGCACAAACAACCTTGGAGTTGTGTCCCGTCACAGTTCATCAGCCAAGCAAAGTCAAGCTGGCTGAGCTGTGGGAAAGAGGGGAGAGTCACCTCAGCCTGTCCAGGCCTGCTCACCCTGCAGGGGAGTGGCAGCACATTAACAAAGCGCCTCAGCCTCCTGCGACGAGGAGCCGGAGCAGCCGCGATCTGTCCTTCACCCAGCTAATCAGCCAAGGAGTAGGACACAGACCTGGCTGCCCCGCGCCCCGCTAACAAACCGTCGATCAGGATCTCCATGCAAAATATCATGCAGGATAGATATGGCTCTTTCTGCTCGGCTGGTCTCACGGACAGAGGCCGAGCACGCCTTTGTCATGTGGCATTCTCCTAACTAGGTCACAACAAGTTTCATTTTAGTGCAGCCGAGCGAGATCCGCTCGTAGCTAGAAAATGGATATATAAATATTAAACAGTTTTTTTTACTCATGTTTTTTTTTTCTCTTCACACAATAACAGGATTAAAAAAATGGGACAAGACATTTGTATTCATAAAGTAAATTGCATTTCAAAACTATAGCAAAATTATGGTGTGCATGATAATTGCTAAATAACTAACTGTTTGGGGAATAGGAAGACAACGCACTGTTAATTGCCGAGCACCATCGATGTTCCCACCTCCCAGGAAACTAATGTCTTTGATCACTGTCGGAATAAATAAAAAGATATGCAGTTAAATCTAAATGCATCTGCTATTAATGGTGGTTTGCTGGTAAATCCACTTTCATTAGGAACAAAAAG
>CAFUXE010000322.1:415003-446524 GCA_903364295.1 Serranus cabrilla
GAAATAATTTACATCGTTAAAAAACACAGTTGGTCAGTATACATGTAAATGCCTTTAAAACTGCACTTTTTTTCTGAAGCTTTTTCTTCACACATTAAGTAAAATGTCAAAATTGCAGAAGAGAAAATTACTGTCTTTTGCAACAGGATGATTGTGAAAAAATTGTGCTGAAATATGCATAGGTCTACGGCTGGATATGATTTGAATCTCAATTCAATATCAGAGTTTCATTACCAATATATTTTTTGTTATACGAGCTTGTTTTTCTGCAGAATCTTTGGGGGAAAAAAGATAAATTTGAAGTTTAAATCATTGAATTTTGCAGTAAGTTATGCTTCAGATTTTGGGACCAAAAAGGCAGCGAGCTCCAGTACCCAGTCGTAAATAAGTCAAACGTATCCAAAAGTGTCTTTAAAATATCTTTCTCCCCCAGTGTGACTTCAGGTCACTGCACCTCGTCTCCCCTCCGGTCCCTCTGACCTGGTTTGACACAGACGACTAAAAATAAAAGGAAAAATGCAAACATGTGAAGGGCCAAAGAGCAGCTGCAAATGGAGATGTGACCTCGCACCTCGGCAGCACTTTCACTCCTTTCCTCCTGCAAACCCCGTTTCACACCTGTCTGCAAACACTGCTGCAGAAGTGTGAACTTGCTTCTTTCACCTTTCGGGCTTTGCTTCATCTTCATCAAATATCTAAATGTGGAGAGCTCTTAGATTAGTCATGTTGCTTCTGTGGTGTAAAAATTCATTAACCTGTTCATCAGTAACCGTTTGCATTTAATCTATGAATCATTTCTTATCAATCTTTTGCACTCATTAGTGAAACAATAAACGTTGTGGCAGTAAATTGTAGGAGTGATGAGAAAATGAGCAGGTCTGATGCTCCGATACTGCTTGTTTGGCAGCATCTTAAAAGTCTCTTTGTTATGAGCGTCAGTTTCGTCAGCGACTTTATTTTCTCACGGCAAACAGAAAAGAGATTACAAACCATATTAATGTGATAAAAAGTGCAGCACAATGCGCCTCTGTGTTCAGCCACTGAATCATATCAGGAAAGACCAGCTAGGTGACTGTGTGGGGGAGGGATCCAGGAACCTGTGAGACTGGAAGTACTCTGGAGATGAAAGAAGTGATGAGTGGTGTGTGGGACACGCTTCAAGATATCTTTTGGTGAAAGTCACCCATCCCTTGAAGTCTTATCCCATGGCTAAAGCTATAGTATTAGGTTTCATTTCATAGATTATTGTGAGATACAATGTCAAAAGAAGAACATTTTCTCTTCTGTGGAGCTCTGAGTGGAATGCCTACCAGAGGGGATGAAATCGGTAAGGTATCCACAGGAGCTGGTATCTTAATTCACTATCATCCAAACTCGGGCTGAAGTAAATTGAAATGTCCATTTCTGGATTATGATTCCATAGAGCATGACCAGCTGTTGCAGCCTGTGAGACCTTCTTTTTATTTAAAGAAAAATGGTTTCAGCGAGAGAGAAAACGTGTGGCCAAGACACAATAAACTCTGTGATTCGAGTAACTTATTTGGAGAGACTTCAAGTGAACTTCAAACATCTCTTTAATGATCTATAATCCTTTGGCAAATCTTCAGTGGGCAGCCAGGCTTTCAAAGTTATTTTTACCAGGATGTGGAAATCCTTGATGAAATTAAGTCTGAAGCTGGAAAAAAATACATTGCACCAGAAGCTTGTCGCTCTATATTTTATTCTGGAGGTTTTTTAAGCTAAAGCTAAAGGCCAGCACATGCCCTTGGTTGTACAAAAATATGATCACCTCCTACTGAGAAGCACATTTTTCCTTTTTGATGTGACGACATGCAGAAGGAAGGAAAAAAAAAAAAAGAGGAAGAGCCAGGTGAAAGGTTCTTTGCAAGCCAAAGTAGCGCTGTCAGAAAAAAAAAACGTTGAGTCTTAATGGAGCCATTGATCCTGCGCCAATGGAGGACACACCCAGTAGGGAACTGGCTCACAGCGAGGAGACAGGTGTTCGCTCGATATCTGTCCCACTTCTCTGACCTTAAAGCTTTTAATCAGCTCTGCCAGGGAGCTTGTCAATCCTGTCAAACAATGAGCAGCCCACAGTATAGACACAGTAAGGGAGGGCAACGTGAGGGTAAGAGCTCCAAATAATACTCCTGCAGCCCGGAGGAAAGAGCCTGTACATGCAGTGTACAGCTATTTTGTCTGGGCTCCCACCGGACGGGGCCCCGGCGTCTTTGCGCCAGCTACAGCAGCAGCCTAAACCGTGTCAGCAGATTTCAAAGGCTATTAATGTCAAAGCGTAGGTGTTCATGTGAGTGATTTCATCTGGGAGGAAGTTTGTTTGTGGGTACAAAAAGCTCTGGGTTGACTTCCTTAGCGTCACTTAGAGGGACGCTGGCATCATGGGAGACGGGTCCCTCGCCGGCTCACGAGCACGGCATGCTAATCACACTCCCGAAAAAAAGTCAGCCGCTCCATTGGTTGAGTGAGTGACAGCAATTTCGATATGCCGTAATTGAGTTGTTGAATCTCCCTGTGACTGCCTGCTTCACTTTCCCTGCTTCTGATCAATAGTAATACACTATCAGGATTTGTCAGCTATACTTTTTTTCATTGTCTCATCAAAGCCCTGCGATCCAGAAGCCGTCCCATTCCCACAGACTCATTTCACTGCATCCTTCTGCATTTTGAGTCTGAATTGGCATCGCAGTGAAGTTTAACTACAGAATATCTCTTAACACGGAGGGTAATTACAGTGCTGGTTTGATTGCAGTTAATAGCACAAGCTGTCAGCAGAGCAGTCACACAGCAGTCACACAGCTACAAGTTGGCCACGATGAAATTACATTGAACCGCGCAATTATCTCCAGTCACTGGCTCTGTTCGCCATTGTTCATTTTATCTGGATGCTGCTTAGTATCTAGTTTGTGACTGAAGTGTTGAGATTAGTAAGAAGTGATTGTTGATACTTATTGTAGTCAAGCTCCAGTTTTATTCAAGACTTGGAGCTAAACATGTTGAATCCCACCTACTTGAGTTTCAACAGCAGCTACACTTAAAAAAAAAAAAGCTATGAGTTCATTTCCTGACTTTTTTCAAGCCCCCAGCCCGCAGCCCACCCACTGTGGTGTTTTCAGATGAAACTTTGAGAAACCCAGAGTCATTTTTTGTGACTTTTGATTCCTGTGATTGATTACTGCTCCCATTCTTTCTCTTCCCAGTCACATTTCAGAAGTGCCTTTGCTGTTTTTTCGAGCCGTGTACATCTTTGAGAACACATCGAATGCTTTTTGTGTCCCGGGTCTCTGTGTCAATACACATTGTTAGACATCCAACGGCCAGCGGAGACTGGAGTAACTCATACCACCCGACTCAGCTTTCAGACCGTTCCTTTCCCCTTGCTGTGGCTTTGTGGTTCCCTACTTAATGTCTCCATGCCAGTTGTTTTTCTCTTGAAAGGCCAATTGCAAAATGTGCAGACATTTAAGTGCTGTTATTTCATGTGTTCTTTCAAATCTCTCCATCAAAAATAATGTCACAATATGAAGAATGGAAGGCGTAGATGCCTGAAAATAAAGGTCTGGAAAATAGCTCCAACTCATATTTTTTTGTAAATGTTTTAGAATATCTCAATTTACCAATACTATGTATTCTGACAAGCAGTCACACACGAGAAATGGGTGTGGTGTCAGAAAGATGTATAAGGAGATCTGTGTTTCATAGTGTATAGCCGAACGTATGGAAACATACTGAGCTGTGAGAACGTTCTGTATAGGGGGAGGCTGGGAGGCGGGTGGAAAAGACAATACTCCATCACAGCTGGAAAGCACATGCAGCAGAATATGAACATGGTCCTGAGATGTGGTGAGCATTCCTACGGTTATATGTATGTGGAACATGGAGCCCTTACTCGCCTTGGAAAGATAGGCTGTGGTACGTGGTTTAGGAAATGGTTCAGTCCCGGTCTCGGAGTTCTGCCGAGAACCGCTGGATTTCATAGAGGTTTATGATCAAAACACACATGAAAAAGGGGAATTTGGCAAAGGCCTGAAGCCAACATTTATGCCGAAACACTGCGTGTTCCCATGTAGCCATCTCTGCCACATATTAGCATCAATCTTGTCATTTTGTTTACATGTCATACTTGCTGTTGACGCTTCTACTGTAATTTCTGTGTCAGTTTTTACAAGGAGGGTTCAGAGTCAAGGATGCAGATGAATTCAGGGCAAAATGATCGTGAACAAAGAGACTGTCAGTTAAACCGCGGCAAGGAATGCCTTTTAAAAATGTGCATTCATTACCGGTATGAGAAACGATTTAAATAACAAGATAAGATAACATGTTCAGGGATAAAATACGTGTAGCATGTCTAACTTTATCAGCTTAAGTAACTGTGCACATTCATTCCTCCAGTGGTGGAAACAGGATACTAATCCATGCCTAAATGATGTGACTGCAGGGCAAAATTCATAATCGTGTTTATTTGTACTTAATTCCTTCTACACGTGTAGAGAGATGACTGGTTCATTACAGTATTAGGTCGATGCTACTGGTGAGCTGATTTCATTGCTTTCAGTTTGCATGAGATGTTGCTGCATGTGATGCGAGGGCGGGTAATCAGCTAAAGATTTGCTATTGTGACAACACTTGTTTTGAGCAAATGCACGGCATTTGTCAGAGTCCCATGGTGATCATGACTCAGACACATACTAAGTGTGCTTGTTAATTGATAGCAGACTGGGGCTTCTGCCCACTGCCCACTCCAGCTGGAGTGTGAATTCCCTCTCCTATATGTTAATGGAGCTGCTGTATAAATGGCCTGCGCCAGCAATGCTGGAGAAAAGTAGCATGGTGCAACGCACCAACAAGCAGAGCTGTGTGCACATTGCCCCTGCTGTCCTGTTTATGTCCCAACGACAATTAGAGATGCACTTTGATGAAAGCCACTTCTTCTATTTTTTTATCACAAGTCTTTAAAAATGTATGACATGCACAGCATTAATTTCTTTCAAGAAATCTTCGGAGGCCGCACCGACATCACACAGAGCGGAAATGTCTGAAGGAAATTACACGTGACTCTAATCAAATATTGATTGTGCGCTCTCTTTTCTTGCTTTAATAAGCCACTGGTCATGCAACAGTGCTCCTCGCCATACTTATAGTGGACCTATTTACCCCCCGAAGACTTCCCTCCTGCATGCCTGTAAGATATCAGCTGGCCTTTGTCTGAAAAGGCAGAAAAACTCCTCCAGTAAAGGTCAGCACAGGTCAGATGCCAAAAATGATATCTTTGCTCTCGCTGAGTATTTCTAAAGGTCACCTTGCATGGGGTGTATGGATTTACACCCATTTGATGTGTTTCGTTCAGCATGCAGGAGGTCTCTGCATCGCGTCCACCTCCGTCCTTATGCACTGCCAATAATCAATAACCCAGTTTCAGCTGAATAGTAGTTTGATTTGAAATGTTGTATAATGCATCCAGCACAAGTGGTTGGCATTATCACATGGAAATACTCAGTGTTTGTGCTCTTTGCAAGACTTATCTTTACTTGTGGACAATGGAACAGATGGTGTGAGAGAAGGATTTGTCATGCATGGTTGTCCAGGGCCAGACTCTTTCTCAGCACTTTTTGGCAGGACTTTATATGCATTTCATGCCGTATTTGCAGAGTGCTTAACAGAGGTATAGGGTGCTGCTGGCTCAGACTGAGCCACCCCCACCCTATACGTCCAGCTCCAAAAGCATTCTTATACATAATCCTGTGTGCTTTTGTTGTCCGGTGCGTATCCAGTGAAAATGTTAGTGCTTCATAGTCACACATGCAGCATTAGTACTGACTCCTCACAGCCAGCAGGGGGTTAGGGCTGCAACAAATGTTTGTTTTTATTAGCAAATAATTCTGCCAGATAGTTCTTACAAGATGTTTTAATCTATAACATGTCAAAAAATAGTGAAAAATGTCTTTTTCAAGTTCCCTGAGCCCAAAGGGAATGTCTTCAAACGGCTTGTTTTATTAGTCCAAACCCCAAGGACGTCAAATGGTATAAAGAGCCGTAAATCTCCACATAGTGGAGGTGGGCCAGCAAATGTCCAGCATTCCTGCTTTATAGGTGTCTTAAAAGATTAATCATTAATCAAAATGTATATTCTGCCGTTGATTGGCTGTTTCAGCACATTTCTGCAGGTGAAATACGGCAGACCACGGTTTACCTGTGTCCCCACTTACATGCATCGTGTTCTCTCTACATGACATCTCAGGTGATTTAAATAGAACCTTAGTCCACCTTTAAATGCCAAATGAATATAGATCCAAATTAATTTTCATGTACTCCTCCATTAAAAAGACTATTCAGGGTGATCCCTTCTGACCTTTCCCACGTGGGTTGCATCCTAACCTGAGGGCATGAGGGGAGCATGCTCCAGCATCGCTTACTGTAGCCTTACGTCGCCTGTGTCAAAAGAAATGCGCACACAGCCTCTGTGTCACCCTGCGCTAATGCTGAGATTTCCACGGGAGGTGTGTAGCCTGCAGCATCATCTCTCCTCCACTCTAATATCCTGAGTGCTATAATCTGCTCACCACGTCTGACCCACTGCGTGTCACTCTCACTGCTTACCCTCCCCCGTAACTCCCCAAAATCCTCTACATCACATTTATGTAACCCCACCCCAGCCCGTAACTCCTCCCCGCTGTGGGTCTATACCTGCAGCCGCGGCGGCTCGGCCTGTCTGAGACCATAATGCATCACTTTGCAGCGTGCCTGTGGCCCCCTTTTTATTTATTGATCAGCTCTTTCCTATTAAGACATCCAACAGCTGCCCTCGTTTGAAAGCCCTGGCAAACTTTTGCATTATTGAAAAATAACCAGCGCACATCCTCGCGCACGCTGCTGGGCCCATTCTGCGGAAGAGATGCTTTGTTGACTAATTGTCTGGTCTGTGTAAGTGCTCCCCAGTGTCCTGGCTTGAGATCTGTCTCATAAAGCATAATATTATCTAGCTGTTATTGCCCTCGCACCACAACATTTCAGATCCCACACTTTGACACGGGCAGTCCCTGGACCGGTGCCTCGTTTCCCCTCCTCGGTTTCAGTCAAACAAGCACAACTGGATTGCTTCCAGTCAGTCATTTACCAGGATGGGGGAATCTCCCTCCCCTTCACATGTACCCGGCCTTTTGTTTGCTGACAGTTGCTTGCTATCTGGTATCAGTGGGTGATGTCATCTCACCATTTGGTCAGGTAACGTCAATGCTGTTTATTTTGTGTCGTAGAACCGAAACCGTGGTGGCCTTGTTTAGTTAAGCTGCAGGGGGAGGGAGGAGGGTCAGAGCTCTCTGATACTGTGTTTACACTCGATACGTGACACACTCTCTCCCTCTCTCCCTCTCTCCCTCTCTCTAGGGCAGAAGCCTTTTTTTATTTTTGGCCCAGCTTTATTTGTCATTGCCGCGGTCAAAGACAACTAAAATCCCAGATTACTTCGAGCATATTTCCTATTAGACCCGAATAAATAACACATTAATTACAGGAAATCCACCGGCACTGTTCCCCACTGTATATATTAAATTCAAAGATTATAGTAAGAGGATCCCACAAAAAGAGCATCATATACTCCACTGTGTCATCACTGTTTGGTTCTTTGAAATAGTCGGTAACAAAATGGAGTAGCTGTGTTTTCCAGTGTTTCATTCATGGATGAATCATTATCACGCTAAAATAAGATGAGAAGCTCTGTTGCAGGCGAACTGATGCATCCCCTTGACATTTGAAATGCCTTAAAGCAGCTCGAGGGGCGTGTGTGTGTGTGTGGGCTTGTGCTCTGAACCTTGTGTTGCCTCAGAAACGATGGATGCAGCTACATTAGGTGAGAATTGGTGCATACGGTTGACTGGCCGATGCTATGCACAGTCAACCTGAAAGTTGTAATTCTATAACTCATGTGGAAAACACACGACTACTGTGCCGCGGCGCTGGCTCATTACACCCCCCCACACACAAACAAACGGCCATTGGGAATAGTTAAAATGAAATGTACGACGCCTTTCATGGAGCAATCCCAGATTGGGAAGTTGCCTAACATAATAAATATTCCCGATAATCATTAACATTTACAGCTTAGCAGATGTTACATTGTCCTCGATGAACGGAGTCTGTTGTACAAAAGACTATTTCAAATTTGAACCAGATAGTGGAAAATTAGGAACAGGTCTACTAACCATCTGTTACAGCGAGCTTTCGCTTTCCTTTGCAGTTGAATGTTTGCTTGGGGAGACGGAGGGTAAAGAGAGCTGGTTTGGCAGGTGCACCATTGTTTACCCAAGAGGCCGACTGATGCTCCATCAAATAGTGTCTGAGTGTAGATTAAAACAAATTGTCTGACACATACTGCTCCATCTCCAAAAGCTAAATGGCCACGCTCGACAAAATAACATTAAACATATAATATGGCTGCTCGTGCTAAATGAAGGGCCCTATTGGATGTGTTAGAGCCTCCATCAGAGTGAGACAGTGCCCAGTTATCCCAAAGAGTATTACCATCATTTATTTTATAAAGCATTTCGAGAAGCACTTCTATCTGTTGATAGCATCAACAAAATGCAACTGGTTGAATTCCAAAATACAGACAAAAAAAAAACTTCCATCAGGCAAATAAACAAGCAGCTAATGGGTGAGTGTTGTTTTGTGTGTGTGAGGCAGAAGATTTGGACTCCCCCTCTGAACACCCCATGTGTGGTCATGAATAGGGGAGCACAGAGGACTTTGCCATCGCCGTGGGAACTGGGACTACATTAAACAGTCATTATCCCGACTGGCTCAAGCCACGGTTTATCTATCCCGCTTAAGTAACAATGG
Source organism: Serranus cabrilla (assembly GCA_903364295.1). Classification (NCBI taxonomy): domain Eukaryota; kingdom Metazoa; phylum Chordata; class Actinopteri; order Perciformes; family Serranidae; genus Serranus; species Serranus cabrilla. The sequence goes on from CAFUXE010000322.1 coordinate 423,857, forward strand.
AGAAACCAAAGCATATCAAGCATAAAGATGTGATGTGTCTCCAAGCTTTAATTCTGCATTTGGGAAGAAGTTTATACCAAAATATGGCTGATTTATCTGCTCAAATTTTGTCAGAAAGACTAAAGTGAGCGCTCAGCCCAGTTTAAGTGGAAACTCTTCACTCTCTCCTCCCCTTTAAGAGAAGGCGCCATTCATGTCCAAGCTGGGTGCAGTTTAATGACATCACATTACACACTTTTCTGAGTTTTTAAGTATTCAAGCTTCAAACAGCGACATTTCACTGCCATTTGGGACTGACAGTGGGCCAAGTTGCCTGCTGCAGCTTTAAATAGAAGACATTAATGAGTGCCTCTTCTAAAATATGCATCGAGTCCCATTTAATCTTTGCCTTCCTCACATTGCAGCAGCTAGAGGTGAATTATTCTGAACTTTATTTGACTCAGGAGCAAATGGATTTCTCTTTGGATGAGCTTGGCCCAAGTAATGGTAAACGAGCCAATAATTGTCTCCTGAAATATTGTTGGTTGTTGGCCAGTTCAACTAAAAAAAGAGAGACAATAGTGCTACATATCTATCGTGAGATGAGCTGCCAAGTAGCAGTTGTTTTATGGAAAAGCAGCTTCCTCGGCTTTAGAGCAGGCGCCTGCTTTTCAATTTAAGGCTTTATGGTGTTGTTATTGTTTTATATGTAGAGCGAGGTCTGGTTTTACATTGTACTGACGAATATCTGGGATTAAACACAAGGATGAATGTACTATGTTTGGTGTTGAAACTTTAATTTGATTTTTTCTCTCTGCCGGAGAGACAAAAAGCAAATATTAAATGTTAATGTCATGTTTCTCATTCATTTTTGATTCGTTACAGAGAGGAATCAAGCTTGTTTTTTTTTAGTTTGTGTTTGTTTTCCCATGTGAGTAATAAATGTCTGCTTGATTTGAACACATTCTCTCTCAGTTTTTGTGATAGGAATACTTTGTAGTGACGAATGCCCTGCAGGAATGCATTAGGGACGCACAATATATGTCTGTATATATAACTTATCGAGTGATTATGGAACATTTTTAATATTGTGGCAGATATCACAAAGCTTAATTTGGCAAGTCAGAGATATTAATACAGTGACATGTCTGATTTGACAGATTATGACAAATGCCAAAGTATGAGTCTGAGCACTTCTTTGTTTTTGTTTCTAATGGTCAGTAGGGGGCGACGCCACTGGTTGCAAAAAGAAATTTCAGGAAATAATTCTTACTTGGTTTATTATCTCAGTAAACATTCTCATAATGAGTTTTTGTTCTTAATTGCTCATTTCACATCTTCTTTAAGACAGCATCCTGTCATTTTGTATGCTTTAGGGCGGAGCTACGTTGTGATTGACAGGTCTCTGCCATGGAGCACTGTGTGTTTTGTCTGTGAACTTTTACCCTTTTCCAGTTCTATGTTACTTAAAAATGTTAATGTTCAGTTGGACCTGTAGAAACATGTTCCGGCTGCAAAAAAAAGCAAGATGGCGACTGCCAAAATGCCAAACTTTAGGCACTACATCCATTATTTTTATCCAGCTCGTGGCAGTAGTGATGTCAGATTTGGTAGGTTGGAGCAGTGGGATTTTATAAAAGCCTTTCTTCCATCAGGTGTACATGAACTGCAGGTTATTAACTTCTTTTGTAAATGCAAAAATGTGAAATCAGCGGTTATACTATTGCTATCGACCATGAGAAGCAGGTAATCAGGCCTATCGGTGTCAGTTGAAAAAAGAATCAATTTTGTGCAGCTGCAGTCTGTATTTTCCTGGACATTGTCCTGCAGACACCATAGGAAGTCCATTTGACTGAAGGCAGTTATTCGGTGCAGGAAATTGTCCAATGTGCCATATGCAAACAACACAAAGCACATGCTTTTCCTTGCTGCCTGACAGGCCAGATCTTATTACAGTTGAATGTTCTGTGCACAGCTCTGTGCTGCGGCCTTGGGAGTCTCTTGCTATCAGTGCAGGGCCAGACGGTACAGCAGCTGTTTTAATAGTGCCCCTTATGTCCCCCTTGATCCAAGTCAGCTCACCTGGTGTGAATCAAACCACTCTTTTTTATATTCTGCCAGCTTGGGCATACTTTGTTTGTTTGTCCTATTGCTTTTCCTTCCAGAAATAGGGCTCCTCTCTCCACTGGCAACTCTCAAGGCAACTGTCTTGCCCCAAGTGTATTAGTGCATGACTGTCCCCCCAGTCACCCTCTTGTCAGTGTTCGAACAAAGAGCAGCAGCACAAGCGACAACCCCAGCCAGCCTCAGACCCGCAGCACACCTACAAATCTCCCTAAAGCTCCGCCTCCCTCTTTGTCTCCATCTCGCCAGTTCTGCATCTCCACTACTTTGCCTCTCGTTGCTTCTCCCTCCTCTGTTTCTGCACCGCCGGCTCTCATAACCCTCAAAAAATCTATCTTCTTAATGCATCTCGCATGTATGTGGCTCTGCTCTTCTATGGCTTTGCCGCTCTGTGGTGTAGTCTGTAATTACAGCTCTGCTGTGAGCTCAGCCAAGGACTCCTCCAGTCCTTGAGTGAAAGGGGTCCCCGTGGGCGCCCCCGGTCCTTCACGGAGGGGATTTGGGCTCTGTGGCTGTGTAATTATGCCTATTCCTCTGGTTTCCATTTGCGTGAGCTGCTGTTTATTTGGTTCAATCTGAGTGGGGAGCATCAGGCTCCAAGGAGGCAGGGCAGAGCGAGGGAGGGAGGGGCTGCAGCTTTTCAAACAGCCAGCCCCTGCCAGGATTGTTTTAGCATTCAAGTGGGTGAGGCCTGGCCAGGTACATATTTATGAGTTTTTACAGCCCTGCTGCACACACAGCCCCCCACTTCGCTCCAACTTAAGATTAAACTTTAACTAGTGTTGTCACACAGTAAATTGTGTTTGCTATTTCAAAAAATATCATACTATAGCTGCCACAACTGGTAATCTAAGCTGTGATAAAACGGAGTAAAGCACTGCCCCGAGGTGCACAAGGACACAGGTGTTTCTCAAGGTGCAGATGACAAGGTTGCCAGTCCTCCCTGTCAAACTGTATTAGTAAATCAATCTGTCATCCTCAAATCCCCCAAGTTTAAATCTCTATAGAGAGGGTCTTGCTGATGTGGTCAGAAGGAAATGAAAGATGATGTGCACTCAGTAACTTCAAAAGGTTGTCACTTTGTTTTTTTATATGATTTGATGTTGGCGGCGGAGGCCGTGCACGAGTGAAAGTATACGACAATGGATAGAAATTGCCTTTCTGTGGTAATGTGTCGCTTTCCAGCATAAACCATTCAACCCGAGAGTTGTGCGCCCACCGTGAAAGATGGAAAAAAACACATTGTTCATCGTAATGTCCTTTGAGTCACAGTCTGCACCAACTATTTCCTTTCTTCGTGCATGCATTGTGCCCCAGTGTCCATCGCCTGACTACCTACAGTTTTTATGAGCAGAATCTTCAAAACAATCGCTGCTTAGACAGTTTGACAGCCTGCATGCACATTCCCCGTCCTCGCCACTCCAGATTCATGTATAGCCGGAGATAGACTCCATCAGACATTGTTTTCAGTGGGTGGATACATAAATGGATCTCTCTCACGTATTCTTACACATTTCAAAGCCCCCCTGTGGAAACTTTATCTCTGAACACAACGATTATCCATCATTGCGATGCAGCTCCTCTGTTAAAGAGGAGCTGTGTTTGCTGGGCGTGTGTGTAGGCCCCAGTCCTCCACTTGAGGCCACAACATATTTCCTCTCTGTTTATGACTTTATTCACTGGTGGCTTTATGAGTCCAGCGTGATTAACGGAGGAATTTCTGTCTTTCTTCCTGTGGGTCCTCGTCTATCCATAGGAGATAATTATAGCTGTGGCTGGTTGTAAATACAGGCCCAGCCAGAGGTTGACGGACCAGGAAACGGGAGATCGTCAGGCTTCACCTGGAAAAGGATATAAATCAGCCTGAGATAACAAAGATGTGTCAAAGACAACAGGATGCTGGAGCCCTGCAGCAGTTCAATGACACATTTGTTCAGTCTGCAGTCGTTTTGGAACCCAGATCAGGTGTGAATAAGAGCTGCAGTTGTTTTTGTGCAGTTAAGACCCAGATTGAAGCATCAAAGAAGGATGCAAGCAGGAAGACAATTATTTTTAACATGGATTCATCTGATGATCTGTTTTTTTTTTATTTACCAATGAATTATTTAGTCCATAAAATCAAAGATATTTAGTTTGCAAAGATAAAAAATAGACAAGAGAAAGCTGTGTGGATAGTTTGCTTCATAAATGACTTGAATAATGAATTGATGATCAGTTTGTGCACTAGATTAAAGCAGGCATGCTGAAAGGGACAGCAAATGCCAGGATGTAGACTCATGATGCATCAAGTAATAAGCCCAGGGCCACGAGAAAGAAGTTCGCTTCACTCCAGAGTGTATAAAGAGGTCAACGTATGCATAAAACACCGAACCACAGGCGAGTTTACACAAGGTCCGTCCTTGCTAATTGACCTTTTTTCTTTTGCTACTAAACTCCCTACAGGCTCAGATAGTAGGGGAGAGAGGCGTACTTGCTGGCTTTTTTATATGGCTAATGTGTGTGTTCTCATTGTTTTGAGTGCTTACACAGGGCTGCACATTGTTTCTTTTAATAGGAGCTCCAGGCAGTCATTGAAGTATTTGTGAGTAAAAAGTAATTAAAATTACAATGGGGTAGCCAGTGTGTTGCTGGGAAGGTGGAGAGGAAGCACAGCAGACGATGACTTGGCTCCAACTCGCTGCCCTTGTACTCATTCATTAGTGATGCATTGGTCCTTCCATCTCATCAGAAACAGCACCCTGGTGGACAAAGACAGGGTTGTATGGATGTGCCCATTATGTTAATAACTCCCACAGCCTTTACACACCACCATGTACCAACTCTTTACGCTGATGTATAGCGAGCAGACGTTACTTGTGCAGCATATGGAGAGTGTGTGGCTGAATCCATGAGTCTGACAGGGAGCGCTGTGCGTGCATGTACTACCTACAAGGCTGAATTGACTTCTTGACTTTCAACGCATGTACTTGCTATTGACTAGAGTGCTTTGTTTGGCCTTGGACACTTGTTAATCGTAATTAAATGTTTTTTTTTGTCTGCTTCTTCTAGCTGGCAACGGGCAGAATGTTCAGATGGACTCCAGTAAGTCTGGCTTTGTGGGTTCGCAAGTGGAGCTGCGCTGCATTTTCATCAACAGTAACCCGCCAGTCAAGATCTCTCAGGTCACCTGGCAGAAGCTCCTCAACGGCACCAAACAGAATGTGGCCATCGCCAACCCGGCCCTCGGCGTGTCCGTCCTGCCGCCCTTTAAGGAGCGGGTGAGCTTCAAGCAGGCGGCGGTCCGTCATCGTACGCCCTCGCTGGAGGACACCACCATCGTGTTCTCCAACCTGCAGCTGTCCGATGAAGCTGCGTACATCTGCGAGTACACCACGTTTCCTGCAGGAAACCGGGAGAACATGGTCAACCTCACTGTATTTGGTAAGGACTGTCTAATGGAATGTTTTAGTCTGCAAATTATAAATGCTGCAGCTTTTAAACAAAGTAGAAATGGTAAAATCTTGTATTTTAGCCAATCTTTTAGCCAGTTCTTTTTAGTAAAAGCAAACAGTTGATTTTCTTCTCCATTAGATTAAATATGTCTGCGTTGACTGCATAATGGCTCCAAAATGTTGCTTGACTTTTATAAAAATCATATTTTTCTGCACTGTTTTCAGCTTTGTGGCAGTTATGCTTTTTTTCAGAGAATTTTATCAATCCATAAAGGAAAAGTTATTCTAAATAACCAACATGCATTCAGTGAAATCAGAAAATGTTTCCACTTCTCACGCCACAACCTGTTTTTACTCCGACACCCTGGTTTGCATATCTCTTGGTGAGTGGTTGGTAATTTTCAAGCTTCCACAAGTTGCAGAACAAGGATGAATTGTGTGAAACATGAAATCAAGTATACACCGACGTGTTTGGAGCCAAATAGTTTTTTCCTCCAACATGTTATCGCTTGCCTGAAGAGAAGTCAGAGGGTTGTTAAACCTGTCACCTAAATTTGGTTTCTGTTTCGACTCAAGGCAGAAAAAGAAAAATTCTTCTGAATCAGATAGCACGGGGTCAAGCTAACATCTTCCTCTTCAGTGGAAAGCTAAAGAAAACACTTTTACTGCTCTGCTCTTAATGTTACATGGCCAGAGGCTTTGTTGTAAAGCAGTTTGAGTTCCTTTAGAGCACCTAAAAACCAGCTGCTGCTTGTGTGTTCGCTAAAGCTGCTGCTATAATCACGTTGTTTACAGATAAAACTCCCAGGCTGTGGTTGAGTCCACAAGGTCCTCATTGGATGGAGGATCTCGTTGTGTAAACATGTTCAGCTTTGGAGTGAAAATAATTTTGACGTATTCTTGATCCGGGTGACGTGCTGTTTAACACAAGTCCCAGATTGGCCCATGTGTCTTTTATTCAATAGGAAACCACTGCAGAGAGCAGTCAATAAAAATGGCAGGTGAGACAGAAATCAATAAGGCCACTTCAGAGTGTGTAATTTGGTTTGAATAATCTCATCTTGTGGGAAAAAAGGAGCGCCTGAGACGCAGTTTATTTTGGCAAGAGGCAGCTTTGAAAAGGTTGTGTGCTGCCTCTGATTAGAGATCTAATTAGAAATTAAGTGTTGGTGTGTTTTCCATTAAGTCCCAGTAAAAGAAGAAGCACTTGGCTTAAGTAGTCCCTGTTGCCGGAGCTTCTTGTCAGCTCTGAGTCCCCATTTTGTGTCACTGAGCCTCCCAGGTCTTTTTAGGCTTCTGCGGCTCAGTGAACGTTAGCAACCTGTGTGCACAGAACCAACCAGCAGCGCTCAAAGGGGCCTCTTCATGGCCTATCTCTTTCAGTTGTGCATTTGTTGAAGCTCAAGCCTGCCTTTTGATGTAGATTGCTAATTAGAAACTCACAAAGGATTCAAATTGGACAACTGTGCATTTGGCTAGGCGAATGAATTGTGCATTTGCAAGAGCCTTGACAACTGCTCCGGCTTTGAGGAAAGAAAAAAGCGCAGCGTTCACCTGATTTGAGTTACAACACTGTTTTTATCTCTCATCGTCTTAGTTCAATTCTCTCTGAATAGCTGATTGTAGGTGCACTGGACAGAATTAGACACTTTAATGAGATGAAAGAAAAAGACAGTTTAATGAGCTTGAATTAGTTTTAGGTGATTTGATTGCTCTGTCCTCTCCTCTCCACAGCTCGCCCTATGACTCGTATGACCTTGACTACGCCCACGATCGTAGCCAGAGCCTCGAAACGCAAGATGACCGTTGCCACCTGTGTGTCGGCTAACGGGAAGCCCCCGAGCGTGATCAAGTGGGAGACCAGGTTGAAGGGGGAAGCCACTTTCCAGGAGACTCGCAACCAGAATGGGACGGTGACGGTACGGAGCAACTACGTGGTGGTGCCGAGCCGCGAGACCCACAAACAGAAGCTCACGTGCATCGTGTCGTACCGGAACGACAGGATCACCGACAGCGTGGTGCTCAACGTGCAGTGTAAGGATCTCTCAAAGCTCCCGTATCAGCGTTTATTCCTACCTTTACAGATTTTTTCAAAAACATTTTCAAAAGCCGGTTGGTTTGACCTTATTTTCACCTATATTTTCTGTTCTCATGCACCAAGAAGTTATTATATCCTGTAAATACTGTCAACTGATCCTCAGTGTTTACTGTAAACAAGGTCCTCTTGGAAACAGCTCAGAAACATTTTCAGTTGTACGAAAACAGAGAAATAAGTAAATGAGGTGCTGAGTATGCACCACACACCCACTTAGAAAATGTAATTTTCCCAAGGATTTTCTTTTGTCAGTTTTCAGTTTTTGCTTCTTTTATTCACTTATTGTTAAAAAAATATATATTTTCTCACAACACAACAGCAATGAAACAGCATCTTTTATCAATTATGTGCTGGAAGTAAGTAGGAGTTCAATGTGTTCATTGTGTTAGATTATAGAATTATAAGATAAGATAAGATATTTCTTTAATAGACATGCAGCGGGGAATCTTCCAATGTTACAGCAGCAAAAAGTGTTTTGCAAAAAAAGAAAGAAGCATCAATAAAATAATAAATAGAAACAAGCAATATCAAAAGTATTCATACTAAACAATAAGAAATATACATTTCAGAACAGTTTAAACGATAAAGACAGACTCAGCAGCTGAAATAAAAAAGTATTTATATTGCAGAGTGGAATGAGATAAACCTGAGTGAAGTATAAAAGCTGTTGGTAAGTGAAGTGTCTGCAGCAGTGGTTCTGGATGATGCTGTGATGGGCTGAACTGACTCCAGTGTGTCTTCCTTTGCAGATGAACCTGACGTGAAAATCGAGGGCTTTGATGGAAACTGGTACCTGAACCGTCAGAACGTTCAGCTGACCTGCAGGGCTGACGCTAACCCCCCTGTCACCATCTACCAGTGGAAACTGTGAGTCTGACTAAACCCTAACAAAACCCCTTAAGGCTCCCAAGACGAGACAGCATCGCTATGTGTTGTTTCTCTCACGTTAGGTTTCTGACTGAAAAAAAGACAGAAAGTGTTCCTGTGGAGGGCTCACGAAAGCAGAGGAAGGCAATTTTATCGAATGGCCCGCTAGAATGGCTTTTTTTTTCCAACATTTGTTTCAAGGCATATATATACAAGAAAGTAATCTTCAAAGATAAAACACCAACTCCCTTCATCCTCTCCAGAAATGTGTCTCCGTTTATTTGTTTGTTTATAAAACGTGTAATGAAGATAAGACTGGGACCCGCGGCAGAGCACAATGGTCCTATTACAGCTGCAACACACACCCCTATCTGCCTGATGGTCACAGATACTGGGAGATAAATGCAAACAGAACACGCTTTGCTTTGCTTTTGGGGTTTTGCTTTGAAGTCTGAGGACCTGCATGCAGGTAGAGAGGTAAGAAAGCGTCATTGTTAGTGCTGTTGTGTTCTCTGGAGGGCACAGAAGGCAGCGGTTTGTCCCTGACACACACACACACACACACAGGAGAGGGCTGAAACAGAAAGCTGGAGTGGGAGCCGTGGATTAGGCCGGCATACCGCAGGGCTGACATCAGTGTTTTTGCCTCAGAGACCATCACTGCAAATACACGAGCAAGAAGAGATACAAACATGTTTCCACGGCCGCGGGGGAACGCCAAATAACCCCGGGTTTGATCTGCTTTGGGTAATTGCATGAAAGCCGGTCATGCGGAAATGATGTAGTTTAAACATAAGCATCGGAACATGACAGGAATACAGCGAGAATGCCGAAATGTTTGCCGTAATTTGAACTGATCAAACTGTGTTTTGATGTTTGAGGTGCAAAATAAAATATGGAAAAAAAGAACAGTTGTAGCAGCTCTTTGAATATAAAACAACTTTTGTGAGCATATCACGGTTTTAAATGAAAGTATTATACGGTAAAATTGAGAGATAAATGTAGCAATTTGTCGTGTAATTGCTCGGTGAAGGCTGGGTTGAGAAATATGTCAGTGGACTTAAGTGGATGTGGATTAATAGACCATTGTGCCCTCATTGTATCTACTCTACGGGCCACTGTTGGATTTTAATGAGGCATAGGGAGTTTTTTTCCCTTTTTTTCTTATGCATAGATTTCGCTCTCGGGGTAGAAACACCGATATACACACAGCAGGAAAAGAAAACGACAAGATCGAGAAGATTTGACCTGTTTGGCTTTTTGTTTTTTTTTTATCAGAGGCAAAGAGAGATTTAGGGAGATAGGGGAAGATAGGGAGAGAGGAGGAGGAGGGTGAAGAGATGTGATCTAGAAAGACGAGGGCACTGTGCTGACAGATAGGAGGGGACGGCCATTGCTGCACTGAAAATGAGATGCCAAATCTGTTGTGAAGGTTCCCCTGGGCTCCACTGTGGAGGTCAGCACAAGGCTGTGACGGAAGGATCCGGAACAGGCCGGCAGGATTGCGTCACACAAGCACACACACACACACACACACAAGAGCCGTAGCTAAATCCAATAAATATTAATGTCTCCGATACAGATCCACATCATTTCCACACACAACTGTAAATAGCATTTATCTTTTTCACTGAAATCGTAACTTTGTGTAGTATTTTCTAATTAATTTAGCAGCTATAATTAAATGTATCATCTTGTTTTTTACTATCTGCATTCAGTTTTTCTTTTTTTTCTCCCCCTGCATTGTTTGTGGTGTGCAAAAAGCCTTGGCATACACACAATCCTGGAAGAAAGAATCCGATCATCTTTGATTTTTTTTTTTTTCTTCAAGCACAATGCCAGAGCTATTTCTCAAAATGGGTTAATGGGGAGCTGCGCCAAAATACCAGCGAATCGACTAAAAAAAGGACGCACACTATTTGAACCTCATTGTTTGTTTTTGAAATGTTTGTTTGTAGGGCATTCCTCATTTGTTTTCATGCTTACTGTAGTTTTGAGTGGCTGGAGAGTCGTTTATGATCACAAATAACTCAATCACTGGAGTGTGCTGAGATGTTTCCATGAAAAGCCGTATTCCAGCCCACACATCCTCTCCCGTCATTGTCACTCAGATATGGGACTCTATAAATAAGAAAGCAGTATTATTGTTACTCGGAGCCCCGCTCTAATTAGCCAGCTTACTTATCTCTATTGGCACAATGTGATTCTATTATTCATGTTGATTAAAGGCCGCCACTATGAGGAAACTATTGCTTCAATTCACCAATAGCTGCGTGTAAAACTCACAGATTACATAATCTCCCTTTAAATGATCTTTAAGTCAGGTTTATTGCCCTTTTTACTTAGTGAGGAAATATTGTTAATGCTGTCTGCGGCTCCTCAAAGACAATAAAAGCTCATATTAAACATGAAAGTTTAGACACTTTCAGGCCAGCTAAACAGATGGATGTTTGATTAAAGACGCTGTCCTTCAATGCTACTTATTTGTTAGTTTATACTCCAGAAAGCCATCTCTGTTCCTTCTTTCATGAATTTTTTAATCCCCTCTAATCAGTTGCCAATGAGAATTGTCTTATTTTTAGGCCCGATTATGAGCAACAATGTACTTTTTACATGGAGGCCTTTAGGCGCGTACAGTCTGTTTTTCTGCCTTTAAGTTTAAGTTCCGCCTCCACACAGTCGTGCAGTTTATAGCGAGGCGGCGGGCTGATGGATGCAGTGTCCTTGAGTCCCCTCACCCAGCCCTCCACACACTCCTCATGTGTACACACACGTCACATACATGCATGCACATGAGCCGCGGCCAGCCGTCACAGCATTTGCATCACTCTGGAGCTGTTTGTTAGCCTTTCATCCCGCTGGCCCTCAGGCTGCACGCACACATTCACACGTCTCACACAAACGCGCTGGTCGCTGAATCTGTGGTGAATCGCAGTTTGCCAGCCTTTCATTTCTGCAACAAATCAATCGGGCTTTGCACAAGTCAGCATTTGATAGAGGCTCACAAGGTAACTGATTATTGAATCCTGACATACTGTATGGAGGGCGGTTTGCAGCGCCATTGTGGACGTGTTGCCAAGGTGGCTATTGAAAAACAACCAGACTGCAGCTCCTTGTTTTACCTTTGTTCTGACATATGGACGCTTCTTTTTATTATTTTATATGGAATCACGAAGAATAACAGGCAGCTGTACAGGCAGCGTTGGTTAAATAACTTCCAGTGTGATCCGTCTTTTTGTTTTTACAGTTAAAACCAAACAAAAAATCAAAGTCAAAAGCCACATCATTGGGTGCTTTTGTGTTCATAGATAAATACATAGAGATAAAACAGAATTAAACAAAAGAAGGGTGTATTGGGGCGATATATGATATCCAATTCTCCCAGAATTCCTTAAATCTGGTTTTCTGGAGTCTCAATCCTCTCCATTATAAAGATTTCCTAAATGATAGGTCTTCAGTAGTTGGAGTGACTGGCTCAAGCCTTTTTTTGGTTATTGCATTTGTGGCTGCTATGCTCAAGAATTCCAAATAAATAATTAGTTGTCTTATTTGTAGGTGGATGTAGGGTTCAGAAAGAAAAAGTAACATTCATCCCAAATATGTTTGTGAATCTTGTGACAGTGATTTATTAGGAAAGAAATCTGTATGATTTTCACACTGACTTTTTCTGCTGCATAATATATGTTTAATTAACCACATATGGATCAGCTGTTTCTAACAGACATTTAATGATAGATTAATACCCGTCGCTGTATCTTCCCCCGGCACTGAAGAGCCTTGTTGAAAGCCTGTTTAGTGCAGCTCAAGTGCCTGATGTGTGACCATTGTTAGCATGAGCCCTAATTTTGTTTCCTCCCTGCGATGTCATTTTGTTTTCTGGCTGTAATAAATGAAGCAATACATTGTTTTTAATGTTCTCAGACGCCAGCGGATCTTGAAGTGTCTCTCTGATAGACGGCAAGCCCAGGAGTGAGAGAGTGAGAGTGAGAGGGGGAGGGAGGTGTAGAGAAACCAATGTGACCCGCGCCCAGCTGCTCAACCCAGTCAGACCCGAGAGCTATTTAACATTATGACAGTCGCCGTTGTAGCTCCACTTAACCGCGATCCATTCAGAGCAGCTGATGAAGCTGATCGAGGGGAAGGCAGCAGGAAACAGGCTAATTGTCATGAAATTTGATACCTTTTCTCAGGCTCCGGGCTACATAAAAGGGTCCAGATAATAGAATGGAGGGGTGGTGTGCTCATGATCCGTGACCTCAAAGTGTGCTGACCTGATCAAAGGACACGAGCAAGTCTGAGCGCGGTAGAGATAGCGAACCATGAAGACAAACACCTCGGGCAGGAGAAACGGGCTCCAGTTCCCATTGACAGCCCAGCATTTGGTAGATTCTGCATTTATCGCTTGATCAGCTGCCTCTCCTGACAGCTCCCCTGAGTTCTCAGTCCAGCCATGTGAGCTGGGGGAAAGAAGCCCCCTTTCTCCGCCCCCCCGCCTCCTCCTACCACTGTCTGTTTTGTATTCCACATGCCAAAAAAGCCTGTGTCCTCAGGCATCAGCTATGTCTTACCTGTTTGGACCTGCTGGGATTCCCTGTCCTCATAATTTTGTTTGGACTTGATGGATGATGGCTGAAATATAGTGCTGTCAAATATTTCTGGTATTTATCTCACCCTCACACACACATCCAGGTTTGTTTGGCACTAGAGACTGTATTTTTCATGCGCCTTGAATTGCTTTGCTGCTCCTGGGAGAGGGTTTTTTTTTCTACAGTGGTGTGGTGTAATTCTGACTTTTTACGGTGTCTGTATTATTGCCTCTCTCTCTCACCACAGCTTGAACGGCTCCCTGCCCAGTAATGTGGAGATCAAGAACAACACCCTGTTCTTCAAGGGGCCGGTGACCTACGACCTGGCCGGCACGTACGTCTGCGACGCCACCAACGGCATCGGGACTCGCACCGGCATCGTGGACGTCAACATCACAGGTAGGTTGATGTTGCTTCTGTCTCCTCAGTAACTCTGGCATGGCTTGCATCAATGCAATACCCCACTAAAAAGGGACGATCAGACCCCCGTCCACACAAGTGAACACAAATATCAATGCAGACGCACACACCGGCTGATGGTAGCAGATTGCCTGTGTGTTCTCCATGTCCCACCTGCCCTGGCTGTGCGGCTCCCCGCTGCACCGTGCTGCAGGTTAGACGAGAGGAAAAAGCGCCTCTGTGTTTGTGTATCAGAGCTCCGCACGCACTGTGAGAACACAACAGCCACCCCCTTCCACTCTGCCCTGTTGTGAACCCAGGCGCATGTGTGGGAGCGATATAAAGCAGGTCTGTTATCGGCGCCTAAAATAACATCAAGGAAAACGGGGGTTTGAGGTGAGGGTACTGTATTGATCATAGTTTGCTCGCATCACGCTCACATTTCTCCGAACAGCCCGTGCCTCTTTTGTAGTCGAGCTTTTGCGTTTCGTTCTTTTGTCTCTTCTGTCTTCTGGGGAAAACAAAATGCTGAACAAAACTGATTCAGTTCCCTTGCCTTCCACATAATCGTTGGCACACACGCACTGTGGTTCCTCTGGGTTCATATCCATAGGAGATGATATTTTGCCATCAAAGCCTTTGCTACAATTTACACTGACTTCTTGCTATACGTCCTACTAATGTGGGAATCTCCGTCTATTGGTACCAGCTGTGTGTGTGGTATTGGGAGACTGTCACAGTTTTGCTCTGGTCGGACTGGAAAGACTTTTCTCTTTGTGCTGCTTGGTTTCTGGGAAGCGGGGGTGTCCTAACTTGCATTGCTTTGCATGTTGACTCATGTTGTGTCTCTGGGAACGCTGTGCTTGGTGTGAAGTGAACAGCTGTGCCTTACAGTATCATGCATCCCCCTTTTTTTCCTGTTTCCTCTCTTTCAGTGTATAACTCTCTACTGGTAAAGCAAACGGCTAGGCCGAAGCGGCTTTGTAGGATATGATGTCATTACCTGCATTGTGAGAAGTTGCCCAACCAAAGTAGGCTGGTTAGTGGAGCGATAATAAAAATCTCAAAGGAGCATGAGCAGCCTTTACTTATCCAGCAGGAAAGTGAGGAAGTAATCTACTGTCAGGAAATCACCCTGCACCAGCTTGTATTGAGTAATTGTGTTCCACAGAGATTGTACTGTTTGGTATAAAGTATTGTATCCCTTTGGAAAGGCAAAACAAAGGCACCAAAGTCATTTTCTATTTCTGCTTTCTCATTGATTGCTTAAATTAACAAACCACACTGCTATTGTCCCTGTAGTCTTTCTGTTTATTCTCATCATTTGTCCGTATAATTTCATTGAGTGTGTGAGGTGAACAATGCGTGGGTACATAATTTGTGCACATTCCGTTTCAATTTGTCCGCGTGGTAAATTTGAATCCGGGCCTTCTTTCAGCGCACGCTTTTCTCTGGCTTTATTTAAAGGTGTGTAAAGGTTTTCACAGGTTGTTCAGTAGCAGTTTATTGGAAATGTAAAGTATGAATGTGACGCTGTGACAACCCTCTCAGCAGGAAACTACTTCCTATCATTTTATGTTATAGTAATTAGATAGTTATTATATATTCTGAGACCTAGAATTATGCAGTAAAGAAAAGTGTTCACATTTTCTTCTTGACAACTGAAAGACCTCCATGTTTTATATGTGGAGTTACACTAAGCACCATCACACTGCCTGGATATTAAATGTCACACGGCACCCTGTGGTCGGTTTGTATCCTCTGTGGTAATAGTCTGGCTGGATGCTCGCTGCAAGTGCTGTTCTGTGTTGTTAGATGGCAAAAGTCCTGAATTTTGGTTTTAGGATCTATCCTCAAAGGGTCCCATACAAGCCTTAAAAGCATGTTGCCAGTTCCCATAGTAACAGTGACAAGTTAAAGGGAGGAGAGCCAGCCTCTCCTCCTAAAGCCTCAGCTCCAACATGGCGCCCAGTCAAATAGCAGCTCACAAACAGCCATAGTGGACTGTCAAACATCAGTGTGGTTGGTTGCAGCAGCGTGTCCGAACAGGGGCAGAGCTGTCCTGCCCTTGTGTCTCATGCAGGTCCAACATGGATACGTTACAGCGGGATCACACAGCGCTTCTTCCCTTTGCTGATGTTGTGAAATGCTAGCCTATTCCTGTCTTAAGCAGGCTTGTCAGCATAATCTCCTGCACTACAGCGGAACATCATTAAGCTTGGAGGGGAACGTGTAGAAGAAATGATTCAGTTTAAAAAGACATTTCTGTAAATGCAGATGTGGTCGAGCCACTTGTGATGACAGGAACACAGCGGCGTTGGAGGTGAACTTGAGTGCGTGCACGGCGTCTCCTTCTAATTCTTTGAAGTGCTCTGTGCAGCCTTGACATTGGCTGTGCATAATGACCCGGTGGTGGAGGTAAAGAAGTATGCTGATGCTTCATTAACTTCAAAGAGCATCTTTGTGCCTCCCCAACAGCCTCAGACAGGCCCGGCTGAAACATGGCAGGTGAGAGAGCCGCTGCTGGCTGCTGTTCAAGGCTGCAGCACAGGGCCTCAGTAATGCTAGCTAAGTGTTCTCTGCAGAAAACGAAGGTGACCAAGCTGATAGCTGCAGCACATTTGTTCAACAGCACTCAGAGCAACCGGAGCCTACAATTTCTCCAGATTATTATTTATTTTTCTTGGTAAAGGGCGCGTGTTAATGGTTTGGATTTCGAGGCACTCCAGAGGGTTTCATGTTTCTAGAGTCAGTAACTGTGGCCTTTTTTAGCCGCTGTAAACTGCACCCAACAATGACAAATGTGACAATCAGCATTGTACATAGTTCTGTCACTATCAAAACCTAGCTTTATCCAGATGCACCACTACAAGCTGCGTTATGCAGTGGTTTGGCAGTGGCACGTTTTGTTTTCATTTTGAAGTTGATTTTTAGATTGACACGGCAATATACACCTGCCAGGGAGACAGCCCTGCTCCCAGTGTCAGGAAGATAAAATATCCGTGACAACTTGTTTGTATCACAGAAAAGCTATTTTCTCACACTGGGAAACAACACTGATGGAGCACTTAAAGAAGGTGCATTTTAATCAAGCTCCTCAGTTTTCATGGGCGGATTTGTGGGAGCTGCATAACTGTCACCTCGGCAGATAGCGGGGCCACGGAGCACCTTGTTTCAATTAGTTTGGGGATAGTGTTTGCTGTGGAGATGGCATCGACTACGGTGAGTCACGTGGGCTGAGACGGCTTTCTCCAAGGACATGTGTTCGGCAGATATGGTGTCGCTTGTCAGAATCTAATGAACCACTCTCCTGTTTTAATCAATCCTCGCACTCGGAAAAAAGAGGTGAAAGAGGAAGTCTGAGGGAAAAAGCAGCAGAAGAAGAGAAAGAGAGAGGAGAGGGAGGGAGGGGATCCACGGCGAGAGAGATGAGCTTCATGTAATGGGTCTCTCCTTAGCAAACACCTCTCTCATTCACATTCAGTTCAGAAACCTCCTGAGGGAAAGTTGGCAAGTCGTCAGATCTGATTAGTCAGCAAATTATTAATGGTCATCAGAGGCCACATTAAAAAATAGAGACAATTAAAGCGCCTCAGAATGAAAGTTATTTTTTGACGATTCCTTCTCAGCAGCTTTTAAGCGTCTAATAGGAATGTCAGTCAAACAGTGAGTCTTGAAATATTGCAGCTGAGGAAGCTGCAGGAAGAGCGCTGAATAATGTGGTTAGACCTCAAAGATCCTCCCCAACTTAAGAGAGCAGAATCACTCTTTCATTAAGATAATCAGCTTTTCCACCATCACACTCGAAACAAATCAATGCTGCCATCTTAAATTCCTTCCCAGCGCCGAATAAGACGTGATGAATGGCCGTTTTGTCGGGATGGCCTTACAATTATGTCATTATCACCCCTGAGAAAGGAAATGTGTGTGTTTTCTCCTGGCTGTACACAGCTATGTGACTTGTGGGAACATTTCTCTCAGTGAAGCAGCACATTCTCTAATTTGTTTACTCACTTGAATAATCTTTGAAACTTGATTAGATATTTTTTAACCTTGACTCTCCCACACAGCAGCGCTAATCTTTGTGAGACGGGGGCCGGCCTGAGTCAAAGACAATGCATAATTCCTTCCACATTAGCAGGATCAGCTGTGAAGGATAATATCAGATCAGCTCGGGGTCAGCCAGTATGTGAACCTTTTGATGATTCCACTTATAGCCCAGCATGGCTGACTTTCATGGCCCTTTGTCAGGACTGTGGCACAGAGTTGCTTCAGAGAGCAGAGGTGCAGTCGGCTTTGCCACAGGGCTTTAGCACTCAGGTTAAACTGGATGGAGTGAGAGCGTTCTCATCAATTTAGCAAGAAAGCGCGAGGATGGATCCTTCTGTAAGCACAGGCAACCGGTGCCAACATCTGTTCACGCTCGCCTGAACAAGCAATAGTTCGCTCCCGTGTGAGAAAATGAAGTAGAGAGAGAGAAAAGGTGGGGGGGGAATATCTTACCCACATGGAGAAAATGAGATGAATAAAACATACAGTCCAATAGAAATATAAATAAATAAAAGTAGCCATGTGACAGAAGGAGATGCTTCAGTGGAGCTGATTTTCGGGAATTTAGTTGAGGAGGTAAAGTGGATTCCAGAAATGGGCTCCCAGGAAAAGAAAGTGGGAGCGGTGCGGAGGCAGAGGCAGCGGTGGGAGAGAGGGCAGGGTGCTGTTTACATGACTTTATGTAACAGCCTGTGTCAACTCCTGGTGTTCACTGCTTGTCACTTTCTCTATCCTCCAAGTCCCACATTACAGAGATGAGCAAAGACAGTGAGGCGTGGAGCCAGAGCTCCGGCTGACATTCTTTAAAAAATAAAGTACATACGTGGACTTTTACACTGTTTATTTACCAGTTTCGCTTTAATTTTTTTTTGGCTCCACAAAACCTATGTGAGCAAATGAAGCCATTGCCGAGAACATTAGCTATGTCTATATAATGATTCCAAAAGCTTGCCACCAGGTTGGCAGGAAAAGCAGCAGCGCGTTGTTGGCAGCAGCAGAGGGAGCTTTCTCAGCATAAATTTGAATTACTGAGCAGGAGATGTTGCTCTGAGATGACATAAGATGTTTTAATTGTCAGATGAAAAAAAATTACAACTTGGATTGGATGCCTAATGCACATTTTACTTTTTTCATATTACAGTAATAACATTTCTGTGGCCACAATTGGACATTTTAACGTTTATTAAACAGGTTTTGGCCTCATTAGTCTGCATTTTGCGTGATATTTTTCTAAAAATCAATCTCTGGCTCCCTCTTTTTCAAAAAGAAATGAGCAGCTTTGACAGGATGGTTTGAAGAAATAGAAATTTTTCTGTGAAAATCTTTCCGCCCGCCGTTTCAAATCAAACCTTTTCTCGCTCTGCATCGGATACTTAAGACTGATTTCTAACGGTCTTGTTTCAGCAAGAAATACATAACATTAAGGAGGTGACGATGGGACTTAAAGGGAGAGGTTGTGACAAAAAGTTTTTTGTGGTTCTCACAGAAAATGCTGCAGCTATTATATATAGGGGCTGCCAAACCTCAAAACTATCCAAAACAGTTCAGTGGCTTGAAAAAGAAAGCAGGGAGTTGTAAATGCCGGTAGGTGTTGATGGTTCATTTTACCAGCTGAGAAAGGGCCGTGTGGCTCCGAGGTCTGCGGTGATCGCTCCGTGTGATAAAACATGCGGTGAAAACATCCTTGAATGAAACAAGTATCGCACCATATATTACTGACATCTAACAGCAGAGCCGCTGCATGCAGCCATTTGTCTCTTTTCTTTCTGTGACAGAGACAAGAGACATTATGATGTCAGCTTTGCAGAGGCTCCCCCAGCAATGTGAAATTTGTTTGTCTTCGCCTGTCATGGTGGAGTCTGTCTCAATCTGTGCGCTATAGCACATCGCCGTGTCGAATTCTCACATCGCCGCCTGCATTATTCATAAATTCAAAGGCCACACGCGTATATCTTGTATATCATTGCTCCCTCACTTCAAGTAGACACATGCTGTCAGGCAGGTTGAGGAGCACATCGGGCGTCTTGGTCTCCTGCTCTCCCTGCTAGCTCCTCATCACCCTTGAACTTCCCGTTTAGGCGACGACAAACCCAGAAGGATCTGGGTCTGCGGGCTGACAGAGAGACGGTCTAGCCCCAGTGTCCTCTCTACAGGAGGGGCTGCTCGCTGTTCAGATCCTGCCAAGAATACACCTCATTATCCAAATGAGACATTAGCATGAGCCGCTCCCTTGCTTGCACACCATAGGCCGCCCCATAAAGCCTCTGCTGTGTTGTGCTGTGCCAAGGAGAGCACTGAGGGGGAAGACATTGTGGCTGCAGCTCATTTTGCATAAAATGGAGGAGGGGGGTGATGCTCAATGTGTAAAGGGCTCTTTTTTATTTGGAGAAGAAGAGATAGCCCGGCTGTGGGAGTGAAATGGAAATGTCACCAGGGGAGAGCATGTGAGAGCGGTGCAGCTGAGATCGTAGTGATTTATCTTAACATTTGTTTCTGCGTGGCTTGCTGTTTCTGCTCTCCGGAGGATATGCAGAGGATGGGGATGTGGCAGACAGATGGAGCAGTGGGATTGGCTGAGCCCCTTCGGCCCAGCTCTGCTCCTCCGTCCTCCTCCTCCTCACTGTCCACCCGTGCGGTGTTGGATCTGTCACGCCTCCCTGAGAGCCTGATGAAGTAGGTCAGACGCTGTCCCAGGGTCTGACCACTGGCTCCAGAGCTGCTGCTGTGTGGTGATTCACTCATTACACACACAGCTCCAAAATAACAACAAGGAGACAAAAACACAAGAAAAAAACAACAACAGAGAGGGAGCTGAGGGTGTAACGGCGCGGTGAGCAAACATCGCTCCGACCTCTCCTGGCTTAACGCCTTCCAACATGCAGATTTGTTTGCTGCTTGTCTGCTGACCCAATAACTCGTCCTCACAGCGCCTCCACTTAGCTCTGCAGCACATGCAGGGAGATGTAGAGATGCATTAATAATGGTACCTTATGAGCAAACATGATTCTTTAAAAGAGCATTGGTGTTTAGATGCCTGTGTAAATATTCATTGCTCATTAAAGGCGTATTAAGAATGATTATTACAACCCCTGCAGCGCAAAATGACCATATTACATCAACAAGGGCACAAACTGCTGTCTGAAGTATTTTTCCAGAACTTTATTGATGCTCTAATTTGAAATGTTTTTGTTGTGTTTATTTCATCTATTAGCCAACAAAAATAAAATAAACTGTCAGTGCTGTGAGTCCTCGGTCACCAGCAGAGGCCACAGAGACGTCAGAGATTACGTGCTGCTTCTGCTCCACAGAGATGAAACATGAAGCAGCCTCTGTGTCTCTGACAGGACCGTCCCGCGAGTCGCTGCATGTTCACAACACGCCACAGATGATGTCACCGGCGTTTTGATGCCAGTATTTCACAGCGTTATCTCCTCCAGCACATCCCGTGCCTCTTATCCGTTTTTTACAGGGAATTGAATTTGAATTACCACACTAAAGGTTTTAATGGCGTCTGTGTGTGTGTGGCATTTACCTACATGTGAGGCGAGCTTACGCCTCTGTAAAATCAGTGATAGCAGGAAGTAAAATGTGTTGACAAACAGAGAAATGGAGATACTGGGAGGCGGGTGTGCGATAGGGTGAAAAAGAGCTTTGCCTCGGCGCTGAATTCCTGTCAGTGATGAGCGTTTATTCGTTGTGGCAGCATTACATTTCCATGACTTCACAACCACTGGCAAATTCAGACAGGGGAGTAATGAGGATCGTTGGAATCACTGAATTAATGCGTCTTCCCCGATTGTCCCCGTCCTCACTTACTCATTATGCCATTCTTTATTTGCCGTTGTCACTCCCCAGCCTCTCAAAGGCGCTCGCTCCATCTTCCCTTTTTCTCCCTGTTGCCACTCCTCAAACTCTGAGTAGCCCTCTGTTTTCTTTTCATCTTCTGTTGTCTGCAGCTTGTCCCTCATTTAGTCATATTAAAACACCACTCCCTGCACCGCTCTTTGAAATCCTCGCTCATTTTCCCAGCCTCTGTCATAACACCTTGTCCAAGTGATTGCGCTAAGACTCAGGAATGTTTGTACCTGTCTCTCGCCTTCTTTTTTCATGTGCAGACATGACTGGAGCACACCCAGAAACAGTACCTGCAGGCCAGAGTTGTGATACAGTTTCTCTCTCTTTAAAGCCCCCTCTGCTTCTCACACTCCTCTCCTTCAATATCTTTGAACATTTGCTGCTGCTGCTTGTTTTGTACTGTAGCCTACACTGGAATATAAAACCCAGCACCAAATATATGTTGTTTTTTGAAGCCACAAATCTGGCACGGGCCTGATGTCATTCCCACAACTCCATTTCTTTTCTGTGTGCCGCGTTTGTTTACCATTTGATTCTCCTAAAGACTTTCTTCCATTTTACACAAATGACTCAGAGGGAGAACACTCACCGAGTTGTGGGGAAACGGATTTTGCCACTAAAATGTTTGGAGGTAGTAAATCATCCACTCGATCAAGTCAGATGTGAGCGTTCAAAATAGTATGATTAATGCAATACAAAGCAGCATGGATGCAGCGTTTAAACAGCCGCAGTTTCTCATGTTATTCATTACCTGTATAAATCTATCATGACTATGGATTGAATTATAGCCTTTCATGGCAAATCTTGGCACCTATTAATCTCAATAGTACATTTTAGTCGCCGCAACTCAAGGTTACTCCGCTATCTGCATATTTCCAGCGTGGTGGTAATAGACTCTGCCTTTTGTTGCTGGGAACAGTATCGGAGCTGTTGTGCTGCTTTGAGGTCTTTTTTATCTATCTGTTGGCAGGTGTTGCCAGTAGCTATGGCGTGCTGGTGGAACGCCTCCTCCCTCCTCCGCGCTGTCAAACAACCCTATACCCATACCATTTCAATGTGTTTTATTATTAGTGCTTCTGTAATGTGATTAGTTTGCACCATGGCCACGTTAATTTCACATACTTCCACACAAAGCCGCCGCGTTGGAGAAATTCTTTTTTGCCATTTCCTTATCTTCATGTGAGCACAAGGCCAGTGGGCTGAATGGGAGGTGGTGTTGTGATGTGACCTTGCAGAGAAAAAAAAGTACAGAGCAGAAGTGTGCTGGATAACGTGGTGAGAA
>CAFUXE010000322.1:450110-484380 GCA_903364295.1 Serranus cabrilla
GGCGACGTACGAGTCCAGGGAGGTGATTGTTTGATCAATACTGGTGTAATATTCTTTTTGTGTATTTTTTCATGTTATAAATGTATTAAATGTGTAAAAAGAGACTGCAGGTTGAGGTTTTGCTGAGCACATTTGTGAAAGTCCTACACTGGATGTGCGATTTTGTTTTTTATTACCATTGCCGTTTTGTTATTTTTATAATGTCTTTTTGTATGATTTTTAAGTGACCAGAGAAATGAGAGTTAAATGTTTGACATAATTACAGGTGGAGTTCTAAGTGTTTGTAATTTTGTGGTCAAATGTTTCAGAGAAAGAAAGAAAAAAAAAAAAACGCCATACAGCATCATTTCTCCTGTTTCTCACTGGGGTTAGCGTCCGTGAAATTACAAATATTTGTATATTTACAGCATCAAAAGCAGATGTGTTATTGCTGTTTTTCCAAAGACATGCTTAGTATTTCTTGACCCCCCTTGTGTTTATAGGCTTGGTTTGTTTCTTTACTTAGAGGGAGTCAGTCTACTGAGCCATGTGGCAGATAAATATTGTGTTTCCAATTTTTTCCTAAATTTCAATCATGTTAAATTACATGTTGTTTCCACATCAGTAAATCAGAATAACAGGGGAGAGAAGGGCTGCAACAATTTCTACTTTTCAGTGGTGCATCACAATCACGTCCAAAAGGGGTTCGGTGAGTCTCGGTGTCCGCAGAAACCTTCAATAACGCTCTGAAATGTCATGATTGTCACTTGACTTGAACAAGTTGGCCTGTGCACACGAGCTCTCACCACTATGATGAAATGTCTGTTTTTTTGTCATAATTATGTTTTGTTCTAACCCTTCTTTTATCAAATGGATGTCAGAGAAAAGTGTCTGGGGAGTTACCCAGTAATGACTGTCTCTCCTTATAATTGTGTGACTGCAAAATTGGCTTAAGCCTCCCACGCTTCCACCAACAGCGTTTCTATGAGGAGTCATCCATGGACACAAAGGACACGGATAGGAGGAAAATGTCAACAGATGCTTTTATTTGTGTCTTGGGAGAACACATTTGACCATGTAAAGGGAAATTGAAAATATGATGGTGGCCATGCTGGAGTATAATAAGTCACCTGCTGCTTTCATGATGTTTTTTTTCCATTTCTTCGAGTTTCAGTAGCTGTTTGGGGGATTTTAAAGGAATGAATGGTTGTCCTTCTCTTAATGTTGGCGTCTTAATCTGCCAATAGGGCTGTCAGAAGGCATTATATATAACTGGCTTTTCAAATCACTGTTAATAAGTGCCAGTGGATGCTAGCTTAGCAAATGACTTGTTTCTTCTCCTCAGCACTGAGGTCCATTCCACAGTAAAATCAGCAAAATGCATTCACTTCAAACGAGAAAAAACACTTCAATGTGAAATATCAGATAAAACAAAAACAAAGGAGTAAATCCGTGGATTATATTCCGACACATTTGACTGGCTCTGAACAATATAAATACTATATTAAGCCTTATTTTATGCATGTTTTTTTGTGTTGGAGTGAATGTGCGTACGTTGCTATTTTTTCTGTATCAATTCAAGTGCGTTTGTCCTCATTTGCAGCTCAAAAGGCGACACTTTGTCAGTGTTGCCAGTATTGACAGAGGTATGAGTTTATGGGCACACAGTACCCAGGATCAATATTGCATTTAACACACAAAAAAGTATATAAATATATATATAAATAAAGATGAAAAAAATAGCATCTCTGTGAGAGCAGATCTCTCTGTCGGCTGGAGATGTGAATGTTTTACAGTCCATGCTTGTCTACTGTATGTTTTTAGATGAGCATGTTAATCATGAGCCTCAATTTCTATTGTATTTTCAACACAAATTAACATAAAAAAGTGGGAAATATCATGTTTTTTTATTAAAAGTCTGTTGATTTCAGTTCAGTTTCATTTCCTGTTGATTTCGGTTCAGTTTCATTTCCCACAGCCTTATTTCTGTTTCTGAGAACATACATGAGGTTTGCAACAGAACGTTTCAGAGCGAGGAGTCGATGATAGTCGTGGGGTTGCTACTTTAAAAGTGCAAAAGCAAATTAAAATGTAATTGCCTTTAGTTTATTGTTCACCTGCAGGTGAGCTGCTTCGCTGTAACTTTTGGATTCCTTGCCGTTTGCATATCACAGAGACGTTTTTATCTTTTCTTCTCGCATTCAGTGCCTATCAAAGTCAGGAGACATGAGGTAGTCTGAACAGTTGCTGCTCTATCATTTAAGTTATTCATGCCGCAGAATAACATAATGACTAATATTGAAATATGACATGGACTGCAAACGTCTTAAAAACAAATGATGGCTCCATACTTGCAGTTGTAATTAGTGTAGTGCCCCGGCACGATGCTAACAACGTGTCTGTACTTGATCTTTAAATCAATTGATCTCTTAAAAGCTGCATTCATTACCATTTTAAACTTTAATGATGGCTTAATGGTGACACAGCACTTTTTCCCAGTCGATACTGGATAGTTTGTCCTGAAGCGATCAAACTTTTGTCGCACATCGCCGACTTTTCTAAGCACAACAATTGAAATCAAATGAAAAGAGATTTGAATTTAAAAAAAAAACTTTTGGCCCAAAGTCAAAATCCTTTTTTAAAGCACAAATTTATGGTTTCATTTCCCTTTTTTTCTGCATCCATTATGAAACCACTGCCACACTCGCTTCTCAGACATGTCGGAGAAAGGAAAACCTTTGGGATCGGAGCGGACATTCTGTATACTGGTAGATGTGAACATTGTCTTCATGTTGTCGGGGTGTTATGAGTTCCTATTTTGTAATACTAACTGTAACTTCATTCCATCCTAATCTACTTTTTTGTATTCAGTGTGTTCAACATTCCACTGTAAATACTGTACATACGGTTGAGATTATAGTTGGGATTTATTTAGGGACAGCTGCGTAGGGACCCTGTTCATGTAAAATATACCTATTTTGACTGCAAACATAGAGACTCGATGATGGCTAGATGAAGTCGATGCATAGCTTATTTCCAAAGTCCCACCTAGAAATGCTCCTCCGGTACGTTTTTGATATGCCACTAGCGGCTTCACTGTCATACAAAGGGGTGACGCATACAGTCTGTCGATTTGATGTTATAGAAAGAAAATCAAAAAGAGAGAAACTGTCTGTATGCAGCCATGTGAATGTATATTTCTGAGGGTGTTACAAATATGAAAAAAAAAATCTCTTGTTCAATTGTGATGACCCAGTGAAGTAACTTGTATTTGTTTTAAGCATTAAATGAGTTCAATAGTCAACAATGTTCTGTCCCAGTTCACTGATTGGATAGATGGGTGTGATCTGACTGAATATGGTTCATGTCTGCAACACATTTCTTATCCCTGTGTATTGATTTTGGTCATCGCAGCTCTCTCCCAATAGCTTTGATTGGTAATGTGTCCGTGTCGCCTCATGCAGGTGCTTATTTGGATTTATCCTCCAGCTCAACCACCCTGAAAATAAACTTTCCTTGCAGTTTAACATTTATAGACCTTGTTAGGACTTAATATTTAGATCCAGATGTTGCTCTGCTCCTATGCAGCTATTAGGCAGACCACACTGCAGCATCCAGTATGCAGCTTTTCGTCCAGTTTTGTGAATTAAAAGGCGATTGCAGTGCAGAATGGATGTCTCTTTGGATTTATGCATGCACACTTCCCTCCATTGTTCACTCCAATTTTCATGCTCGGGCATGAGACGAATCTGATGAGAGAAATTAATCCGACATGGTAAGAAAATGTCCTCTAAATCCGACACAGTATGTATCTTCCAGCTGTGGAAGGTGTTTTACCACCTTTATTCATAAAAATGACAAGTGCTTTTTAAAAATGCTGCTCAGATACTGATCATAATATGTGAAGCTAAAACAAGGCAGATAAAAAAAGATGAACACAGTATATAACAAGGATCTACAATGGCTATTACTGTACCTCTCAGTGTTTTCCCTTTAATTGGAGAGCAAAAACTGTCAGGCAGATGTTGGTATTGAGTTCAGTGCTTAATGAAGCTTCAGTGATATGATGAGAGAGGCCCAGTGTAGAGCCAGACAGATCTGTCTCAGACTGCGGGACTCAAGTGCAGACATCTGCACCGTGCACATTAAGAACAACCCAGAGTTTGCAGCTGTTGCCATCCATTTGCTAAAAGAGCCCTTTGTAGCCCAAGGGGCTTTGATGGCACATAGGCTTTTAACATGCATGGCCATCAGTTTTCCCCCCTCCTAACAGAGTCGCGAGTGGAATTCTACAACATTTCCTCTATCAAAGTCCTCTTAGGATGAAATATGGCTGGATTTATGTTTTAAAATATGTTCCTCATGGGCCGTAAATTCAAAAGCGAGTTTGCTAAAGCACCTCGTGTGATGCCACGCCATTCAACACAGTGTAAAATCAGAGAATACAAATTACATCAGCGCAGAATTAAAGACTACAATCACTGTGAAAATGAAAGATGATCTGACTGTGCCTGCTAGGGTTTTTTTTGTCGCTCACTATGTTTTTTGGCTTATAATTCTCATATTTGATGGTGCTAATAAGTTCAGACGAGCATTGTATCAAAGGTTGAATAATTCTCCAATAATCACAATGCAGCCCCATGAGTTGATGAGTTTCTTAACACTTTTCCTATGAATCACATTCACGCATTTGAAAGTTTCTGAAGCAGCCAGTTTGATTTAATAGACCACAATCACTCACTGAACTCTGGATTGGTAGCTCGCGTTGGAAGAAACCCTTTGCTCCTGTGAATTGTTGAGCTGTCGATAAGCTTAGAATTGGAAAAATGTATCAATTCAAATGGCTTCAGGAAAGCACACAGACAGCCAATACCACAAGACATTAAAGTACAGCGATAAATCGGTTAATGAACATACTGTATATGCATGAGCAATTCATTGGGCTGGATACAGGAGGAGAGTGTTGCTCATTGATCACTTGGCTGCACTAGTTTGTAGCTCTCAGGCCACTTTGCACACAGATCCACAGTATAAAACACAGGAAAATATATAATTTCTTCAAATGACTGGTGTTGCAATTTCAGATCTATATTCAGTGGACTCTCCTGTGTGAATGACATTATGAAATGTTCTCTCAGTAAGTATTGTTGTTAAAAAGAGACCCAGCAACCTAACCTGTGTCACAGCCTGCAGAAAAAGTGCTTCTTTTTTCTTTTTTTGGTGGTCCCCATGTTATGTTAATGCATAGCTCTTTCTTATACCCTCCATAGATTGTTCATGGCTTCTAGAAATACTTTTGTTTCGTTGTTTTTGCTCCTGTTTTCTATCTGTTTTCAATGTGTACAGTTTGAGGTCACATGAGGTTGTCCATAATAAAAACGTGTTACTGTAAACGGTGCTCTTACTCTTATGTTAAACATCCTCGGCGGTTTGAGGGCACAGATTTAATTGTACACTTCACCAATAGATAATACAGTCACTCCCACAGCTTTCAGCCTGGCAGGGTAGAAAAAAGGCATTTTATCATCTCAGGTTAAATACACTGTCAGGAAAATGTTTCTAATTACATTTTTTTATACAAGTGGTCTCAAAAGTTAATGTACTGTAGATATGTTAAAAGATAAAACATGTTTTTAGGAATAAGGTAAAAGATAATTTGCTCCCAGGTGTCTTGTTATATAACCAGACGAAGTCAGGCGCAGCTGTACGCATAGAAACTTTCTTTATCATGTCGGTTCAGTTTGGAAGTTTTGCTGGATTGACCACCTATAATTTGCTCGCAGTTATAAGACATTACTTTATATGTGTTTATTATCAGGATTTCAGCCGATGCTGGAGGTCCACAATACTGTTTCTAAAGAGCAACGGAAGAGTTTCACCATTTAATCAGAATCAGCTTTATTGGCACACATGCTAGGAATCTGGTTTGCTTTGTCTTGTACAAAATACAAATATTAATTATTAAAAATACTATTAATGATAGTAAAAGATGAAGAGAAAATATGTTCAAGGTCAGGTTGGTAAGAAAAAAAGTGCAGGTAGTACAATTAACAAGGAACTGAGGTCGTCATCTGCAGCGCCATCTTGGTCTTTTAAAGCTGGGGTAGGCATTCTTTGGGGCGTCATTGGGAAACAAAATCCTTAATCTTTCAGCATTGTCTAATTTAAGTGATCTGATACAAAACTAGACTTCTGCTCCTTCTCTTGTCTCTATTTTCAGGCACAAATACTAAAGCATGTGAAACCTGATTCAATGGTGAAAAAGTTGCTATTCCAGCATCGGGAACAGCTGCCTACACTGCAAAGAATCCCAAAACCAGGAAAACTAATTTATTAAAAAGAGTAAAGAACAATAAATGCAATTCTGTATGTGGCTTTATTGGTGAAGTTTTAAGAGATGGACAGAAAATGATGCTAATATTTTAGCCTTCTGCTCACCGTAGCCAAAGGCTCATGACTGGCTGATTCCAGTTCATGTTTAAATATGCCAGCTCAAGCATCCGATCACAGTCTGTCGCCTCAAAAGGCTTTACAGATAAGAAAACAGGACAGTAAGCTGCAGCTATATAACAGCATCAGGGCTAAATCATGATTGTGATGATTTAAATGGATGACTCAGACTCGTACAGGTGACTGTATGAACGTGTGCATAACCTGGAGAGGCTGAGCAGAGAGAGAGAAGCTGCAGGAGGAAGGGTATATTTTATTATACTGGCAGGGTTTATTGTTGTTTTTTTCCAACCCCAGATTTAATTGCTTATGCAAAACACATTAACATCCTTCCACATAGGATATAGCAGCATTAAAGTGCTGACATTACATTTCCTGAGTCTTGATGTTACTCCAAATAAAACTGTAGCTCCGTGATAATGATCAGGAGAGAGAGGCAGCTCACTTAAGCTGCAGATATTTTTCCTCTCGCTTGTGGTATTTTCATTGGTCGTCTGATCAAAGATGTCCTGAAACTCCATTTTCTGCTCTAAGTTTTTATTTTTTGTATTACTTATTTAGGTCTTCTCGGATTTTGTCTCTCAGGCAATGAGTGGCGCGACTAAAGTTGACACATGTTTCACTTGGAGCGCCATCCGAAACCCAGGGCATATAAATTGGAGAAATATTCCTGCCATGACCAAAGCAGCGAAACACACTCAGAAAACTCTCTCTCTCTCTCTCTCTCTCTCTCTCTCTCCCTCTCTCTCTGTCTCTCTGCTCCATGATGCTGCAGCTGACTAAATGTTCACAGTAAAACAAACAATATTGTAAAAAAATATAAAGATCACAAGTGTTGTTGAAACACCAATGCTGAGTGTTGTTGCCGTGTTTACAGCTGATTAGGTATTTCAGTGCCTGTGTGTGCTTTGCATACTGTTTGTGAATACAGCTGTGTACACCTGACACCTGAGTCTATACACTGCTCAGAAAAAAATGAATGAAAAATACACACATAGCATTTATAACACATTTTCTCCTCTTTTTGTGCCCCTGGTGCTCATGACGTCTCTAGGCTGCTTACATAGTATTTCCACAGGAGAACATGATGCACGTGGACGTTCACGCCGTCTGAACTGACCTGCCAGCCGGCGCGTTCAGCAGCAGGGACAGCACCGTGCTCCCCCTCCTCCATAATAATAAAAGACACCTCTGCTGGGACTTAACCTGCAGGTCCCAGGAGGCTTTTACCTCTATGGTCTCCACGGTGATGCACCATCCCTGGAAGCTTATAATAAGAGAGCAGGCAGCTTTCACACCACTTCAGAAGTGAATCAAAAACTGAATCAAAGGCTGTTAAAGGCACATCTTCAGTGTGTAGATGGTAATCCATCGGGCATTAACCTTACATCCCCATACATTACTCTCTCTTTCTTTGGGCCAACCTGAAACAAACATGTCAACAAATATCTATTTAGTCTAAAGCAAATATTCACAGTCTTTAATATCCACAGCAGAGGGCCTATGAATATAAAACATATTCCAATGATATACAGGCTTCATTGAATAAATCCTTTAGAACATGTAAGGTAGATAATCATATCCCAACAGTATCCATGGCCGGCACATATTCTTTGTATTTCAAAACTTTTCGATTTAATAAATAAAAGCAGCGTGTAAAAAAAGAGAAGAGTAACATAAACATAGATCAATAGAGTGCTTTTCTCTTCTGTGAATCTGTCAGAACTGAGCACATCTTAATTTCTTTGATATTTGTTCCATTAAATAGTGAAAACAGCCATAAAGCACATCTAAAACCCAGCAGACTCCATTGATCATCTACAAACTGAGAGAAGGTTGTTTATGGAAGCAACCCCAAAATGATTTGTTCCCAGATAAAGCTTTTATGTTGTGTATCGACTCCTCCTGGAACACTGTTATTTATACCATTTTAATTCTGTTAGAGTCCTCTCTCTGCATTTTAATGTGACACAATCATGCAGTGGAGAAGTTACACGTTTTCCAATTTGTTTTCCATTGAATATTTTCTGACGTTGTTTGCTCAGTTTTGCTTTTGTTTGCTCAAACATGTTTCGCACATAACCTGATCGATTGGGCATGCAGTTTACACCCCACTGATAGACAGAGCAAGTCAATTCTATTTCCAGAAAATGTGAAATTATAATGAATTGGCAATTATTTGGATTAACCCAGGATCAATCTGCTGAAATTATTATTGCCTATTATTTTGTAAATGAGACGGCTCATAAACAAACTGCTCCGATCCCATGAATAAATTTGTTGGCATCTTGAGGGATGCCTGCAGTAGCTACTGTAGACACACACACACACTCACACACACCAGCCCTGCTTTCACGCCCTCCCATTTTCAGAGCCAGTCATGGCATGAGCGGCTCTGCTATCCAGCTGCGCATTAGCGTTCTCCAATTAAACTCAGCCATCCCAGAGCAGAACGAAAGGCCTAAACCCTCTGGTGAGAAAAGTGCTGACAACCCTCATCTACAAAGTCCTGCTGGGAATACTCTGTCCCTGTGACCATTTACCCAGCGTCAAAGAAGCTGTGTGTGTGTGTGTGTGTGNGTGTGTGTGTGTGTGTGTGTCTGTGTGTGCCTGTGTGTGGGTTTAAGAGGGGCAGAGAGGGAGTTAGTGTGCATACCCTTCATCCCTTTGTTGACCGATGCTTTTCCGCACTGAGCCCGAGTGACCTTAGACACACAATAACTCCTGAATTACACTATGACCAAACATTTTTAAATTTCACTCAGGACACACATGAAGGAATTTAAGGTATTTGCTGTGCATATTTGTCGTAAAAAGCAGCTGAAAAGTATTTGTTGGAGGCAAAGTCCTTTGGAGCTAAAATTAAAATCTCTGTGAATATAAATTCCTGCAGGAGCTGGATGATAAAACAGATTGTGACTGACATTTCTCTCTGAGATCCTCAATTACACAGAGGCTGGGCGTGGCCGCAGGAACAGAGAGATACATTTCAAGGACATGATTGTACCTTCTAAATTTAGTGCACATGATAATAATGCATATAGGCACACTAAACATCCTGTGCCTAGTTTTCATAGAGTGCAGGGACACTCTGGTCTTCTTTTCTTTCATTTATATAACCATTTTTTATGCAAATGCAGATAATGGGTGTTCATCAAAACAAGCTCACATATAAGGTAACGTTAGCTCCCTATTTTCCTTTGCTGATTTATATTTAAATGTACTTATTTGTTCAAATTTAAGTTAATTGGGGTTAAATGTGAAGTCATACATGCTGATTGCATTTTGGCCTCATTGTTAAAAGCAGTGGCTTTTAGAGTAACTATCACTTTTATTTTATGAATAGACAATACCACTTTTTTCCTTCAACAAAAGAGACCAATTAGGTCTCTGCGTAGTCTGTATTGACATGATTCGTTAAAGAAATCCAGTCCTCGGGCGAAGCCGATATCAGTGTCCTTGGTGATCATCATGCATGAATCCGCCGCTCTTACTGGAAGAGAAAATGCTTCACAGGCTGAGTCAAATCTCACTCAGCATCATTATGTCAGCTGAAATTAAAATTCCCCTGCCCCCCAGACATGAAGCTTGCCACGAAATGAACCTTCACCTGTTAAGAATCACCGACTGTAAGACTCTCTCCTCGTCCACGTTCACTATGTGAGCTCCAGCGCCTGACAAATGGGACAAATGGGATAAATTAAGAATCCACTGTCTCCCACCCCCACACTCTCTTTCCTGACTATTGACTCTCACAGCTTTATCAGTGTACATTAGTGTCAGTGCCAGTCTACATTTAGACTAACAGTGCCAGAGGAGGCAGCCCATCAGCACATACAGGCATGTCTGTCGTCATGCAAAGCCAATGACCCTTTGTCAGAAACAATCCTCATCAGCAGAGCCACCAGGCCGAGGCAGAGCCGGCCGGTCGTTACAGCAGAGAGACTGTCCTCAGCTCCACAAATGATAGAGAAGAGGGTATAAATTCACTGTATAACTGCACTGGCAGGAGTTTAAAACACACCTGTCTCTTTGGTCCAATTCATGAAGTGTATTGTATTGAGATACAAAAGAATTGACCTTAATGTCCAAATTAAATTGGACGTTGGAGGGAAATATTCAACAACAGGGTGAGATTAATTAGCTTGGCATTTTCACAATGGAGTTTAATTCTGGAAACTCTAAATTAATTTCTGCTTTCCAAGGGGTGATATCAACGGGTGCAGACAAAAATGCATTTGAACTAAAGCCGTTCACCCACTGGTTTGTGGACTGGTCATTTGAAGCAGTGAGTTTGGTGCTACGGCTGTCGCCATCTTGCTTTACGTCCGTTGCCATTGTTGTTTTTTTAAACTGGGAGGGACCATATTTGGACTGTGGAGGAGTGAGGGCTGGATTTATGGGTGGATTTAAAAAATAAACTCATAATAGTAAAACAAAATGTGTATTATTTACTGGAAAAAAATTAACAGCCGACTCCTTGAGTGTCTTTTAGTACAACTGAACGCTGAACAAGTCAGTTTTACACTGTGAAAGAGTCAAAGTTCTGACAGGGCAAACTAGTTCACAGCTGTCAGGATGTACATAGTGCTGTAGATATGTGTTGTTTTGCTTCTGTCCTGATTGACAGCTTGCCTGTTAGCGACCTGTCAATCACAAGGTAGCCACGCCCCAAATCATACCCTGCTTTATCGTCTATTTTCTTCTAAATGGGACCATTATTTACACTATTAACATCATATTGTCTTGGAGAAGTCTGGAAACTAGCAATTAAGACCATTATCTTGCCATGAGAATGTTTCTATGGTAATAAATCAAGTGAAAATTAGTCTCATTTTGTATTGAGATAGAAAGGACCAGAGATCTTTCCCAACCGACGTTGGTCTCCTGTTGGAACGTGTTGTTGGGGCGGTGCTTGGTCTGTTTTCACGCATGGTGGCTCTAACTGGGATGAACTTTCTTAAATTACAGCTAAACAGTACACTAAAATGTGTTTCAGATTACATTTGAGGTAAAAAAAAAAAAAGGAAACGCTGCCTAATTTGACTGTTTGACCTGAGTTTTGTAAATTGCATCACCCTATCCGACCTGCCTTATAGCCCTGAGATAAATGGTTGTGATTGGCCTGTGCAGGTCGTCTTCAGTCCAGACTCATCTGCCAGAGCAAATAGGAACGAGCTCGGCAGATTCGTCTGGTTTTCAGGCTAGAGTTTAATAAAAACTAAAGAATATAAATGATCTACTTAACGGCAGAGATTAAAAAAAAAACTCTTTCCTCACTTCTACTTTAGGTATTGGTATCTTTAAATGCGCCACACAATGTTGTGTTCACTTCACAAGAGCTCTCACTTTTGATGTCTTCAGAGTTCACAGTCACAGTGATTCACACTGCAGGCTACACCCCCCGAAAAAAGTGAACTGTGCCAATTAAAGTTGAAATGTGATTAGTTTTTGAAAGAGCAGCAGTTTTTAGAAGGGATCTTTAGTTTATTTTCCCCACCCTTTGAAAATGAAACAGGCAGACAGAGATGTGGAGGCAGTGGAGAGAAAGAAGCAGTGGGATCTGATTATAGGCCAGGAGGGACACACACAGGTAGCTGTGGCGGCGGCTGACTTAACCACTCAATTATCTTTGGGCACCAGAGGTCATCAGAGAATATTTAATTGAGTCCAAAGTTCTGCATCTTACACCGCTTCATGTCACGGGGAATCTGTAGCTGGGAACCTCTCGGCTCTGACCCTCAAACTCTGTTCTTTGAAGGTTCAGCGTTACTGCTAACAAAAATAAATCTCCTAATCGGCTACAAATGCATGTGCAGAGCCAGACATTGATTAGATTAATGTTCTATTTGCAACTCCATCTTTGAAAAGCTGATCCATGCAAATATGCAAACAAACTAACTGATCCTCACAAAACAGCCAGTCGGGACTAATTCCCCTGAAGTCTCATGGCTGGTTGCCATGACGAGTCGCAACCAATTAGTTGTCTCAGGAGGATTGGCTTTCTCCAGCAGCAGGTTGCAATACCCAAACCTGAGGTCAGTCAGTGAGCCAGCATCAGCAGAGCTGCCATTGCTTTGTTCTGTGGATGTGTCAGCAGTATTTAATGCTCCATTTGAGAAGGTAGTGCTGTGGATCAGATCTATTTGAAATGTTTGTAGGATGCATTTTGTCATAAAACATCATAATAACAGACCAAGTGATCAGAACACTAATTTTCTGGTTGGCTCTGATATCTCTGTTGACACACAATGCACTGTCATGTCTTGTTCATGGAGAGACGCAGCTTGGCACAGAAAAGCAGAACAGCTGACAGTTGTCTGAGAGGTTGTTGTCAAAAGGCTGTGATGACAGACTGGTGCAAAACCAGTGCTGAGGCTCCATTCACAGACGGTGCAGACCTACTTACTGCTGCTCCTTTGCCTGCATAAGTATCTCCACAGTGACAATAGTGGCAATGTGCAGGACACTGTGCGGCCCATGTTTTGAAAATGGTGTCTAAGGAAGCTTCAGCTATATTTGTTCTGGTAAAGCAAGTGAAGTAATAAACATTTGAATAAATATTTCACTTTACTTTTTAAGTACAGCTGCCATGTGAGCTAAAATAGCAATCTGTCCGGAAGATATTTTAGTGGGGAATAATTGCAGTAAATTGTTGCTGTAATTGATGCTCCATCTGATTGCAATTTGCCATTAGAAAGAAGAAGAAGAACAAGCAGCAGTCACATGTTGCCTTTTTCATTTTATCGTGAGTGCACAACAGCCATGTTGATTTAAATTAGCACAACCTTGTTGAAATTATTACAGAGTGTGCAGCTGAGGGTGCAAGATTTAAAGGTGATGCTGTATAATGCAAATTAACACCTACACCTACCTTTATTATTGTTTGTTAATTTATTTATTTTTCTAAAAGCAAGCCCGCGGCACTTATTAAGAACAATATTATGCAGTTAATAATAATTTAGCCATAAATGAATTGACATGGGTTTCCTCAGTCAGCCAGGTCAGTTTTATTTGTTTTTGTGTGATGGATTAACACGTTGCCGTATCTGCGTTAAACAGCGTCACTTTCAAATCGCGCATCACCTGTGCAACAAGTTAAACATGGATCCTGACTGCTGCTATTTCCGGTAAACAGCTCGCAACACGGTGAAGGTCCCGTGCGTCTGCCTGTGAGTATTTGACTCCCTGCTGTGCAGCGGTTAATGCTATGTGCTGGGCTTGGTTTGACTGGACACTGAAGCTGTTTGTTCGTTTGTTTTAAGTCCGGACAGAATAATTGCATTGCGTGGTTGGTTGTTGAGTCAGCTGTCAGTTGTGAATGATCCTGTGCAGGTCTGCTAGTAGCTGTTGTCATCCTGGCTTCGTTTTGCTGTATAATAAATTAGAAGCTGTATTTTATACATGCATTGATATATTTTATTTGGATGCTACTTTCAAATCTAAATATGATTTTTGTGATGGATCTCTTTCTTGTTGAGTGGGCTACTTACATTATATACTTAATATTTAAGAAAATCAATAAAGAAATGTGTAAGTCATGTGTCTATAGTAGGTGCACCTTGTGATACGAAAGCCTAAAGTTTACAGATTGACCGTTACATAGTAAAATGTATGACCTGGTTTATATCACTGTTTAGTTATTGTGACTAGCTCTTCTGAAGGATCCGATGGTCCCAGTCTGGCCCTTAAAAAGGACCAGAACTACCTTTGAAGACACAATCAAACCCATAAGTTATTTACATGAAAAATATTATCCTTTACAGTTGTTGTCTTCAAACACTGTTGTCAAACTTGATATTTTTGTCAGCTGTTTTTAATATATTTGACCATGTTGAATGCAGTCTACTGATTGCATATGAGAGAAGCAGAAATTTGAATTGAATTGGATATAATTAAAGTTTTAAAACAATGTGTAAGACAGCTGTATACACAAATAAGTACAAGCAGTTTTTAGAATTTTTGTGAAGTTTTAAAATCTTGTTCCAAGTGCCTTTTTGTTTTCCATGTGCCCTGCACGAGTAAGTACATAGTGTACACACTGAACTACCTGGAAGTGTACTAACGCCTCAACTTTATTGATAGAAAGCAGGTCACAGTCAGTGTCTTTGTCTTGACGGTGCAGACTGAGCCCTCGGTGCTTGTTGCCCCTCAGCAGCTCCCAAGGCCATGTCTGTAATGGAAGTGAAAAATCACCACACTCGGAGGGAATAGAGTATTTAAATGTTGGTTTTTGCCCTGGGCAACAGTTTGAGCAGATTGTAGAATCTGAGATAACGAAAGCACCTCTGCAAGATAACAGGTAGAAATAATAAGATTCAGACCCCCTCCTCCATATGTTGTAGTTGGGAATGCGATTGAGTAACTTCCAGTGCTATTACAGGAGGAGCAGATGAGGGATTTCTGCCATTGCTTTTTGGATTTTGTTTAACTTTGCCAGCAACTTCTGCTGAACTACATCACCCAGATTGCATGAGTTGTGCTACTGTATCAGTAACCCGTTTGAATGATCACCAGACACATACTGTACTTAAGTAAATTTATGTTTTCTGGTTGATGTGCCATGAGATTTTAACATATTTTTGAGCTTTAATTTGCTAATCAAAGTTGGAAATGTATTAGCATGAATTAATGCTCGCTATGACTGATGACATGTTTATTTATGTGTGTCTCTCACTGAAGATGATGAAGGCGTACAAGCTGATAATCACTCTGGCTTTTTTTCCAAAGAGCTCTGTCATGTTGTTTTGCAGAGAAGTTGGCAGAATGTGTCCTTCAGAAGCATTTCCGATTACTTTTACTACTTGTTGATCTTTATTCATTACTTGGAATGTGCATATTGTGCTGGTTGCTTTGCATTAGCCCCCCTCTGTGTACTCAATCATTCAATCGCTTTTATTACTGTTGTGCTTAGCAATGTGCCGAACATTTTCAGACAATCAGGATGCTTAAGGGGTTTGAATTTGCTGCCATAAAGTTGACTCATATAAATCTGTGACTTGTTTATCCAATGCTTTCTGCGTGACTTTTATTTCCAGTCTGACTGTTTACATCTGTGACATGGAAGTGCTCAACAGCTTGTACAATTACAGTGGCACTTGTTATTTCTCTTGTGTTGGGAAACAACTTACGTGTTCACTTACACATACGTCTTGGGGCCCCGATAGCTGTCTTTTGTTATCAGGACAAAAAGCTAGGAATGACTCACTCTACATGTTCAGGTACCAACACAGGGACTTCCTGCTATGAAGCGATTTGTTGAAGGAAACGTGATACACAAGTGTTGATTTAACAGGTTTTCTTTCTTCTAATGAATAGCTTTGCAGGGTGAAGGCTTTGTGTTTGAAGAGAAGGTATTCAGCAACGGCAAGTGGATGTCTAGATGATTACTTCATGACTAACTCTGCATAAAGCGGCTCTTGACAAGTAAATACATGAGAAAGCAAAGCCCCACTTTTAACTTTAAATTAAAGAGAACTACACAAAGCTTAACACACATCCAGGGGATCTGGCTGCTTCGCCCGGGGGATGCACTGACAACTTTTTCAGTCCCAATAATTCCGATACCTGGGCTACCGATCCGATATCAGTGTTTACTTAATAACCCTTGTGCCTCACGGTGTGGAAATGACAGGGACTGTCCCTTTCAGTGTAAAAACTTCTTGACTTTAACATTGCTCTCCTAACTTTGTAATACATAAAAACTGATATTTATACAACAATAAATCCAACAACAGTGTGAAGAAAAAAACTTAAATTTAACAGGAATTTCTATTTAATTATTAACCTTTTAAATGTAGTAACCTATTGCTTAAAACTTGTACTTTATATTTAATAAAAAAGCAAAAACAAGTGCATGAAATATTTTTTTTATAGTAAACACTTATAGTGCAAGCAGGAATTTGAATCCCTCTACAAAATATTGCAGTTTACAATTAGAAATACACAAACACTATCCGGGTTAAAGTCGCCAGTCTACAGGGTCACTCGTAACACCATCTTGTCAAACTTGCCAATTTTTTTGACACGATTCTTGTGGAGGTGTTTGATTGAGTTTGTTGTGTTATATTTTTCAGAACACTAGGCTCATGAGCATAACAAGAAGCCAGAGAAGTTGTTACTGATGCAAGGGTGAAATGCCTTGAAATTGCTGACATGTTTTTCTTTGCAAATGCAGCCGACCTGCGTGTTACTGAAGCAGCACACAGGTGAGGCGTGATGCATTATGCACGTGCCATTAATATAGAATTAAGATGAATAGATTGGCCCCACTGTCACAATACCTGATTAAGCTGTTTGAGTAAATATCAGCCAGATATTCAATATTAATATGGCTTTGGTGCATCCCTACTGCAAGCAATGTCAGATGAATTTGTTTTTACCTTTCTTTCTTGTACTTATATAATAAACAGGATGCTCCTTAGAAGAACAGATTGTAGCTCATAACCTCGCTGTACATGTTTAGTTGTTTATTTGTGACTATTTGTGGCCCTCAGTCATTCACAAAGAGGTTTGAGTGTACACAGTGCATAGAATGTGCTGTTTTTACCACTTCAGTGACAGAGATGAAGGATGTTTTCTTGGAAGTGACCCTCGGGCCGCGCGCTGCAGCACTACATGTACTCATGCTACTAAAAGAAATCTGAAGTACAGCCTCAACAAACCTCATCTATCAGCTGGCTGCAGCATATGTGAAGTATGTTAAAATGCAATTGGTGTGGCCTTGTTTTTTCTTCCCTTTTATTTTTTATTTTTAGTCAGAATCGTTGAAGTATTACCGGGGTTGACTGCACACAGTGCTGTCGTCAGAGGAGATCTCTCTAAACACAGGGTTTGAACAGGAAAGACTGAGTGCTTTTACACACTGTTTGCTATCACAGAATATGTACACACAGTGTTTGGACAAAACCAAGTGACTTATTTCTAAAGGCCTGCAGGGGGCGACTCCACTGGCTGCAAAAAGAAGCCTGTTCTTATTTAAGGCAAGAGGAGAATGACCCTACATCTGACTTGGTTCATGACCTCAGTAAACATTCTCATAATGAGTTTATGGCCTCAACAGTCATATATCCATCATCAAGTTTCTATGCACATTTTGAATATTTGAAGTTTCGACGTATTGAACATTTAACCACATGCCTGATCAGCTGCCATCCATTTTGTTTTATCGTTGATGGCCAGAGTTGTCCGGTTAGCAACCGATTTTTTATTGTTGTTTTTATTCTCTTGCGCAACCTCTACTTCCTCTACTGACATCTTATGACCAAAGTACATTAATGCAGCTTTGTTTATTTGCTCCAAACCAGTCGATGGAAATGTCTGTAATTTGCATTTTCACTTCAAATTTGCCTTGACTTTAATGTAAACACAGCTGTTTTCTAGTTTCAAGTCTTCTTCACTCCAGCTTTACATTGATGTGCAGTCAAGGTGACAAAATGCCAAATTTGAGGCTTAAAAACTGAAGTCCACAACCCAGTGGTTGATGTCATGGTGACTACATCCATTATTTTCATCCAGGCCATGAATAAAACATAAGCAGAGCTTATGAAAGTAAAACCTTTCTAAATATAAGAGCTCATTTTCATCTGAATATATACAAGGACTTCCTGTTTATTATCATGAATGTACTCCACCCCACTTCATATATAAAAAAGAACAGGTCAGCATTATCAGTAAATTTGCTTCTTGCCAAGAGATGAGAACATCTTGGTATCCATTATCTCCTCTGACTCACAGCAAGAGAGCAAGGAAGTATATTTCCCAGAATGTCCCAAAACGAATCCTTCAAGCCTCCTATTCCATCGCTAAGAACCAGATATGTTCAAGATATGAAATCACAATCACATGCATTAGA
This sequence comes from Serranus cabrilla, assembly GCA_903364295.1. NCBI lineage: Eukaryota > Metazoa > Chordata > Actinopteri > Perciformes > Serranidae > Serranus > Serranus cabrilla. Next base: position 468,394 of record CAFUXE010000322.1, read on the forward strand.
TGAGCAGGAAAAACAGGCTGAAGTGGTCTCGATTGCAAATCCCAGCAAATAAAGAGAAACGGTTTACTTCAATAAACTTTATTTGTCCCCACAGGCACGAATACAAACATGTGCTACAGGATACAACGCTGCATCAGCTGTACACAGCATCCACCAGATACTGATACATAAAACTATACCCTCCAGTGCAGCAATAAACATGGTGTTGTGGGATGTAAAGAAATTGAGTTCAGTTACATTTATTGTTGTTAAATGGAGTTTCAGCACTTGGGAGTGATGTTATATTACAATACATGAGGCAATGTTTTTTTAGTGTTGGTAAAATTGCTACATCTGATTAAATGCTGCTGTGGTATATGTTGTAGTGCAGGAAAACAGGGGAAGTGGTATTGTTTTTTTTAACTTTCATTGCAGAACACATTTCCAGGCTAGAACTGTACTTGTCGTAATTTAATGTTTGTGTGTGTGTTCTTTGAATAATGGAGAAGTTCTGATAAAAAGTAGTTTAATTAAAAAGCTTTTTTTCATTGCTTATTAACCACACTTTGTCTCAGAGGTATTGGTGTTGGCATTATTAAGGCAGTGAATTCAGTTTTTTTAAAAAGTCCAGATCTCCACAGACAGGCCTTGAAACGCTGGACTCCCCCTGACATTCCTGCTGGTTTGACACATCATCACCATCCCTCACCGTTGTGATTGACAGAAGTCAAACCCATCCTTAGACCTGAGTGCTAAGCCTTGTTTTTCCAAATACTTCATAAGCTTCAGGGCTGAAAGGGCAAACAATTCAACCAAGAAGCTTCACTGGAGAGTGTCCTCTCCTCGAGCACCCAAAAGGTCAATTAACAAAAGTAAGGAGCTGTCAAATATCCACATTACAAGGACGAGTAACATGACAGCCTGGCTGAAAACTGACACGTCCTCATGAAATGTGATGATTGCTGTTTTTAACGTTAAATGGTCGCAGTTTGGTGAGTTATGGGCAGCAAAACTGCCTGGTTAGGTTATGGTGAAGCTCACAGTTTTGGCTAAATGTGCAATTTGTAGGATGTGACCCGACTTTTATGATGCATTACTTCTGAAAGGTTAAATTCCGCCTCTATTATTTGGAGCATGTTGCTAGTAATTGCAAAATGTTTTTTTATGTAACCTCTATGTTACATAACATCTTGATATTAACTTAACTTTTGGGTCTAGGTCCTGTATTGATTGACCACTCCATCAACCCCAAACCTCTTGCTGTGTGGACTTTGTTGCTCTTTATACTTTGCCACTTTATTTCTTCTCGTCATAATTACGGCTACAATGAAAGCAATTATAGGTCTAATAAGCTGCTTGTACAACCAACTTAGTGGGTTGTTTTTCTGGGCGAGGCCAGTCTCCAGGGTCATCTCTTTATTATTCTGTGCTGGATGTAACAATAAACTTTGTGTCTGACAATTTGTGTTTTGGCTACCTGACCGCAGAGCAGCTAATTTAGTCCTCAACACTTGTTTCCATCAGGTGCTTTGTGAAATGTATTTACTTAAGCCTGGGTGACACGCTTTAATTAAAATAAAAATCATGCTGCTTTATTCAGTTTATAAAATAATGACAGCACAGGCTACAGTGACAGCTCATGAACAGAGCTGCAGGGCAGGCTGAAAATACCTGCAGGGCTCACAAAGAAAAGCCTCACAAGAGAGATGAACAAAAAACAACTGGATGAAACGAAATTAAAGACAGGAAGAAAGAAAGAGCACACACACATAGGATTTCAGAGGCACATTTCCTTTTCGATCTACTAGACTATTCCATTTTGTCAATAGATTATTTTAGTGTTTGGTTATAAAATGAATTCTGGTTTGGCATCTTCTCAGGAAAGTGACATCAGTCTCAGAAATGGCAGGCAGTGTTTTGGAGCGAATAAATCACTGGAAACTGGGGGGAATATCAAATTAGCAGATGCATTTCACAAGAAAACCCTGTTGCTTCGAACACTGTGTGTAATAACAATTATGTGTGTTTATGAATACAGAAAAGATATAAAAAAATAATTTTCTTATCTCACGATTTAATGTGTTGTTTGTTGATGCTAAAATAGGTGACCTTACAGGACATTACAAAACAAAATCAGATTTTGCTGAAAATTAATTAACAGTATACATATACAAAGGCTTAGTGTAATTCATTAATTAATTAAGCGAATGTGAGAACAACTAAATGTAGTTGAATCAACACCTCTGACAGTCTTAACTTAATGAGCTTCACATACTGCAGTCAGTGTTTGTTTCACTCGTATTGTATTCGCTGGCATAACTTTGCACATTTGCATGTTCCTGTGTCCACTCTCTGTAATCATAAGCTGTTATTAATCTGAGTGGCAAATATTTCTACCAGAGCAGATGTGCCTATTAAAAGGAAGACAGCTCTCAGAATGTTTTTGAGCAACTTCATTGTCAAGGAGCTTGATATGATTTTGCGTACCTCATAATTAAGTGCCTCTTCATCCATCAGGTGATGTCTTTTATGTTTGCGGGGCTGAGCTGCAGTTGGGGTTGTAGCAGTCCTCTCCTGTCATCTATTTTCAGGCCAGAATGAATCAGCTTCTCCTCTCTTTTTTGTTCATTTTGACACCCGACAAAACTCATCGCCTCTAAGGGAATTGGAGTAGAGGGTCTTGTTTTGTTCTGGCAGTTCTTTCAGGAATGGCCATCAATCAGGTGATCTATTGTGTTAGTGAGGGACCTTTCTCTATTGAATTCATCACTTGCTGCAAAAAGCAGATGCTACAAAGGTATTGAAAGTTTGCAGGGTACATTATAATCTGACGTGAAAGAGCCACAGTGAAAGACGAGGGGCCGTGCTTCATAATGATTCCACTGCCAGTTTATATGTCAGGACGAGGCGACCCCATTGGACGGTGCCTCTGCTCTGACAGAATTTGTATTACATTGATATTCTCTCATGATTATCCTCCACAGACCATGTTCTGGTACAGCGATTCCCACAAAACAAAAGGAGCAGCTCAGATTATTTGGCATTTTCCAGTGATTGAAAATAAAGCCAAGATTGTGATGAAGCACCACAATGAAAACTGACTTGAACTGCTTTTATAATTGGCTTTTCTCATTAAAGAACAGCACAATAATCTTTTTTGATAGCAGCTGTTTAATCAGACGCTTTTGAATATGCTTATTTCATGCAGAAAACTGACAACTCTTTCTGCGTGCAGCAGCCAAAGTTGCTAGGTTTAGATGAACATCAGCAGGCCTGGAACAAAGAGAAAACAGAGGACAGGAGTTGGTTTGGATGTGTCCATTCTGCCTGACGCTCCAGCTGATCGATGAGAGGGTCAGTGGTGAGCCATCGTAAACACATTTACTTCTTGTTTCGAAGAGTGCAGAGTAACTGGGGAAGGAGTACTTTGTAAGTCTTAATTTGCTGGCATTGTCAGTCAATGCCTGTATTCTTCAGGCTGCAACTGCCCAGACGAAGGATAAACAAAGTGTAGGCTCTGTTTAGAGAGCCGTGGATGGAGGGGAACCAGAAACAAAACAAGGATCCTGCTGAAATTCTGATTGTGTGCAGCATTTCTGTGGATGAGGACTTCGGGAACAATGCATGTTTGTTTTGGTTTGAGAAAGAAATATGAGATTATTCTGACAAGCCGCAAGGTTAGTGATTCACAAAACCATTTCTGAGTAGCACACTGATGTCAGAGCTGGTTTCACAGTGTTTCTCAGCATTTGCAACACCATTCGAGGACCCAGAAGAACTAATGCTGCCTTCTCAGACACGCATACAGAATTGTTTATCTCCAAAACTTGCAAATGCCCACAGCAACAGCAAATACTTTTTCTTTATTGTGAATCCAAACATAAGGAAAAAACGTATTTTTCAAACAATCTACTGCTGATTTTTTTTTATTCACCTTTGTGTCTAATCTCGTCTTGAGTGGTTTGTTGTCATTTTTGGAGGTTTGGAAGTTGTCGCACAATCTCTTTATGTGCGAGTATACCTGTAAACGAGATGTTTCAGTGTCATGTGGGATGCTAGGGACACTATTCCCAGGATATATTGTTAACAGCTGAATTAATAATCTCCCTCACATGAAATTATTGACTCTTCACCTTTTTCCTCAACCACACATCTATCTCTTTCTCCGGTTTTTCCTTTTTATTTAAATTCTATCCGAGACGTCTGCCTGGTGGTTTTCTCCCTGCACCGTAATTATCCCTGGCCCTCGTAATGACGGCAGCCTGTGTCTCCGCTACCGTGGTGCTTGTCAGGCAGACATTCAAATAAGGCTCAGGCTCAGTGTTTCTCAGGCACTCCGGTGTAGCTTTCAATTGTCGCTGTGTGAAAGTTAGAAAAAAAAGTAGTGTTCCCACCCTCTGCCAGCCGGGACCAACATGGCTCCCACACAGTGTCTGTTCTGAGGTCTGCTGTGGAACAGTTTTGTCAGCTGTGTGGTGTAGGAGTGGGTAATGACATGCCTACTACAGATGTCTCTAATGAGTCATGACAGGCAAACATTGGAACCCGGCCGTGGTTATTAATTTCACTGGAAAAGGCTTGATTTGAATAGTTGTACCTCGGATCACATGGTGCACTGGGTTTTAATGATAATAATAATGGAAGGAAAAGGTGCCTGTAGCTGCAGAGGGAGCAGCACAACACCATTTTTGAACCTGTGATTTGAATTTCAGATAGCTTTTACTGACAATATTAGCAGTTCTTTGCAAATATTGGCTTGATTTTTGTCAAATCTAGAGGACATCCTGCTTATTTTACTGAACAAGTCAAAAGTCTGGACACACCTTCTTATTCAGTGGCTTTTCTTTATTGTAGATTAATACTGAAATAACACAAGAAGTCATGTAGTAAAAAAAACTGTAAAAGAAATGTCGCACCTCTTGCTTTGATGACAGCTTTGCACACTTCTGTTATTCTTAGTCAGATTTATGAGGTGTTCACCTGGGATGGTTTTAATTAACAGGCGCTTCTGGTCGAGAGTGAATTTTTTCTTGCCTTCTCAATGTGTCTGAGACCATTAGAGCACAGGGCGGCTACTTTTATGAATCTAAAATATAAAACATATTCTGGTTTGTTTAAACCTGTTTTATCACTACATGTTTCCATGTGTTCCATCATAGTTTTGGTGTGTTTAATATTAATCTAAAATGTAAAAAATATAGTTAGGTGTGTCCAACCTTTTGACTGGTTCTGTATTTCTTGTTGGGAGCTGTTGCAGATGCAGTTTTACTCAATCTATGTGAAATAAACCACATTATTGGAACCCAAATGAGTTTTGTGGTTTGTATTGTAAGTTTAGACATAAAATACCAAAACAGAAACTTAAGCATCAATCAGAAACCCAACAGAATGTGGATATTGCATTGTTCTTCAGAATCCTGCATAATTTAATCATATTTTGCCATGTTTAAAGAAAAAGTTTGACACATTGGGAGAAACGCCTATTTCGTTTTTGCTGCAGAGTAAGTTGAGAAAATTGTTACCTCTCTCATTTCTGTTAAATATGAAGCTTCAGCCAGCAGCAGGTTAGCTTAGCACAAAGACTAGAAACAGCTAGCTTGCCTGCCAGCACCTCTACACCTCACTAATTAACACATGAATGTCTTCTTTGTTTAATCTGCACAAAACCGACGCATAAAAGCACCAATTTTCCATTATATGGAGAGTTTTTCTGGACAATATCTTGGCTCTGGGCTGTTGGCAGACAACCAGCAGGGCATGATTGACAAGTGTCACAGCCAATCACAGCTCAGCTCCTTGCTTGTCTCACCTCAGCTCTGTTTACGGCCATGTGTCAGTGAAGGGTCAAACTGAACACTCAAATCATCTTTTCGTCAATCTGTGGTTGACATCAGAGGCACTACTTCTGCAGTTTTCTTTAGTCGGGGAGAAATACTTGATGGAGTAAAAAGAATAAGATTGGTAGCCACCATTCTAATGCCCTTCTCTTTGAATCCAGAGTGAGATTAAGGGAGAGGTTCTCCTTTGAGACTTGTGAGATAAAGAGTTTGGCGCTCCCGATGGCCTCGAGAGACTCTGCAGAAATGATTAGGTTCATGTGCCACTCAATTATCTGTTCCCTTAAAGCACTTTCTTTGAGGATGCAATTATACGGGATGGATGTGAATGAGACTGTTGGACACTATGATGTGGGGCTGGCCACTGGTGGAGCTTTAAATTTGGTCGGCTTAATAGATCACACATGTCTTGGCAATGTTTGTATTTTCATTCACTAGACAAGAGTCATATTCTTTACTGGAAAGAAAACTGGGGGGAAAAAAGAGGGGACAGCATGCAGAGAGGATGACGTTCCCTTCTCCATCTGTTCAATTAATTTGCCATGAAAAGTGCTCCCGATGCTTTTCTAAACTTCCAGTGTTTTTCTGCCACTTTCTTCTGATTCGAAGCCACTGACCGAAAACAACTTGGACACTTGTGTTTTTCTGTTAAAACTATCATGATGGTGTTGTTCTGGTCCGGCTCCTGGGTCTTTATGGAGAGCTTTAACTGTACGCTGCCTGCCTCACCAGATCAGGTTTCTACTGTTCCCCCACTGAATCTCCCTCAGGCCCAGCTGCCTGGCAAAGCATTCATGATTAAATGTGAGACACGAGCCATCCTGCCAAGAGAAAGCTGGAGGAGGGGCTGCTGGCTTAAGACGACCACAGTTTGGAATTTCTTCGCTGTTTGTCATACACACTGAGAAAAATGAAAGCAGATGTAGAAGCAGAGGGAGAGGGGAGAGGGAAGGAGAGGGACAATCATCAAAGACAAGAGGTCTCTCAGGCAGGAGACACTGTAGGAATACATCTAAAGCAATATTTGCAGAGGAATATATATACTGTATAGGGAACAGCCAGCCAAGTGGTGTTTTAATTATACAAACATTTCTCACGAGGCGAGAAAAATCTCATTGGCTGCGCTAAACCATGCAGGGCGGAGCCAAAGAACCACAGTTTTTTCTGGCTTCCATGCTAAAGCTCCACTAATATTATAATTATAGGGGAGGAAGAACAAATCTTTTTCATATAAGCAATGAATGAAATGACTGTGTGTAGTGAGAGAAGGATTGCTTTCATTATGAGAGAATTATCTCAGTGTTGCAGTTCAATGGAACTTGTTAGCCACTTTTAGCTCATTGCTTTTGTCTCCCAGTGAGCCGGTTAAACCAGCTGGTACCTTAAACATGTCGCAGCTACACACACAGATGTTGATTTAGGCAAACTTATCCATCAGTAATACACAACTCAAATCAACTGTGTAGCTCCTCTGCCCCCTAGCAGCAAAAAAATGAAGCATTAAACTGTACCTCCTCAAGAGACAGGAAGGAGCGAAGACAACGTAATATTATCCTCTTGCTACTTCATGAAAAAAAAACTATACTTCTTCTGCTTCTTCCAAGGTAATTGATATTGGGATATTCAATGAATGTATTGTTAGTACTTTTTTTAAATAAGGAAAAAATTGACACAAGTCATTTATACGTATGTTGTCGCCAGTGTTTCTATTTTTCTTCTTGAGCTCCTCCCACTGAGGTTTAAGTCAAAAGATTGCATTTTTTTTCTACTTTCAGTTTTGTATCTGATAAATATTCAGTTATATTTCTAAAGAAAATGTCGATATTCGTGGAAAATAAGACTTATGATGTTATTTGACCACATTTTTACTAAAGTATTACATTTGAGAAATTAGCTCTCTGGGTACATTTGCAAAGTGGTGAAAAATCGGTAATAATTTAGTATTAAATATGAATACAGTAATGTGAGACAACATGTTTGCGTTAGACTGTAATTTAAGCTGACTTTCCCTTCCGTAAACAGCTGAGATAACTAACACTGAGGCTCGTTAGGGGAAATTGTTCTCACCTGGTTGGACTTCCTGCTGCACTGTTTAAGCTAAAGCCTTCCAGCTAAACTGTCTTCTCCTTTAGCTTTCACTGTTTGTTTGGTTACATGACTTTTCTCTGCACTAACAACTGCAAATACAGCGACGCAGCGATCACAACCTCAACTACATTGACTAAATTCTCGCTCGTATCTTGCTCTCTTCACACTATTTGGTTTAGTTATGAGGCGACTATCACATGGATGTGCAGTTCACTCGAGCTTCGTGCTAATTAGCATAAATCATCTGCAGCTGTGTTGGCTCACTCACTGTGTGTAAACAGCACAGATACAAAACAGTTCCTTTGGTAAGCAGTATGAAGTCAGATGTAAAGAGACGTGCCAGGTTTACCATCATATTTGTGAACGGTAATGTGGGAGAAGCTGTTGAGGGGCAACACTCTGTAGCGACTCACGGCTCAGGAGGTTGAGCGGTTGGAAAAAGGGAGGTTGCGATATTGTTAATTGTGAGAGCACTGCAGAAAAAGTGGCAGTTGTATGATATCTAAGGCCCTTAAAGCAAACACTGTGAAAATAAGGAATACTACTCCTACACTAGCTGTGTTTTCATTTAAGGATATCCTTTTTAAACAACAACTTCTTCTCATATTTGGAGAATTTTTGACTTTCATAATCTTCACAGACTATATAAAAGTAGTGGACATATTTCTCCAGCCGTAGTTAGCTTAGCGGTTTCGTCAAAAATAGATTCTAACACGAACATATTCCTTTCATTTTTCTTACTAGTAAATAAGTATTATAAAGGACCCTGGTGGTTCGAGCCATGGCCCCGGATGTATCCTTGGGCAAATAATTGAACCCCAAATTGCTCCCAATGGCTGCATCGATGTGTGATTGTTGCTGTGATTGTTGCTCCTGATTGGATGGTAACCTCTGCCACCTTTGTATGAATGTGTGTGTGAATGGTTGAAAGCTGACTTGTATTGTAAAGCACTAAATGCAATCATTTACTATTGTTCAACTACTATTATTGTACTCACTACAGTTGCTGATGGGATAATGCGAAATTGTGAGGTTTTAGAATTTTTGATGATTTATCATGATCCTTAATGCAACTGTGGATTATTTTTGGCCTCTAGAATACAAACATAAATCTCATATCAAAGTCACAGCACAGGTTGGATTTTCTTTTATTCCCAGCCGGACAGAACAATACATCTAATGTGTGTGAACATCTATGGGCTGTAAAAATTAACTGCAGACCTGCTGGAATATTTGTTGGTTTTAACTCCAGATTTTTACATCAGTGTTAATTGATTGCAGTGAACATTTTGTTTGATGTTCTGCTTTGGAAACAAAAAGCTTGTTTTTTCTCTTCTTTGCTGCCTTTACTGTAGATCTTTAGTTTGGTAAAGGTTTTGAGAACATAATTACAGCACCAATTGTGCCATTTGGCAAAAGTCCTGTGTATTTCTTTGTCAGCTGCTCTCAAAACATGTCTTGTTTCTATAAATGTATCAGACAAATTACAGAAAAACCTGTAATTTAAAACCTAGTGGGGAAAATTTGACTTGACATCTACAGTTGCAGTTTTAACACTGAATATTTCAGTTATTTTGCTTATTGTGTGACCAGGAATATGGTTACTGATGTCACTGTTGTCAAGAGCCAGCGGAAGGGAAAGAGTGAGGGGATTGCGAGAGAGACAAAGAGAGAGGGAAAGTGAGAACAAGCTGTGGTGTCTGATTGAGGTGTTTGATCCAGGTCATGCTGCGGTCTAATCATTGGAGCTGTGGATAGCCACTGTCGGTGGGTTGTTTTATAAAGGAGAGATGGTTGTGCAGGCCTTCTCTCTAGGACCTAATTCAATTGAAGAATAAATGAGTTCTGTTGGTAATTTGGAGATAACCTGTGCAGTGGCCGAGCTTAAAGGAAGATAAGAAACGACACAGAAATGAAGACAAGAAAACGAGACAATTTTTCACCCTGCCTTTGCTAAATTAAACTTTTCCCACTCCCCCTCAAACTTTAATTAAAACACACACTTGCATGCACATTGCGCACGCAGGTTCACAAAGTCGTGCTCACGCAGTCGCACATCCACCAGATAATCCAATAGGAGCAATCAAGTTGTTTGAAAGAGATCAGTAGACAGTGAGCAGAGAGCCTAACGGGAACGTACTGAAGCTTCTCTATCTGTCCCTCTGTTGTTAAGATTAATCAGGGAGGTGCACTCTGAAAGTCAATGGTCCTTTGAGTCGTAAAACACTGAGGTGCAGTGGGCTTTTTTAAAGGGTCAGTTCACCCACTTCTTACTTTCTCCTGCTTGTATCTTTTCAAGAAGATTGTATTGGTTTTGAGGAATCTTTTTGTGATTACTGCTGCTAACCCAATTCAATGGAAGTAAATGGAAGCTTTGAATGTTTTTTTGTTGTATTTTTAACCAAAGAAATACAAAAAAAACATGAAAAGACTCCATTGTGATTTTTGTAGGGTAAAAAGCTAATTGTTTTGAGAAGAACAAGTTTTGAAATGTGTTTTTATTTTGGACATGTAGCCCTTTATAGGACACTCATTGAAATACTTGGACATTGAAAATGTACTTTAAAAGAATTGCTTTTGTGACTGAAGGGGTAAATGTGAAAGTGTTTTCAGACTTTATACTCAGCAAATGTTAAAGATAGTGGAATTGCATGTAAAGTCAAAGAAAAGCAGAAAATCAGGTTGCGAATGGAGGCGAAGACCCATTCTTGAGAGACCTGAAATGTTTCAATTGGAGTGCTTATCCCGACGCTGTTTGGCTGCACATCATGAACAAAGTGAGATAAGAGGAAATAGAAGTGAGGCTGGACATAAATAACAAAAACAACCTATTCATGGTGAGATTTGAGATCAGTCTGAGCACAGTGCAAGCTAACTAAAATACCTTCTGAGTACATTGGCTTTTTTGAGGACACTCCAAAAAAAATACCCCAAGGGGTCAAATTGGCACGGATGATTTTGTGGCAACAATTCACAATCTGACCTCACCTTGAGAAAATATGTTTTTGTGATTTGGTGGCACTGAGCCTTCAGAGAGGAGTAATTTCAGATGTCTAACATCAGCCAATAAAACAAAGAAGCTCTCAGGTGTGGCTGTGTGGCATCACCAATCCACACACAATCACAACTAACTATTGCCAATAATGCACACTCACAGAGTAAGAAGCTAATGTAAGAGCAGCCAGTCAGCCATGAGTGTCACTTCATCCCTGTTTGTGTGCTGCAATGTGATTTTGATTGGTTTTAAATTGTCTGTGATTAACGCATTGTTGCCTCAATCACTGCTTTCACCAGGTCGATCTAACTTTCGGACTGTTGAAAAGGCAATGATGGAGATTCTTGAAATCTTCACAAAGCAAATCTTCATGTAGACTGAATGGATCATCTGTCCATCTGGTGTTTGAAACAACTGCCCACCGGGTCCTCGCTTCCAGTCCTCCTTGAAATTACACTGTTACAGCTTCACTGAAACTGAACAAAGAAACATGTGGTTGGAAACGGAGCAGCGAACCTCCACATGGTAGCACTTTGTGGATGGGACCATTTAGCGACTTGTCTCCAGAGTAGTTTTCCCTGATTCTCACAGGATTACCAGTCAAAGACCCACTTTGCACTTGGTGTTTATCATCTCCTCTCACAGTGTAGTGTGATGGTTGGTGGCAACACTCTGATCTGCAATTAATGCAGTGTGGAGGCATAACAAGTTGTGAGACATGTACAAGCTCAGACTTTACAAAGCAGGGCTCTTCGGTCTGTGTCAGCTTTGAGTTCAGCTTTTGTCTTCTGTCTCTGAGGTGTTTCAATGCATTTATTTCAATAATTTATGCCGCTTTCAAATCAGACTAACCATTGTTTTCAGCTGTCACACTCTGAAGAATGGTGGGATTTGGAATATGGCATGAATAAATACACACCTTCAAAACTTTCAGACTCGTCTTGGGGGAGTTTGTACAGTATTGTCACAACACCCTCTTAACTTCTTCACTTCGGGCATTTACGTACATTTATTTACTTCTTTAACTATCTTTTAGTGTATGTATAATGACGTGTGCTATCTTTAGAACGCTCCGCTGTACCGGGAGTTGTTTTGACAAACGCTCACATGTCATTTTGGTTGGTATATGTTGACAAAAGATCTACTGTCGTTTAGGTTGGAGATCTTGTTGTTCAATGCATTTAATTAAATAATTTATGCCATTTTCAAATAAGACTAGCCATTGTTTTCAGCTGTCACACTCTGATGATGGTTGGGATTTTTTCCACGGCATGAATTTTGAATCCAAACCATCACAATGAATCCAGCGCCTTCAAAACGTGTTCAATCTGCACAAGCAGTAGGAGAAAAAAAACACTCTAAAATATGAAGCTGTGATGTGAGGAATCATCGCAGGTCTAAAACTAAAAATTCAGTCTTAATGGACTTAACTGAACTGTGTCGCTGCTGTCAAGGTAGGGTTAAGGTTAGCTGTGTTTGCTTTGGATCCTGGGAGGAACTGTGTGTGTTTCCTGGGCTCTTGGAGAATAATAAAGTATGTTTTTACTGCGTCGTATTGACATTTTTTTTCTTTTTTTTCTCTCTTTCCTTTTCTTTTGCCACAACTGAGCGGTTTCCAAAAGTAACAAACTGAGCCCAGGGAAGGCAAGTGTGTAAATGTTTAAACCGGGTAGCTTTTCAGTGTCCTGTACAATGGGATTGTTTTTTTTTACTCTGTGGGTGTATGTTTGGGCACATTTTGTGTTTGTATCGAAATGAGGACACATCCATATTCTATATTGTGCTAAAATGTCTCAGCTAGAGGTAACAGCGATATACAAAAAAAAGCCTTTTTTTTGGTCTACACTGATTTTGTTTCCAAGGACTTGCACAACTTTAATTTCTTCGGAGGGTCTTTTTTTCTCCCCGTGCTCTTTCCCCTCATAGATTTCCCACCACAGATAATTTTCAGTGACCGCAGCAGAGTCTTGAGATTCCCCAGCAGTATTTAGTGGTGGAAGTAAGTAGCTTCAGCAGCTCGATGAAATGCCTTTGAAACTCTGGTGTGTGTCTAAGCAGTGTGTGCTCTGAGCGGAGCTGCACTCGGCTGGGGTGAGGGGGTGATGGTATGCGTGCAGAATCACAATAGTCACCCCTGTTACGTGGTCTGAAGCGGATCCGAGCTCCGGCAGCTTCTGTGAGCGAGAAGAGAGATTTTTCTCTTGTCTGTCGTGATGAGGACATACCTCCTTTCTTTTAACTTTAAACCCTGAGCCAGACTTCAGAGGGAAGGTCAGGTTTAAATGAACCCACCGCCCTTAAAACCAGCCTGTCAGTGGAAATATGAATAGCATACCAGTGCATATGGTGCATCAGAGTGCAGTGAAAATATTCTAAAAAACTCCACCCACTCCACTCATCTTTCTTTTAAATACCATCTCTATTTTGATATGAATACACAGAGATTTCAGTCCTCTGTTGGGATTGCTCAAACATTTCTTTGGCTGACCTTTTTTGGCAGGAATCTCAAATATCTCTCCTCCTCATTGACTGTAATAACCTTAAAATTGCGGTTTGGGGTTTTGGGTCATATTTGTCTCGGTGGTCATTCTTTGCTGCGTCAGCACAGGTTTTAAATAACTGTCAGCGACTCTGCTCGAGTATTAGAACCTGTCAGATGCACTTGTGTTCTTTTTTCAAATCAGAGTACAGATTCCAGCTTCATGCAGGGGATTTGATTTCTGAGACAATAACAGATTGGTGACACAAATACATTTTCTTTGCAGTGGAGGTGGGGATTGTTGAGATCCAAGAATCCCTGTGTGAATTTTAAGGGGTTTATTTCCACCTGGAAAATTCACTATGCACCCATACTGTGTTATTCTCTTTACCTTCCTCCTCGGTGGGAGCAGGGAATCCAGGATGAAAGCATTTCATCCATCCATCGATTGCTCCCTCCACCATGAGTGCCGCATCATGTTTTCACTGAAGTGTTTGCCCGAAATCTCAAGCATTGTGGAAACAGCCAATTGTGGAGTTCTTATAGCAACCTGGCTTTCCATAAACCACAAAGAACGGCACATTAGTGCCAGTCTGTGGAATCTGCATTCCAGTCAAGCAGCAGGGAGGCTGTGCCTACCAGTGTAATTGTTCTGGCTCACTACAGTCATTATAGTCACTGCATATTGATTGTTTTTCCATGAGCAGGTATGTATGAATATGGAGAGGAGGTTTCAAGCCTCTTAAAGAAATCGAACACGTCACTTACATATGCAAACAGGAAACTCCAACGTGTGATGTCATCGCAGCCTGGCGGGATTCATTGAGCAACATGTTGATTTTATCAGCAGGGAAACTATTTTTAGAGTTTCTTTTCCTGTAACTCACACAGTTGAATAATGTTTATGTTATGATTCATTTCTTGTTTTTTTTTATATCAAGAATATCACACAGAGTCCTCAGATTCTTTTTCTTTTTGTTGAATTCACTTTATTTTGGAAGCATAACATCCTGTCTTACATAATGGATAATTTTTAATCAGATTTAACCTGTGAGATTCAAGAATTTATTGTTATTTTTAAAGCATAATATTTGTAAAAAGTAATCTCCCTAAGCCCTATCCGCACAGGACTAGTATTACAGGGAAACTCGTGATTTGAATCAAATCAGATTGCTGACATTCTTGTAATCTTAAATCGCTGCATTCACTGTCGCTGGTTAACAAGGAAACCAGATGACCTGTAGCACCAAAAATGCAAAAGCCTCAGAGTCAGAGGGACTGTATCATTCCACATGACCGTGAGGTATGGAAATGTGTGTGAAGCGATATAAATCATTCTGAGACCAGAAGCCGGCGGACATGTTTTCTGGTGGTTGACCAGCTCGGATAAGTTGCCTTGGAGCTGTTGCAGTGTTGCCAGGTCGATAATAATAATAAAAAAAAAAAAAAAAGAACAGAATGCGTAAAAAATATGAAAGAAAAACATCAGCACTGTGACAAACCAACCTAAACTTTTATGCTAAATAACAGAGATGAAGTCCCACAAGACTATATAATCACATGACTTTTGTGATTGGCTATATATGGCAGGTTTTGTGGTGGAATCTTTACTTGAAAAAATACAGACATGGAAGATTTGCATCATAGATAGACAGACATATGCAATTATTACAAATGACTAAAGTCTCAAAGGTAATACTAGTCCTGTGGGAATAGAGCTTTCAGTATGTAAACTGTGCTTTTTGTCTTTTCACTTTATCTTTAATATTTCACTAAAACGTCTGAAGATTTGTTTCCACATTTAGTAGTGGTAGCTTGGACCAACTGTTTGAGGAGTTGAATACAAAAAATAAATAAATGTGTAAAACTGTAAGAAAGTGTTTGTTATTGGGCGTACCCGTGGCACACCTGGCAGAGCGCACAGAGGCCCGGGATTGAATCCAGCTCAGAGTCCCCATCAATAAAGCCGTCAAATGGCCAAAAAATAACAAAAAAGAAAGAAACAGTTTGTAATGAAAGTAGATATCCATAGAGGAGACAGTCAGAAATGTCTAGCCACACACCACTGCTAACCAGCAGCGAGACATAATGAACAATCTACATGTAATTACTAAAGGCTCTACAAATGTCAGCATCGACTGGACCTGTTAGCTGTGCAAATAATAATGGTAATGGTTACTTTACATGTTAGAGTGGGGTATTAGCCTGTACAACCCACTGATCACGTCTCCCTCTCTGCTATCTCCGCTGTGCATTTTGCGAAAGCACGGTCGCTGCATCCTGGGCTTAGCGCCACCCAAGATGATTGAGATTGATTTAAAGAAATCCAAACAAGCCAAAGCAGTGTGATAATGTCTGCAGCCAGACTGTGGAGATAGTCCTGGTTATATGAAACTAGATGTTAGTTGGCTGATACATGTGTACTGTATGTCAACACCACCTGTTTCCTTTTTTGGGAGTGCACTTTGTCTTCTGAAAGACTTCTGCACTATTTTCTGCATCTGAATTGCAATAAGCTCCTGAACAGATAATGTGAAATTATATAATAATGTAAATGGGGTGAAATAAGGGTTCCTCTGGTACAACATCATTAATATGTTAGATTACAG
>CAFUXE010000322.1:484546-494973 GCA_903364295.1 Serranus cabrilla
ACAAGATGGTTATCTGAGATGGTCATCTCTTGAGACTTTTTCCAAGGAGCTTTGTCTGTTTTGTGTTATTTTCTTAAGAGTAGGCAGAGGTCACGACCTTAGGACATGTTTCTTTGCCAACAAGAGTTCTAACCTAAACAATAGAATGGGTTGTTTGTCATTATCACCCATAACGACTCATCTGAGCGTTTAATGATATAGCACACGTCATTATACATGCACGTAAGGTTGTGGTTGTTCATAAAAAAAGTCAGTTCTCTTTACTTTGGGCTACAAAAGAACTGATCTTGGTTTGGGGCAAAAAAAACTTCCTGGTTAGAGGATGTAAAAGAAAGTTTAAACAGTAAATAAATGTATATGAACGTTCAAAGTCAAGTAGTTACAAGGGTGATGTGATTACCAGAAGTGACGTAGTTACGTGATGCACAAAACATGAGGCACTGAAACTCCATGATGTTTCAATCACATTGTTTACTTTTGTTTTCACATGGGACACAAACCCTGTTCTCCTAGTTGAAAGTCCGACACTTGTTCGACCGTACCAGGTGCAAATTCTGCTAATCATTTATTACCTCCGCCCAGGGGGTTATGTTTTCGCCGGCATTTGTCTGTCTGTCTGTGTAAAACCCCAAAAGTACTGCACAGATTTGGATGAAGAATTTTTAGACATTGTGTGTATTGGGACAAGAAACAGATCTTTAGACATTGGTGGTGATCCGCAACACCATCTGGAATTTATATTGTGAATTTATATTATTGTATCAGTGACCCTATTGCCTTCACTAACTGCCACCATCTAGTGGATGAAATATTTCAATGCCAGTGTGCTCCCAAAATCCATGCTTTCAATAAAATCCTTCAAGTGTGCAGTTTGGTATTGCGTGACTGACCCTATTGCCTTGGCGGAGGTCTGCGCTCTCCGAGTGCTTTTCTAGTTATTATTAAGGCCACTAGGGGGCAGCGGAGGACAGTCTAAAACGTAAATATTGGTCATATTTTGCAGCCTGTACAAACATTCGTTGGGGTTGTTTTTGAGGGGAGACCAGTCTCTTTTTGGCAGGTTGATTTGCATTTGTCAATCAGAGTCAGTCAGAGTACATTTTGAATGTTTGATCATCTTTGCACCAACACTAATCTATGTCGCTTCCTCTTGAAACAGTTGTGTACAGAGCTGCAGATGGAATATTACAGTAAATGACAACAGTAATTAACAGCTTAAAGATGAGAAAATGAAAGTCCTACCGACAAGCTAATCCTGTTTTGACTTAAATATAGCATACAGTAAGACAAATTAATTACTTCACATTCTGCAACATTAATTATCTGCCCTTAGTATATGATGAATCTAAATCTGTTAAATATAGAATCTGATGACATTTCATCATAAGTTATACCTGGCGATTATAACAAGGCGAATTATTGCTCCATTCTTTCTTTTGATTCATCTTTTAAACTTGTGTGATACATTTTTATGCGATTAATCACAACCTTTAGGTGATTTTTCATTAAGATTATGATAATGACTTTGGGTGATGACTTGATGTAATTGTATGGATGACAATACCCCTGTCAACAATTTATCACATGCTCTTAATCACCAGATATTATTAGAATATCATCTACATCAAGAGATTGAGTCGTTATTTGACATCCATATAGAATAACCTGAACAGATATCGCAATTTTTTAGATTTCATTACTCTTTTTTCATCTCAGGGGGCCACCCCAGGGCTACAGAGACCGTATGTAAACCATACATTTTTATTCATTTTACCTTTTGGCATACTAAAACTGAAAATGTCAACCCGCAGAGATGGAGCAAGGTTTCATATGAGCAAACTGTCACGACTGAACCTGAAAATTATGTAGATGTCGTCACGCCAACAGAGCAAAGCTGATATCATTATTCATGAAGCTGGGATTTACAGGTGGTCTCTGTTACTGTGGGTGACATAGGTTCCTTATTAATTGGTAAATTCCTAAGCTCTAAAAAAATGCATAGAATAAAAGCTTATTATAACCTGTAAAAGGGTAAACAGAGCGGCTGATGACAGATATCTGCAGACAAAGACTCAGTGGAGGGGAAATAAAATCAAAATGTCAGACAGGAGAGAAGCTTTACAAATGAATATTGAAGAGTGAATTCACATTCTTGTGCTTAAATCCAGCGGTCTACCCGTGTGTAAAAAGGAATCAATGCTAATTTTCCAGAGAGAACACAAACAGCCCAGTCCAGGAATATAAATATATTGTATTTCAGATCTAATGCTCGACCCCACAGAGGTTATTTGAATACATTGGCGTGTGTGCAGTGCTTCAGATGACACACTTGCTTAGCAGCAGGGGCAGTAAAAGGGGCCGGCCTTTGGGATGGGATCTGCAGGCTCACCAGCCCAAGTGTTTCTAAATTGAAAACCTGCTCTCGAAACATATCCAGACTGACTGGGTCCGTTACTCTGTCAGCTTTTAACCAGGCAAAGGAAATTACAGCCGTGACCTCGTGGCGCTTGCCAGAGAGAGACACTGAGAAGTAATTTTGCTTACACAGAGAAGAAGGTAGTGGAGGGAGGACAAGGTGGAGACGAGGGTACAGATCTGTATAAGCACTGCGGTTCTTCCAGTTTAGAGCCAGGAGCAGCCATTAAATTAACATTCAACACATAGAGGAGTTCAGCTGGGGCATGAAAGGGCTCGAGAGCGAGAGAGTGCCTGCTAAAGCAGACTGGGAGCCCTATCACCAATGCTGCATGGCCGGCTCTTTTTTATGGGGCCAAAGCTAGTTTTCAGATTAGTTGTAAAGCGCGAGAGAGGAAACTGCAGCAGAGTTACTGTACACTTTAAATCTCCCCCGTCATAAAACAGAAAAACTGCAGCCTATAGGACAAAATGATACTGGTATATGTTTATATTTTTTTCTAATTAAAGTGCCGGAGTGAACGGGCTAGTGGGCAGAATGGATGGAAAGTTATGTAGCTTTTAAAGTAAGCTATTACATCTTGACAGCAGCTACCGGCTTCCTGAAGTTAATAAATGAGTGCAATTCACTTCCTGGAGCGATGTTGCGGTTTATTCCCCCATTAGGAGGCAGTGGTCCACCCATTCCAATCATTCTTTAATTAGAACTGTTGTTATTTAGGCTGTCACAGGAGGTAATACCTCATGACAGCATCAGGATCAGCTTGGCAGCCCGCAATCTCATATTCATTGACAGGGGCTTTGGTGCCGCTTGTCGTCGCTTCATGTCGCCCGCCGGACTCAGCGGTGCACCAGACGCTTCCAGCTGATGTCTGCGTGGGAACACGGAGATCTCCAGCTTGCCTCGCTGACGTTGAGTGTCGTCTGTATGAGCGTGGACACATGCTCAGTGTGTTTTTTATTGTCGAAGGCTCGTGATTACTTCTCCAGATTGCCTTAACGTACCATTGAGTCACAAAATGTTTACACAGGAACGGCCGAGGCTATAAAGTGAAACAGAATGGCTCAGCAGGCATTTATTCAGCCACGCAGCGACATCCATCCATTAGTCTAGATTTGGTCCTTAACTGCAAGCGGTTGTCTGTGAAAATAAAAATGTAAATGAAAGAAAATATGATAAAAGAAAATAAAAAATGATGGCGTTATGCTATGCTCTGGCCTCAGGTGCTTCTCATGGCGGCCCAGCAGGTCCAAGACAATTAAGTTCATAATGGGCTTGGTTTCATCTTAATAAACACATCCCATGTGTTAACAATTTGTGTTTAATGAAGTGCTGCCCTCTGTGGAGCGATATAGAACAGCAATCACAGACCATCACAGACCATCACAACCCCCCTGCCCCCTCAGCCTCCGGCCCCTGTCTCAGTTTCTGACACATGGGGTCTGAGAGGTGGCGCAGAGACGGACCATCAATGTGAATCCAGGTGAAATAGGATGCAGACCTCTCCAGAGGGTAAACTACTGTGGAAAAGAGGATGACATCAGGAACCTCAGCTCCCAGAGGAGACAGCTCTGGAAACATTGAACTTTAACAAGATTACCAACCTCGAGAAGGGGAAGGGAGAAGGAGACGAAGCAGCATGCGCCGCTTTGAGTTGGCAGCATGAAATACAGATTTATGAACTCCATTAAACCACATTTCTTTCTCTTTATTGCTGCCTGCAGCATTTACCCAATGTGGAAAAAGGGCAGAAAAAATCCTCCTCCAGATAAATTACTAACAGCCTGAGCATTTACTTTCGCATAAGGTAGCCGTACAACTCATGAATAGAGAGATAAAAGCAACTAGACACCTTGACTGTTTCACTCTGCTGCTCGACTGGCTACTTGTGCAAGCCGTGCTAGGAAACCAGTCACTGTGGTCTTTGGAACAGGTGGCCATCTCAGACTGGCATTGGTGGTGTGGAGCTGGCGTGGGTTAGTAGCCAGACTCTCAATCTGTCCACTTGAAAACTCCCCAGTATTGCTGGAAAGTATTACAGCCCCTGTGGAGGAGATAGCAATTACAATTTCTGATGGGAGAGAGGAGAGCGCCAGGAGCCACATCCATTCTTGGAATATGATCAGACTTATGACTGGAACATTTTTACAAAGCGCCACTACACAAATGTCCTCTTAATACCATCAGTGTGATGCCTTATAATTTCAAGCCCTCTATACACTTCTTTTTTACTGTCTACTGTCAGATTACCAGGGGTGACTGTACATTTAAAGACACCATTAAGCTGTGAATTGTCTTCCCCATGCCAGTGTTTGATGAACCACACCAGGCCTCAGCAGGTACATGGCAGCGATCTGCCCGAAAAAAACCTGCTCCCATTTAAATCCTGCATTGCTGCATTCTGTGACAGATTGGATTTGGAGTGAGCAAAGTCTGCTCCAGCTGGAGACCGCTCACCCTTTGGCCTCTCACCTGAACTCTTCCTGCTCTGGTATGTGTGACTAACATGTTCTATGGGAGACTGGTAACACTAGAGCCCACATGTTTTGGCTATTGAGTACAGCTGGCGCTGGAGATTACACTGTTTTCACACATTTGGATGGTCCAGACGCTGAATTGCTCCGTCACTCTGCATGTGGGTCACATTCAGTCTAAAAGGGCCACGAGCTGCAGCGAGGAAGTAATCGATTTTCAGGCCACAGCTTCAGCTGATCAGTTCCTTTTGCTCCATAAAAATGTTGCCAGATCTTCCCTAAGTAGTAACCGCCCCCTGTTGGGAGCATGCATATAAATCTGTAGGCTCTGCCTGAGGAATGAATAAGTAATAATCACATGCAAAGCACTTATTCACTGTGTCCCCCAAATCCCATGAGACTTCTGGCTGGCTGCACGTCTGAACTCTGCAGCAAACAGAGGAACCTGTTGGGCAGAAGTTGCACTCAGCCAATGATGCCTTCTTGATGGATTGTCAGGGAAATTTGATTCTCTGTGGGGTACCAGCTGACATAAACGTAATGCCACAAAGCCTATCAGAGCTGAGGGAGAACTGTGTGCGGGCCTGTGACGGTGCTGTGTTTGGATGTACTGTGCGGCAGAGAAAAACAACAATGGCTCATACATCTGGTGCAGCTCGATGAACTCTGGGGAGTAGATGTGACAAGACTGAAGATTGCCGCCACCTCACAGGGAGCTGCAGCCACAAAAAACGCCAAGGTCAAGTCTGTCAGCTCAAAAGTGCCACCGTGGTGGACTGACAGCAAAGAGAGAGTCGCTGCATGGATGGGTGCATTACACTTATTGAAAATCGATAGCAATCTTTCAGTGGCAGCTAAGACATATTTGAACAACAACCTTTACTCAGTAGAGTTTGGTCACATTTTATGCAGGTGTTCCACCCGTTGGAAATCAAAGAAGGTCAAAGGGTTGTTGGATTTTATACTTTACAGGTATTCTACGGGGTTCTCATATTTCTTGATACCGTTATAATAAGAGCTATTCCTTTAAATGTTTGACAGTGTTTTCTGTCGGTCTTTATCATTTTGGATTCTTATTCTAACAAACTTCAGAGCAGATTTTATGTTTCTGGGCCCACTGGTGGTTATAACTGATACATGTAGCTTTAAGAAGCAAAACCACAATGTATAATTACGCTATTACAGGTGCTGCTTTCAGTTAAATATTTACTTACTGAAATAGATAGGCTTTATCAGCAAAAAGTACAAAAATAGCCAAATTAAAAGTCTTGCAAATCTTATGCCAAATCTTATTTTTAAGGTTTGAAGAGAATCTGTATTTTTGGCGATTTATTAAACAAATAGTTTGCCACAGACAGAAACTATAAAAACAGGCATTATCATCAGATTCTGAACTTTTTGCAGGCGGTCCATGAATGAATCATGTGTGACGAATGCTTCTGTCAGGAAAAGCAAGCTTAAAATATGATGTTTCATCAAGATTACTTTGTGGCTCATTTAAAATTTTGCCCAAAAGGAACAATTTGCCCAAACCACATCCTGTAAAAACATTACAATCTGTGCTTGTCAGTGCAGCTGGGACGCCATCAATGATTTTCTCCATAGACCAACATTAGTCAATCATTAGACATCTGTAAAACTGTTGACAAGACAAGATCAGTTCTAGATCTTTCTGTTACAATTTTTTGATCCATGTAGGTTTTATGTTTGTTACTTTCCTCAAGCGAAGAAAAATAATTTTAAATATCTGTGACATCATCACTAAAGATTATAGGCGGGGTGGCGCCACTGTGCCTGAAGCTATAAACTTTAATTTAGTGTGTGTGCTGGGTGAGCAACTCTTATTGGACTCAGTAGGTGCCATGTTTGGATCCGGTATCCAGTTCTTACAATCCATCCATGAAACATTATAGCTGGACTATTTCATGGTATGAAAGTTTTGGATTATTGTTTTAACCAACTGAAGTGTCGCACCTTGCGCTGAGTTGACAGGCAGATCTCGCTCGCCCAGCGAACAGCACGTGTTCTTCACTTTCACGTCGACGCCGAATGTGTAGATAATGAAGGCGCTGGTGTTTGTGCTGGCACTGTTGGTGGCTGTGAAAGCAGAGAGCAGAAACGTGCTGCATACAGTAACTCTGTCCCTGTGCCTATTACTGTTGGCAATCCACTGTTTATTCTATAACAAGGACAAAGCCCTCTTCATGTAGTATTGCCTGTTGTGTGCAGCGTGGGGGAATTTACAAACGATTACTTCCACAGGACTAAGTCACGGGCATCAGAGAATTCTAACACAACAGAAATTCGGGTCCCTGCTAAAGATTAGAGCCATTGTACAGCGGCTGAGCACAGTCCAAGGTTAGGCATGAGTATTTGTCAGTGACTCATTTGGCTGTGACATGCTCTCCAGATCACTTAATTTTTCCTCAACCCTTGTCACAGCTGAATTTCAGATTCCACGCTTATCTTCGTATTCTTCAAAGGCTCCAGTCCTTCAGTGCTTTCTGTAGAAACCTGAATTTACTCCATCAAATAATTTTTTTTTTCATTCATAGTTCATAGTTTACTTAAAAAAAGACTCTAGGTTTATTTATGCCATCAGCGATTCATGGGTCGTGGGTTGAGATGTGTTGTTAAGAACCGGATCTTTTATTGAACAGACTTCACCTTTAGTCCTCGTCACAGTGTTTCCAAATCTTGTCCTTGAAAACACATTCCCTGTAATAATTGAATCCTCTGCAGCAGTTATCTGGTACAGTTGTACTGTCTTACTCGGACTAATTGAATTTGAAGGTGTATTATTGGCTGCACATACTGTAGAAAGGCTTTGCTTCTCTTAAAGGGTAAAGTAGATCTTGCTTTCATGATAAATTGATCCAGCTCAGCATCATGGAGAAACAAGACTGGTCTCCTTTCAAAAACGACAACATAGGGTGTTTGTAAAGGCAGCAAAATGCTACTCATGTTTAAGTTTTAGACTGTCCTCCTTAGACTGAATAGTACTGATTGACAGTGATGCAGAGTTGAAATGGCTCACAGTTTGTGAATAGCGTCACCCTCGAAACTAATTCACTTACGGCATTTACGTTTTTTTTTTTTTTACTTTTTAAACTGTCGCACCTAACCAGGAAGTTTTTTGCACTAAACCGAGGTCAGTGGTTTTGCAGCATAAATTCACAGAAACTGCCGTTTTATTTACAACCAGGAACCATACATGTGTGTATAATGACATGTGCGCTATTTCTAGAACGCCTCGCTGTACCGTGAGCCTCGAATCTCTCATATGGGTCATTTTGACAAACGCTCATATGTCGTTATGGGTGGAATTGACAAACGGTGTATTCTGTCGTTTAGGTCGGAGATCTTGTTGGGAGTAACAGTGCATTTTGCTGCGCTGTCCACACTGCTGACAGTAACATTTTTGCTCAATCATTTCCCCAAACCAGTGCATACATGTGAAGCTTTGTGATGATTACGGTCCTTTAATGTAAAACTCGTGTTCTGAAAATGAACGCTTGAATTTTTGATGATTCTCCAGCTCTATAAGAAGCAGACAAAGCACTCAGACTGCACGCCAGATGGCTCACCCTACCTTTATGTGTTAGGAGGTGACAGTCTAAATCCTGTGTGCAGAGTGCCTTAGGCTCCACAACAGGGAAATTGCATTCTGATCCAGTCCACTCCTCTGTGTGTTAGTGTTATACAACAGACTATTGTGTCTGGCATTTGCATTAGGGCCATGAAATTCAGCCCACTGGCTTTCACTATGTAGCGCGATGAGACAACAGTAGGAGTTCTGGCTTATCTGTTGCCATGCTACAGCAAGATCAAATTTACGCCCGCTCTTCAAAGCTACACCACAGCCTTTTTTATTGAAATGCATCACAAGAGGAGTACGTGGTTACAAGAAAACCTATTTGCTCTCTTTAGGTGTGTAGTTGTGACAGAGAATTAAAGCAGCAGCGTGACACAACAACCTGATGGACACGATATGTAAACGCTGACTTTGAGGCAGCCAGTGTTGGGAACAAGGTGGGGTAACGTGCCTGCTATTGTGTGGCCTTATGTGAAGCAGTCCTCTGTGTATCCATCATTATGGGCAGTGAATCAAGCAAGCAGGCAGGGGCTGTTGAGAAGAGGCCCCCTGGGAGCAAGGCCTTGTCCTGTCACTACCGGGAGGGACGGCCAGATAATAATGGAGACATCATGAGGGCACGAGATAGGCTTTGCTTTTCAAAGTGGAAGATGGGGAGAATTTGCAGTGTCCCATCACAACAGGCTCACAGCCATTGATTGGCCCCTGGCCTGTCTTAAAAAGGACAGCCTTAACGGCTCTTGTCAAAGAAAACAGATGCCAGTGCTGTTTGCCTTCAGAAAAAAAGCTTCATTATGCTTCTGAAAAGAGATGACTGTCCTATTTTGGTAACACCTGACATCAGTTGGGACACAGCAGAAGAGGTGCACATTAGACCTGCAGTAATTTAGCTTTTTGTCTATGTGACAACACATGAATTACATTTTGATGCTTTCTGATCTCACACAGGATGATTCGTTGTTAAAATCAGCAGCAAAGAAGTGGGAATGATTTCAAAGCACATCCCATTTTCTTGCAATGTATCGAGCTAAAACAATTATATGCTGGCATCAAAAAGTATTTATTTTCCAATATTTTCTCGAGCTTCAGATGTTCTCTCTGGCGCTGGTCACAGATTGCTTTTGACAGTCACTTCAAAAACTCTCAGAGACACTTTCAGAGATTGGCTCTCAAAGACATTTCTAAAAATTAAGTTTAGGAGATGATCATAGCCCGGTGCAGCTCTTAAAAAATAGGTTACATCAATGTTTTGAATTGCAGCTTCACATTGCAATCCCCGTGCCTTTTTTAAAGCTGAGAGCCCTGACTGTATCAACAGAGCGCTGACAGGAGTATTGAACATGAACATCCTGAAATGTTTACTGGGTTAGACCGTCATGACATTTGAGCTTACACTTGTAGATTGACATTTCCATGTTGTGCTTTCAACAGCATTGGGTAAATTGTTTTAGTTTGGAAACTGCACACAATTTTTCTCTGCAATTTTGCAAATGTATTTTGCATTCATTACCCCCCGCTGGCAAGGACTTTAAAATATAATAGCTTCGTCGTGCTCATAAGAGTGCATTTGGGTTCGCTGTCAAATCCAAGCCAAATTAGGCTCCTTTTGAGCAGTTGATGGAGTACACATTAGAAATGCAGCGGCGGCTGCTGAGTGACCACAACTGTGTGGTATTGATGCGGTGCCAGGTTGAGCAGGACAATGGTCTCATCCGGGAATATGTCTCTGAAAATAGTGTTTGGATGTGTTTTATGACAGAAAGCCTCAAGCCTGACAAAACGCCGTGTCAAATGGTTTTGTAAAGATTTTTCTTTTACAATAGTCCATTGTGTGTTTTTTCCTTTCTTTTTGGATGCATTGCTGCTTTCTTTTTAAAATATTTTTTTCAACGTCCAGAGCTTTTGTGTTTTTTTTTTGCAAAACATGGAAAAAGTTGTGTCA
>CAFUXE010000322.1:495081-524098 GCA_903364295.1 Serranus cabrilla
TGTTATTTCTCCTCTTGTCTGCAGAGAAGCCAATGCCGCAGGGTCCCCCAGGTGGTGTTATCGGGATCCTTGGAGGTGTCGTTGCCATTGGACTCATCATCGGCGTGGCTGTTACTGTTTTCATGGTCCATCGGCGGCAGCAGAAGACCCGCACTGAGACAGATAATGACCTGTGAGTACTGAGCCTCTGCCAGAGAATGTTGCAGGGGGCTGGACAGGTGGTAAGATTAGGTGTGCACTCTTGTCAGCCCATGAGAGAGAAACACTTTGAAAAGGACAAAACACTTTTTTTGGGGGGAGTTAATGTGTTTGGAGACAGGAGAACACGGTGCGAACATGTCACTGCCTCCTTGTCATTCATTCTGAGAGCTGATAATCTCCTTTCCTATAGGTCACTGTATGGAAAATAATCTAAATGCACCCAAGCTTAGAAAAAGCAAGTGCATTTTTATTTACTGGTGCAGAAACAATCGATGATTATCGTTGAAGCGGCACTTATTAAGTAGTTGCTTGATTGTAATGTGGGCTGTAGTGAGCCCATTTCCCATTAAAACACTATTGTTTTAATCAAGCCTGATTGCAGGAGCATGTGCTGCAGTCTCTTGTTGGGAAAGCTTCACCTCTGTGGGACGCTATGATATCATCAGGAAGTGAAGAGTGAGATTCTCCAGGAGATTCTGGAGTATGCAGCAGGTCCAGAGGTCGGGCTGACTCTAAGTGTTATTTGGCAAAACAACTGTGAGATTATGCAAATTAGTTTTATTTGAAACAGTAACTAGCGGATCATAGATTTAATGATTGGGTTTGGAAACATGCAAAGTGAAAACCCCAAGCACTTCAGCATGGAAAAATGAGAGCTATATGATTCTAATATTGATCTTCTTGTATTAAGTCTGAGGCTGAGGTGGTTAAAGTCTGAACCCTGCATGAGCAACATTGGTAGGTCATTTTAATGGAAAACAGGACGTGTTTTGGAATAAAAAAGACTTCTTTGGTTGCATCAATTAAGCCACTTAGACTGCTGTTACAAATACGTTTACGGACCCTGTATCTTTCCGGCTTAATTTACTCCTGCCTCTCCTCCTCCGGCCAACTAGGTAATTTTGTTCTGCCTGAAAACCAGGGGCCATGACAATTTTGAACACTGCCAGCTGCTGCCCGTACACAGAGGGGAAAACAGAAGTTGCAGAGGATGCAGCTGAGAGAACAACAAGCACCAGAGCTTTGTGCATGTAAAATATCTTCATGTGTTGTTCTGAAGGTGATAAAAGTCTCTGCCATCTGTTTAGGGAGAATTGTAAGAAATCTGTTTTCAACAAAGAAGGAAACATGCATTCAAGTTGAATATTGCTATTTGTCTAAACACCTGGTTGCCAGGGTTTCCAGGATGCTCTTGGCTACGCTGGATATACGAGATGCAAACCACATCCCCATGGGAATGATGCTGCTGTGTGCAGCGGTTGGCCATCTTCCTCTCTGGGAATATTACCAAAACAACAGAGGTTGGGGGTGTGCAGAATCTGGCTGAGGGTGCTCATGAGCCTTTAATCAACTCACATGATGAGATTAAAGTGCTTGTTTTAGAGCCCCCCCTCCAGAATCTTGACTTGATATTCAAAGCAGTGACGCTAACATCAAGCATCGACGAGACGCTCCGCCAGGTTTTTGGCCTCCGCGACTCCTCCGGCTGCTCGTCTCGGCGCTGTGCGGCTGCCGCAGTCTGAGCTCGCCGAGACCCAGATAGCACACTGCTCCTACCTCTCAGGAATGCTTTTTAAGACAAATGAAGCACACAGACTCTTACCTCTCCCATTGCTTTCTGTCTCTTTCCCCCTCCCTGCTAATCTATCTTTCTTTCTCACTCTGATGCCAAAGTAACTGCTCTCTGTTTCCCACTCCCCTCCCTCAGCATTGCTGTTGCTGCTGTTGCTGATAGTTGTGTGACACAGGCTCCAGAGAAGCCAGAGTCCCCCACAAGGAAAGTAGAGGCACCTGACCCCAGTCTATCCCCCGCTGAACCCTGTCCTCCTGGATCCTCTATTCTGTTGCCTGCATGTAACGGTGGCCTGCAAGTGACATACTTGAGCACACCATTGTGAGCGCTGAAAGCAGCCAAACGATCATCGACATGACCATTTACTAGACATTCACACCGAACTGGACATCTGAAAAACTTCATTATGTTGTCTTTTGATTACACTCTAATTGAGACGTTTGAAGTGAAATTCAAACATCTCTATTTGATATGTGACAAAAAAAAAAGCTCGATAAACAACTATGAATGAAAATTAAACTCGATGAAAACAGTGCCAAGATAAATCAAAGTTAATTAAAAGTCTTGAGATAAAATATCAAGCTCCACTCGAGTTTATCAGATCGGGGGAGCTTGGACAGAACGGAACACTTTCAGACGAGATTGAACATACATATGAAATAGTTAATCAGAGGGAAATCTGTAAGCTTCTCGAGGCTTTGTTTTACATAAGCTAAAACTCACTGATAATGTCTTTGGTAACAGACCACATTGTGCAACCTCCCCCCTCCACCTCTTGCTCTTTCCCTCCTTTCGTGTGCATGATTGTCGTCAAATATGCATGACAAGAGTAACAGTCGTGTCAGTGCTGTGTAACTGTTGTTTCCTACTTGTAGCTCGGCATGTACTGCTCAATGTAGTGAGATGTGATTCAAAGCTTTAATTGTCCAGATGAATATTTGTGTCCGTTTTCCTGTGGCGTGTCATCAAACATGTTCAGTGTCTTATCAAGAAACTGTTTACTTTCTTTGAAATGTTTAACAATGTGAATGCAGTCAAGTTGCAAGTGAATGTGTGGGGTTTATTTAAATGTAGAGAAACACTGCGAGAGATTCATAGTTTTATACAAGTGTGCTGGGGTAAAAACTAATGTCGGGCTAAAGGGGAAGCATTTAGCCAGACTGTTTAATTCTGCATGTTGATGAGCCGTTAATCAAGCTTGGGCATTTGATAACATGCCTGACTGCACCGCCAGTCACGCCTCTGTTTGCCCTCACAAAGCAGCACATGATGTGACTCAAAATTGGTCAATCCTAATAAATCACTGGCCCTTCAGAGGCTGCACTGGCACAATAGTCAACTGATTATCGAAATAGATGGCCATTGTCAAAAGCGATGTTCTCAGAATAATGTGTTCATCGCTCTGTCTTGTGCCCGAGCGTGATGTATGACCTCCAAAATGCCGGAAAGCACTGCCAATCGTGGCGCCGTTTCCCCTGCAAAATGAATCCACCCGCTTGTGTTCCTGACGTGCAGCTGGTGTTGACACAGTTGCAAATACTCGCCGGTATAAATCATTTTGATGCCAACTTCCTGGCCGTATTTACTACAATATCTGAAAAGAATCACATGCAGAATGTTAAAAGGATGATGAATTACGAGCTGGATGCCATTGTCACCAAACAACATCGAGTCAGCGCTCAAAGTCTTCCGCCCCAGAGGCTGGAAATGATTTTTCAAGACTGAAATGTAGCACCATTGTGATTTTGGAGGACACTTGAAATTACCCATAGACTCTACCGTGAAGTCAAGTGCAAAAATGGGACGTTGAAGTTATAAAAATAGATGTGTGGCTGAAGGACCCGGGAGAAGTGATCTGTAGAGGCATTATTTGTACTGTGTACCCTTTGATTTATAAACTGGTCACCAGTGCTTTTCACCATTGCTGTGTGGAGACCTTTTAAAATGTGATTAATGGTAATTGTTGGACACCTTCTAGCTTTAAGCTGTAACCAAAGTAGGATTGTCTTTGTCTTTCTGAGTCTTTCAACATGGACTTACTGTACTGGCTATGAGTTCGAATCATTCACTGTTGTTGTTTATCAGTAAAAATGGTGCTTGGTTTCTCTGTACAGAATGTTATACATGCAGTGCAAATGTCAATAACAATCACTTTTATTTTCATGTTCTTTTGTATGTAATCTAGTATCAATGCCTGAGGTGTTGGGAAAGGTTTGGAAACTGGCCGTGTGTGTATAATTGTAAAGTTAAATGTTCTAAAAAAAAAAAGCAAAACCTTCCTTCAATACCAGAAATCATTTTTGATAAACTTGTCAAAGAACAAAAACAGAAGTCATTTTGTTTTATTCTTGTTTTGTTCTTTCATCTCTGGTGAGAAAAGGAGAGAGGGAAATAAAAGCTGAGCTCTGCAGGGTAATTGTTGTCCGCCTTTTGAAAAGATCGGAGCGAGACAAAGCATGAAAGTAATTGCCTCCTAAAGATCAAATCACATTTATCCCGTCTTGCAATTAAAAGTATCATTAGCATTTAAATTGCCAAATAAGATTGTGATCAACAGAAATCAATGAGAGCACCGAGGATCAGCCCAAACACTTCACAGTGTTTTCCACGAGCGGGGCTGTGGTCACACGGTGGCTCTCTAATCCGAATGCTTCTGGGGATGCGACACTTCACTTTCTCCCCCATGCAGCGGACAGCCAGAGTGTTTTCCAACTGTCTCACTGAGGGATGTCTTAACTCATGATTATCTGCAGCTCCAAAACTGCCTCGTTGTCGCAAAAATTCCTAACAGAAAGGTCACTTTTTGGTGAATGCATTGTAAAAGTCATTTTCTTTGCTGTAAATCTTCCCTCACAGATTACTCTTCTCAGTTTAAGGATTAGTTATGTTTTCTCCTCGCTATCCCCCTTAAATCTCCCCTTAAGCTGCCCTGAGCCTTTTGTAGCCAACAGAGCGAGGAGGAGCGAGGTCTTCAAGGTGGATGTCTGACTAGGAGACAGTGCGAACCTGAATGTAGCTTATGGTTCCCTGCCCGGTGCTTCCCGCTCCCCACAGGCTTGTGGTGCTTGTCAGCTTTCATTAGTGTCTGTGTCTCACAAAGCCAACGCCCACATGCTGACTGCATCACAGTCAACTCTGAGGAAGTGTGTGTTTATAATCACGGGCTGAGATTCACACGAGGTGGTCAAGACGGACTAATGATGGATCGAGCAAACATTAAGTGCAAACTGCAGAATTCGTTAGGCTGTAATGCATCAGGGGGGAAATGCAGAACATTACACATACATTTAAAGCACTGAATATCTTACTCACCATATGGCAGAAGCAACCTTAATGAATATTTAATGTCACACAGCCTATCAACCCTTACTTTAACTCTTACTTACTCTTTATTTGGGTTAATATAGTCTTGTACTGAACAAATTTTTTCCCAAAGGCAGAATCGGCCAGTCAAAAGGTTACATCTCCACAGCAAAGACGAGAAAGGCTGCATACATTAATCAACAATATTCACAAGAGCAAGAAGAAAGGCTAAAAAATAAATATATATTTAAGATCAAAGGCTAATCTCATTTAACGTGAAAGCAAGCTTTGAATGGGAAAGAAGTCATTTAATAATTCAGCTGGAGCTCGATGTTGTACAGTATTATTGTGGAGAAAAATGCATTCACCTGCACAGCAAACTTTCCCTGAATGAGAGCGAACTGTGAGGCTTTTTTTTAATGAAAAATGATTGCAAATGAATCCAGTTTAGTTTTTCACATGCATTTGAGTTTATTTTGTACAACCAGATTCACGATTTGCATGTGGATCTTATTCTGTGTCCACATGCAACATGCTAGCTATTAGCGAGATCCGAGAATGTTGCAAAACGGCTTTATTTAAAGATATCCACAACATGCCAAAGCAAAGTGTTGCTGCTCAGGAAATGATTGAAGACAACGTTCAGACAATTTCTTCATCAACCAAAAAAATGTAGCGTTGCATTGAAGAGGAAATTATTTTTGCCTTTTCTTTTCTTTGGTCTATTTTTCATGGTCATCCTTTATCCCGATGGGTAATAATTTTCCTGCTGAGAGCTGATAATGTGGTGACATATTTGAAAAATCTCAGTCGATGACACAAGCAGACAGACTTAGCAAACTGTTGTAATGAGCAGTTTATCGACTGGCTGCCATAACTGCCATAGTTGTGTTCACACACAGATATGTGTTCTACTTCTTAATATGTTGGTCTAGATACTGTTGGTTAAACGTAATGTGTTCATCTGACATCAAAGTTACTGTGTTCACAGATTTCTTATTTTTTATTTATGAGAATTCATACATAATATAACTCATAGAGGTGATGGCCAGATCTGAGAAAATCCAACCTCGGAGTAACCTGGGATGAGTTAGATATAGTCAGAGAAAGACTTACAGCAAAGAAATGTTCCAGCTGGATGAATGATAACAAATAGTGGGTGGAGTTGAAATGGCTGCAGGAGCCAGTCAGAAAACAAAAATGTTAAATCTTTGGAGGAACATTTAGTTTTCCCTTTTTTATTTTCAATATGAACTAGTTTTCTTAAAATATTACTCAGAAATCAGCACATTTTAAAGTTCAGTATTAGTCTGACGTGTGGAATCGAGTGACTGAGCACACACGTACTGTATGTTTGTCTTGGCACATGCGTGCCTGACCATGCTCTATGTTTGTGCACTCTGCACACATCCCACTTCATTGAACACGGATGGACCTCTTCCCTCTGTTTTCCTGCTATTGTGTCAACCAGTAGTGACAGTGGATACACCGGCGGTCTCCTGAGGCTGCTGTTTGTGCGTAACGTGATTACAAACGTAGCTGAATTCAATCAAGAAAGCGAGGTATGACAGGCAGAAAGTGGCTGCCGCTCGGCGATAGTCGTGAGATGAGGGACTTTCTTCATGTTTGGTCAGATCTAATAAACCCATTCTGGATATGGGGCTCCAGCACACTACGTATTTGAACAGACTCTTTCATATAATGTGCAATGAAATTCAATCATCAGGGGTCCTATGGGATCAAATGTAAGTTTAAAAATGCAGCAGGATCTGAATACAAATGCTGTATCATACATAAACATGCTGTGCTTTCATCCTGCTCGAACAATTCAAACATGAAGATGTGAAGCTGTTTTGTCTTAAAATACAAAGAGAATTGTATCAAACATTGGCTGTTGCTGCATTTCTTTTTTGATAAAATAACAATTGGGTTAGTGCGGGAGGCTTTCATCAGCTTTTTGTTTCAGCTAAATGAAGAAATGTCCTGATTCGGTGTCTCTGTGTGTGCACAGGCCAGGCAGTGGCTGGAAATTACACTTTGTCTCATACATTTGTTGAAAGCAAATGATCTTGTCAGCTGTCACAGCTTCTTTTTTCCCAAGTTCTCACCTGTATCACAATCCAGTCAATCATAGCCAAGGATTACAATACTTTATAATGAGCAGTACCTGCAGAAAGCGCATTTCCACAAGACTTATAATTATCTGTCTCTGAGAAAATGGATGCTGCTCCTGTGATGGCTCTGCGATGGAAGAGGTTATTGTAGACGAGGGAGTGTGTTTGCTGTGCCTCTGTGCTGCAGGCGGGCTGAAGAGGGTGCCACATGAATCTGGCAGTAGCACGGCAGCCCTGTCTGGAGACAAGGTGATACGGACTGGAAATAATGAGCGTGAAAGAAAGAGTTAAGAGGTGCACTCATGCACAAATTTTCTGCACATTAAAACGCCGGCTTGGCCTTGCGGAAAGGTCATGTTATTCAATAAGGACGTGAACCAGTGCGAATGGGAGGCGGGAGGAGCTGGAGATAATGCATGTAGGTACACAGCTCAGTGTCTGTGCTCCACTTCATTATCTTTGATCACTCCTGATATCATGTCAGAATACAGCAGATGACATCTGACTGCCAGCATGTTTGAGGGAAGGGGTTTTCTTTGTTACCATTTCGTAGCAACAACCCCTCTGCTTCCTTGTCTGAAATAATTATCCGGATGCACTTCAAACAATTTCAACATCAAGCCTTCAATTACTGCTGTCTTTCCTACTCACGATTTAATTTTCCTTTTTATTATCATATCCACCACTGTGTGCCGGGGCGGCCTTTGTCTGCAGTGAAACTCAATTGTTGATCTGAAGAAAAATAGTGGTTTGCTGTTCTGTTAATGGCAGCATGTAAATGAGTACAGGTGTTCAGTTGTCGAGGCTTTGTTCTTCCCCAGGTGTGTCAACAGAGGGGTGGGGTGAGCGCCTTGGGATTAGGGGATGTTAGTGCCAGGGATCCAGGGAAAGGTGGAGAGCAGAAGCTGCCTGCTGAGCTCTCTGAGTCACAGCTCAGGACGACATGTCAAACAAACAGTCGCCGCACAGTAGGCAGGGTGTTTGTCCGCGTGGCACTCTGGATGAGGCTCAATCCACCCTGAGGACTTGACTCACACATGCCCTTCTCCCTGCCCCTTATACTCCCTCCATCCCTATCTCCTCACCTCAGTGTCCAATTACAGCCCACTCTCATTAGCACAGTGTCTCTCCAGCGAGAGCCTTTGAAAGGGCAGGGGGAATGGCTGCCGCCGCAACAAAGCCACCAACACGAGATCTATCAAAATCCGAGGAAAGAGTGAAAAAGGCAAGTGCAGGCAGGACTTCTCATTATAGAGTGCTGTAGAAGGTGAGGGACGTAAAGAGTGGCCATCCCTCACTGTGCTGAGTGTCATGTTATCTTTTCACTCTCTTAACAGGACCGACCTCCCACCCGCCCACAAACCAGCCCCTCCTCCGCCCAAAAAGAAGAACAGTGACATGAAGGGACACTTGACATCCGATGACATCCAGGTAAGAGCCTCGTCCTCCTCCTCCTCCCCCTCCTCCTCCTCCTCTTTCCTTATTCTTGGTCTCTCTGGCTGAACTGACACAAAGTCTCACAACTTTCCAGATTTCTGTCTCCAATTTCTGCTCCTTTGTCATGATTTTTGAGTGAAATGTCGCCAATTCAAGCCCAACTATATTTTAAATACAAGTAAGAACTAGAGCCCGACAGGTATTTTAGTTGACAGATATTATCGGCTGATATTCTATGAAAGGCATGTCGGTATATGTCTATATCAGGAGTCATCAAGCATCTGCCTTTGTCCAAGGGCCAGTTTTCCTAAGCAGACACTGTGGGTGCTGAGCAAATAAAGAAAATATAATGTACTAAGCCTAGTTAGCCTATCACTGTTTGATATTTTCACTTTATTTTTTCACTACTAAATTCATAGTATATTTATTTACCTATATTAGTGGCAATAGCTAGAAGATGCTCTCAGACTAAGTAGTGATGGTAAAAAACTGGGAAACGTCATTGTGTAAATGTGCTTAATACCAGAACACATTTCTTCCCTCCTCACATTTTCTCAATTTATTAGGCTATTATTCAGGCAACATTATTCAAAAACGTAACTTTTCTCAAAGCAAAGCTGCAAGAAAAGTGCCGCACATTTGATTAAGCTATTTACTGGATTGTTTATATTTATTGAACTATTCCCATTTGATATTTCGGAAATATGTAAAGATAGCAAGACGTGCCCAATGCGTATTTATTCTGATTTATATCTGCCACCTTATCGGTTATCCATTAATTTTCCACCTCGAAAATCTGCATCGGTCTGAAAAATCAGGCTCTAGTGAGAAAATAAAATATAACGGCTGTAACACTTTATGTGGCAGAGCTTCACCTTTTCTTCTTCTTGAACAGTGATTCTTACTTCATATCACTTCATGTTCTAAAGGTATTTATACAAGTCCAGTAAAGTGTCACTTTAATGACAGAAGACCTGTGTGCTGCTCGGATCCGGTACTTGTCACAAGAGTTCCTTCAAAAGTACAGTTCTTGAATATCTAAGTATAGAAATGTCTTTCTCCTCCTCCAAGTAAAGCAATTAATATGTAACGTGATTACCAATCTGACGCTTACTTATTTCCCTCTTAAGAAGTATTGCTAAGTGGGTCATCTTTGACTCTTAAATACTGACCTCACAAGGCAGCATTAATAATATACGGTACCTTGTTTTTTTATTTCTGGCCTGATCACTGTGTGCAGGTGGCGTTATAATCCACCCTCTGTTAGATACACGAGCACATGTCTGATATGAGACACTTCATGGTGTTCTATTATATTTGGTCCTCATTAGATGAATTGTATAATTTATTAAGTAACACTCAAGTCAGATATACAGTAAAGCTTCATTTCACAGCAGTGTTTGTTTGTTTTTTTGACCCAGAGATATGTTTTCATAATTTGAATGAGCTGTTTTATTATTAGTCAGAGACAAACTGAAATGTCAACATCAAGTGGATTAGTGAGGAGAATCTACTGATATAACAATTTTCTCAGATCACTGAACTGGGGCGAAGAAGGCAAAACACTCTCCAGCACTGCAAAGACTTGTGTTCAGACCTCGGCAGCGGCGCCGCTTTCATGTACAGACACAGCGAGGTCGGGGCCGCTGCATGAACAACACGTGCGTTACGCCCTCCTGATGGAGCTCCTTAGCGCAGGTTAAAAGAAGCAGGCAGCTCTGTCGGCACGTGCCAAAGCACAAACTGCACGTTCAGTCCAAGCTGGTTTGGAGTTTGTTCATATTGGAAAAGACACAGAATTGAGTATAAACTCAGAGCAGACAGCACGTATATATGATCATAAATATGGGGCTCGCAGCTGGGAAATATTTAAACTAATTGTGGATTGTAATGAAACAGCTCTGGGGACAGCTGTAAATAAAAAAATAACAGCTGCATTTCTGAAACAAACTCATTTTGCTATATTTGATTTTCATTGTAAAGTCGCTGTTTGGACGCCTTTGCATGGCGCCATATTAGATAATTTCCTTTAGAATAAAACAGTCACTGTTGATTTCTTCCAGGCTGCAACACCATAAAGATTAGAGTATAGTGTATAATGTATATAATTAATCTGCTGCATGGAATTTTATGGCAGTTTGTGTCTTGACAGAGACACAAACAGCGGTTTTTAAGGCCACTGCATTGTTTTTGTACCAGTCTACTGTTGATATGTGCACCTCTGCAATAACCAAACTGCAGCCTATAACCTGATGCACGCCTCTAGAATTAGGTGGAAATATCTTTCCAAGCCTCTTTCTCTGTCACACAAACTCTTAGTGACTCGCTCCTGGTCTATGTGACCATCATCTTTAATTAGCTGGTGACCACATAGGACAGTACTCTTTTGTTAAGCTGGCGTGAGAACACAACTTTTATATATTGCATTAGGCTTTTTAAATAGCACAGAATCATTTCTGTTGAAAGGAATTCCCAGATTTTCCTTGATTTGCCCAAGCAGCAAACTTCAGGTGAAAAATGAAGCAAATGCCACTTGATGCTGGACTTTTGAACTGTTAAATAAATCACACATTTAGGTTATATTATGGCTTAAATGTATGCAGAATTTAGAGTATATACACTTCAAGGCTGGAGCCATCCACTTAGAGCTTCATTTGGGCTCTTTGGAAACCTATGGGTGACGTCACAGACAATACGTCTTTATTTAATACAGCATATGGTTTTGCATCAACCTCCCACTGTGCCTTTCGTCCACAGCACACACAAGCAAGTGCAACAGTATGCATGCATCACGGGTTGTAGACAGTGAGTTTCTCTCACCTTTAGTGTCGTCATGGACTGTGGTACAACATAATTGACTATTCCAAACTGAGGGGGATACAGTGGGAATAAAGAATTAGAATGTGAATAATTGAAGATTCACCTAACCGCTGAGTTGGCCACCGTGTCTCAGCACCGCTGAGATTTTAAATCCAACTTTATGATACTTTTTATAGCTCCAAGGTCAAACTCCTGGACATCTGGGCAGAGGAGGTAATGAAGAGAAGGGAAAGTAATGTGCTCTCCTCCCTACACAACTACTGCAGAGGAGTGCTTGAGCAAGGCACCTAATGCCACACTCACTGGTGATTAGAGGACAGATGAGGCAGTAATAGACACTTTACAGGATTTAATGCGTTCAATTTTATGGCTGTAGTTGCTTTTACAGAAGCTGCATGCTCAGCAAGCCTGCATCTGGAAAAATAAAAGTAAGCACAAGAAAGAATGATCACAGCAGGTTCATGACATGATGGGGAAAGCATGCATGAATAAACAATAATCACTGATGCATAAAAAATAAGCATCTCTGTTATACAAGTAGGCATGTGCAGAACAAAATATTTGGAAGAGGCCAAAACATTTTTAAGGCTCAGGCTTCCAGGTTTGTGAGTATCTGCTGCTGTACGTGACTCTGCACAGCAGGTCACAACTTTAATCTGACATCTGTTTCAGTCAGTGGTGGAATGTAACTAAGTACATTTACTCAAGTACAGTACTTAAGTACAGTTTTGAGGTATGTGTACTTGAGTATTTCAATTTAATGTAAGTTTTTACTTCTACTCAACTACATTTACCTGACAGCTGCTTGAAGCTGATACTTTTGTACTTTAACTTGGTAAGTTTTGAATGCAGGACTTTTACTTGTAGTGGAGTAATTTCAGTTTTACTTAAGTAAATCTATCTTAATACTTTTTCCACCACTGGTTTTCAATGACAAAACGGTTACCAAATGATCCAAAATAGAAATTAGTTTCTTACAAGATATTCTGAGCTCCAACTTTAAATCATCAAGCAGAAAACGGTGTCTTTGGTCTTGCTTCCCCCCTTCAGCTGGACAAGTTCCTGCCCTGAAACCTGTCAATCATGTTGATGAGCTGCTTCCTTAAATGACACAGAGATAATCAGCATCTGTTGAGCCGCCAGGCAATTTGTAATAATAACACACTTCTATTTATTGTTCGTGATGTTCCTGCTCTGTGAACTGCTTTGATAGATTTTATTTACTTACTGATTTGAAGAGTAAGAAATACAATCAAGAAAGTAACTGAAGTCTATCACGACTCATCTCAATCATGATGTGCAGAAGAAGTGAAGAGTTGTTTGAATAAAGAAAAAGCAATAAGGAGAGAAAAGTTTTATTTCTGATATATTTTTTTTAGCTTTGGCTGCCAGACCACAGCTCCTAAACTCCCTGAACATCAATGAAAACCCTATTTCTGGAAAAAGTCTGGATTACAAATAAAGAGCCACAGACAGGTAATGGATAATGCAGTATATCCTGTTATTGAAAAGGGAACCTGAGAAGTTGTATATTACAGCTTTATTTCAGGGTAGGTTGCTAGGTGACTTGGCTGGCCTGAAGAAATTGGCAGCATCGCCAAGTGCACAAAGCAAGACTGGCAACGCAGCCAAAGTATCAACATCTGCGCTCACCACGTCACAACACGACTAGAGAGCCAAACACACAACAAGCATCCAGGAAGCCGATGTCTTCATGCTCCTACCGAACCTTTCCTCCAGCTAATTACATTAGAAGCCTGGCTCCCGGCTCACCGTTCGACCACTCGGCTATTAAAAATCTTCGCCTTTTGATGTAATATGAATGAAAAAGCTCACCCCTACCAAGTGCATATTGACTGAAATCCAACAGCTATTTTTGAGTGTAAGAAAAATGGGGATCAAACAGCATTTGGCAGCCTTTTGATCCCTCAAATTTAGCAGCGAAGAGGTGTGGAGAGGAAACGCATTGTTCAACATCTATTATATGAAGCTCACATTTATTACCTTGATAACTTCATTGTTCTGGGTAACTTTGATTTCTTTCATTCACTTTTATTTCTTTTCATTGCGCTGCTCTGACAAATGTGTTCATTTACCATAACAGAATTTTTTTTTTTCTGCACGGCGTGAAAGATGTCTATAGAGCCTGTTGATAACACTATGTCTTAAAAACCCTTAAAAGGCACTTCGCTGTCAGCCATGTCAAACTTTGCATTGTGATTATGACAGAGTTTGACAGATCAATTAGGAGCACGCTGCGTGGAAAGTTTAAAACAGGCCACCTGTGGAAGGAAACTATAGAGGAGCACTTTGCCTCCCTGCTCGTCTGATACGCTGCTTCCATTATGCTGCAGAAAAACAAATAACTGCACCTTGAGTTTCAGTGAGAACCTTAGATATACGGCTTAGCCCCTAACTAGTCTGCTGCACTGTAAAAAAACGGCAAAGGCAAAGGCAGCTGTCATGAACGTTGTCGTCTCTTTTGTTTTCATGTTCCTTTTTTTTTTTAAAAAAAGAGCCTTGGGTTGCAGCAAACTGTGTAAGTGTAGTTTCATGGTGTGACTCATGTTGTTTTGAGATATTTATATATATATAAAGTGAAATAGGATTGGTTCCATCATCTTCGCCCTTCTTTTCTAATGCGCTCTGCTCTCTTCTAACATGAATTTCCAGCTGGATTTTCCTTGAAAAAAGTCCT
Source organism: Serranus cabrilla (assembly GCA_903364295.1). Classification (NCBI taxonomy): domain Eukaryota; kingdom Metazoa; phylum Chordata; class Actinopteri; order Perciformes; family Serranidae; genus Serranus; species Serranus cabrilla. The sequence continues at coordinate 509,228 of CAFUXE010000322.1, forward strand.
TCTGTTGGAATAACATCTTTAGCTGTTAGTTAGATAGTTGGGCAAAATAATATTCAATAACCTCTTCATTATGAAATGCAAGTTGCATGATTTAAACACTGGTTTCAACACGACATCACACAAAAAGCCAATTAAATAATGAGGCGGCACAATCTTATTATGTATTATATTTCCATCTTTAAACATTATCCTCTGCCATTATCCTCTTGACCTGAGGGGTCCTTCTGCTCTGAAATTACAAGCTTTTCTAAAAAGTTTCCCTTTGTCGTGCTGCTCCATACTTTGAAAATGTTTTGACTGAAATAGTAGCCTATGTATCTTTTATGAGCATGTCGCTTAGTTTTGTACAGAGAGCACAGAACACACATTTGACACATTAATAACTGGGAGTCTTTTCTCGCTTTTGAAAAGTTCTCAGACGATCCACAGTCCAGTTTTTAAATCCTCAAACGCTGCAGAGATATTCCCATGGAATGTGACAAAGCCGAGGCACAATTGTAGAAAAGCTCCATTCAAAGGCGTCTTTGCTTGTGGAGGAGTCCAAATTTAAACATTTCAGCTCAGAGGCATCAAACCATTAAAAGAAACCTGCAAAACAAACTGGGATTTTACATCAAACAGGACATCCAGTTTGTGATGCTATTGAAAAATTGTTCATGTTTTTATTTTGAAGCCATTGTTTCAACTATAAAGGTGGTTTCAAAGAGCTTCGTCCATATGTTGACAGCGTGTGTTTGCAGAGCTGTAATTAATCTGCAGCATATCTGTTCTGTAATCACGTGTCACCTTCATGTATGAATTAAATCCAGCAGCTCTTTCTTTCAGTGGCCGCGCAGCTCTTGCGGCTTGACATTTCTGCTCCACTATTTCTGAAGTTTGCATCACCTTTGTGTGATATGGAAGTGATTAATTTGACAAAATAACGTTGATGCCCATGTAGAGTTCAGCAGAGCGACTGCAGTTCAAACTGCTGTCAAACTGTATTCCCTGTCAGGTTTCAGATCATGTTTCTCCTCATTACCACTGAAAAGCAAATGAAACATCCAACGTGATATTTTCCTGCGTGAGTGTTGTTGCTCTGAACTAATGTGTATGCAGATAAGGTAGCTGTTTCCAGTGATGGGCTAATTGCAGAATTAACCTTGTTGAGAATTGTAGAGCGGCTCCAGTACAAACTGGCTGACCTTCCTGGTTTGTGGACTTTGTGGAGCTCATTATGAGTCTTGCTGAGCTCTCGGTGTTTCCTATAGGTGGTTCATCTCGACAAGGAGGAGGAAATGCAGAAGCTTCCTCTTCAGCCCCCTTATTACGACATGGCGCCCTCCGAGTCGACCCCCTTCACTGATAAGCCGGTGAGTAGTGATGCCACGAGCGGGTTCAAAGGAGCTTCTCTATGCAGGGGTCATCCATAGCCGCCGCCCAAGGCCAGTAGTAATTGCTGGTGAAAGGGCGAACCTTCTGTGCCATTTTGCTTGGAGGTATTTGAGAATTGATTTGCACATGAAATGCATTGCTGTGATGCTTCCTGAATGTCGCTGAGCACCTGTAATGCCGCTGCTTCCCTCTTGGCTTGTCAGGTGTTGCTGACCAGTAAATCCAGTGGGTGCTTTAGCTAAACTCCTCCTCTCATCATTAATATCAACTCCACTCACCTTCTACATAAACCTGTGCGAGGCGGCGGCCTCTCTCTGCGTGCGTGGACTGTTTCACGTCCTGACCCCAACACTCACCAGCCGCTCTGCCCTCTGCCTCACCTCCCCTCCACTTCCTCTAATCCCTCGTAATTACCCTTGTGTTTGCATGGCAACTGTGTGCAGATAAATTGCAGTGTGATGCTCTACAGTATATCATCGCCCATGAGTGTTAACTGTTGACTATGAAGTGTTTGCCTTGTTGTATCAGATGCCTCTGCTAAGTGTGGTGAGCCTCCCCCAGTGGCGCCGATGCCTAAGCGTGTTGGGGGGCTTTATTTGCTTTGGCTGGAGTCTCGGCTTTGAGTTAAAGAAAATAAAACGTGTTTGGACTTTGAGACAGTGTGTCCGCATGTGTAAACTTGTGTATGTTGTGTGTGCGCGCTGAAAAAAATCCTTTTAACTGTGAACGCTTGCTGTAGCCGTTATATAACACAGTATGAAACAGGAACATGACCAGAGCTACCTGCAATGCAAAGGTAAGACGTGTCATGTCGTCTGTAACAAATGCACGCCTGCTGTTTGTGTGGACGGGAGAGAGCTACTCCGAGACAGCTGAGGACAATAACATGTGGGTGTTAATCTGGATTACTGTATTTGGAATCAACACTGTGGAGCTCTTCATACACTGTAAAAGCTCTTTAGTGAAATTAACTTAGGATACATCAATTTCTTAATAAGGATTTTTTCTCATTGTCAGCAAATCCCACTAAAAAACAAAAGCACCACGACATGATTTTTCTGACAAGAACAGTATTTTCTGTGTATCAAACGTCACATATATTTCATTTCTCTCTGTCATAGAGCTCCAATGTTACTATTAAAACAACATCAGTGGTCACACTGTTACATTGGGTGAGATGTTCCTTTATTAGCATGAACATGACTGAGTCCCAAACACACCGTCCTGCTGCCAGGACTGCTCACTAGAACACCAAATGTGTATTCATCCACCCACAACTTTCCTCAACATCTCCCTCATATTAGTAACATGGGACAAAAACTACAGTGAGTTTGTATGGAGTATGGAGAAACAGACTACAAGCTGTCCTCATAATTCTGTTCTTACAATTTAAAATCAAAGTAATGCACTGGAAATCATGCATATCCCATAAAATGGTGAAAAGTCACATAGGTTCTCAAGTCTTTGCTCTTTCAAGACCAGTGTTTGTGTCCTGTGTTTAAGTTTTGTCCAGAAATAGATATTTTTATCTTTTCCCTAACCGTACAGAAGGGGTTTTGTTGTCTACACCGAACCATTTTACTGCATTGATGATGTGTGTGCACATGTTAAAGTTCCTGTATATCCTACAAATTGTGCAGACAATTTTTCACAGGAAATCACTCCAACCCTTCCTGGAGTATTTTGTAGACTGACATATTGTTAGTTTTGCTCTTTTTATGGGATTTGTTGACAGTAAGGAAAATAAAGACTGTAACCAGCCTCCTTTATTCTTAAATTTGATCAAACTCATTTTCTGTGAATTTTACTTGAGAAGTGAACCAACTATTGAGTTACTTTAACTCAACTCAAAAGCCATTAGTGGCTGCCATGTGAGTTAAAAAGCTTTTGTTACAGTGTGTGATTGACATTACAGTGAATAATGTGTTCACGGCTTTTCTGTTGAATTACTAAAACTGTCTGCTGTGTTTGGAACAAGTTATTTTTGAAACATGAAGCTAAACTTTCTCTCCAACATCACCTCAGTGCTCCATGGCTGTTGTTCTTTATTGATGCTCTTGGTTAAGCTTTGCATTTTCATTTATTAGCCTGTCAGCCGAGCGTTTTAAAGTTACTGCTTTGCATTTGTGGTGTGCTTTTTAAATGACTCATCTTGTCTCAAACCAAATTTGCAGGGATAACTCAATTACTATCACTCTTTTTCCCCCAGTCGAATTGATTTTGATTTTCTGTGTGGTTATCCAAGGATATTAAACTATCATCTTCAATTCCATACTCAAAGGAACCGGATGTTTAATTCTGATAATCCTTGGACACAGAGGGTAGATTTCTCTCTGATTTATTTCTTATCTCAGATAACATTCCACTTAAATTGAAGTTTAAGGCTGCCCTTAAGATGAACAGGGTATCAGTGAGGTTTTCAAAACACTATTTGTGAGAGACATGCATTGACTGCTGAGCGTTGAGTGTTACTAATGATGATTCTCTAGGGGCAAAACACTATCTGCCAATTTTGAATGCGATGTGGCTGTAATTTTCCCCCTGATTGCACTCTGGTCATGACAAATATTCCAGATATTTAAATATCCAGCGAGTGCGGGGTGTGAGTGCTGGGGAAATATGCAACGATGGAGAGATTGCACAGCAGATTTAAATTATTAATGTGAAAATTCTGCCAAAGCTTCTATCCTTTTATATGTAATTCTTTCTCCAATGGAAATAAGGTACACAGATGCAATGGGGGGGGCAACAGGTATCACCCCATTGCATTTCCCCCCTCACACGCCCCCACCATCAATCTTGAGCTGTTGTTTAGGTAGATACAGGACAGCTGACATCTCTGCTTTGCATTTTCGGAGTCACATAACTCCCTCTCTTTTGCTCCATTGATTTCATTACCAGGAACAAGCAGACACACTAAAAGGAGAGACACGACCATTTGATCCAATCACTGCCTGTCTCATGCAGCCGTTTCTGCTCTCAGAATAGTAAAATACAGCAAAGCTGAGCCTCTAGTTTCCACTCCTCTAAATGTCGCCGGTTGAATTGGGAGATTTGTCTGTTATCTTTTGATTCCTGTCATCATTCATCACTAATTGTAGTTTGTTGGTAATACAAACATCAATGCAGTCTGACTCCCATTTGTCCTCCTGTGTGCTGCTGAAAGAACCACTTTGTTATGCTTTTCATTAAATGACATGTCAGTCCATCACCGTGTTAACATCCATCTTCAGTCACTTTGGGATAAAATAAACAGAATAAACACGTTTTCACTTCTATCACTAAATTAAAAATCAGTATCGCCTTAAAGGAGAAAAGGAAATCAAAACCTTGTTTGCTTTATTGTCCTGTCCTTGTTGTTGGTCTTATTTTTTTCTTTCAAACCCCTGTCAACATTCCCAGTTTACAGTAAATACATTACAGTGTATTTTCTATGCATAGACTTGTCTGGTCAGGGAGTGATTCCCGATTATTATTGACCCACTGCCTTTCAGTCTCCTTTCTAGAACAGAAGGCAACAGTCTGAGAAGTATTTTTGGAATTAGATAACCAGCTCTGAAAGCTGTCATTGTCATTTATTGATTACCACATTAAGGTCATTTACTCAATCATCCACTTGGCCAATTGCTCATCGAATCAATCAGTCGGTCAATCCTTGGTGTTTGTGCACAGTGGTCAGATGCTGGTTGAATGAAGGTCTTTGTCTGTGTTTACATGCACGCTGATATTCCAGTTTTAAAGCAACCGTTCCAGCTTCTCCATGATGTGCTTACGGGCTGTGTAAATACGTCCATGTGCAGCTCAGTAACTGTGCTCATGGCCATAATTAGTGTATTCATGCAGCGATCAGAGCACATAAATAACTGTCTTCATAGTTTTTCTGAAAGATTGTGTGGACATGAGTTGACCATAATCCAAGCATTAGAGATGCAACTCATGCCCAGTGTGTGTCTGGTTTGTTTAGTCAAAGCGATTGTTTTTGTTTAAATCCAATTTTTATGCCCATCGACTCTGAGCATTGCAAAATTCCTGAGAAATGCACACGAGTCATAAGAATACATCTGAAATAAACACATCTTTCAACAATTTTTTCTTAAAATAAATAACAAAACGTCATGTGCATGTAAACAAAGTCTGAGTCCTTCCTCATCTCTAACCTTTTATTTATGTTCGTATATTAATTTTTGTCTGACTGTTCTGGTTTTCTGTGTAACATCTCCATCTTTTGTCGGTTTGTCACATTCATTCTTAATCTGACATTTTATTTATATGTTCCATGCTTTCACATCTGCCTTCCTCTCTAACACCGCTGCTCACAAACTCAAAATGTCCCCATGGAATCCTGCGTCCCAAAAATCACATTCCCATGAAACCAAAGTGCATCCACAGTTTTGTTCTGAGGGAAGCGTATTTTCTCCTTTTAATCGTGGTGATTTGAAACGAAACTACAGTTGAAACACTGTGTGAAAAAAATGTTAAAGTTAGGGCAGTTTGAGTTAGAATAAGTAGGTGGACATTTGGTTTCACACAGGACACGACGCGTTTGTACACACAGCAGAATATGACTCATGACGTAGTAGTAGTGATATACAGCGATGTTTTAATGGAGGATGTCACACTCGAGGCGGGAGGGACAAACAAACAGCTGACTTTCACCCAGGAGAACCGGGTTCTGAAGCTGAAAGTAAACTATTTTTTTAACGTAACTTGCATTTTTTCCGTAAAATCGTGGCTCACGTTTTGCGAAAAAAATTTTTTACGTAACTTGTGTTTTTCTTATGTAACTTACTGTCGTCACGTCACCCTCGTAACCTCGTAAAACCGTCTTTTATGACGTCTGACCAGGAGTTTTTTTGCCCTATATGTCAGTGGTTTTGTAGGATAAATCCACAGAAACTGAAGCCTTTTTTTACAACCGCTAACCATACATGTGTGTCTGATGACGTGTGTGCTATTTTTTAGAACGCTCCGCTGTACCGCGAGGCGCTTGTGTAAAGCACTTGTTGTAATGGGTGATATTGACAGCGGTCTAATTCTGTCTTGTTGTTAGCTCACCTGACAGAAAAAGGACGAGTTCTTGGCACTGTCGGTTAAACCTCGACCTCTGATTCTTCGCTGCATATCGTTCTTTCTCTTCCCCCCTTTCCTGTCTGTCTCAAAACAACAAAATGCCAAAATATTCTTAAAAAAAACAAAACAAAAGAGAGAGACCAGAAGTTACCAGGAGAAAATAAATTTTCCTCAAAACCTGATTGACATTGCAGGTTAGTTGCATAGGAACGTTATTTTTGGGAGACCAGGCTGCCCCATGACCATCATCAGATCTTCTCTCTCTCTCTCTCTCTCTCTCTCTCTCTCAGTGAGTCTGTCAGTCTGTCCTTCTCACTCTCTCTCATATTTTTGGCTGCCTCACTCCTCACACACCTTTCGCCTCTCTTGTCTCCAGAACTCTGGCCACAAGGACTGTGATGTCCAGTATGCGGAGCTGGATACTGCAGCTTTGGCCTCTTCTCCCAGCCCACGAAGCTCTGCTCACACTGGCCCTGGGGACCTTGTCGAGTATGCAACCATCCAGCCTAGCTCACACTAGCGCATGCCATTTTAGGCCTTTCCCCTCAGACTTTGGCCTCAAGGTACACAGACTGATGCACTCCTTCCCTTCGTTCATCCCCTCTCACATGCACTGACCTCCCTTTATATGCTCCACATGGTTCCCTTGTCTACCTTCTTCTTGAGTCGTGGCGGCCTTTTGATTTCCCCCTTGCGGCTCTGCAGAGAGTTTGATTGAGGCGGATGTATTTTCAGGCTATTATTTCCACAGAATATAGCACTTGTGGCAGAGGCATGCAGTTCTCTCCACAATAAAAACCTAAATCTAGCCTAGCCATTATTGCAAGCATTCATAAAAATCAGCCTCATAAGTGCTTTATTTTCTCCAGAAAATATAAAAAATGACTCACTGGCAAACAGAAAAAAAATATTCTAAACATTTCATCCCCCTTTCCTGTCTTTCAGTCATTGTATGCATGAATCCTGAGAAATTTGCAGAGATAGTGTCTGCCATGTAAATATTTAACTCCCCACTAATGTCATAATGTGGGCAATTTAGCTGCATGAGTCTTTTGCATGAACGTCTTAGAGGAATGTGCTTTCCGTGCATTTGCATTTATAGTCAGACAGTGCTTCAGGATGTTTTTAGTCCTGATGATTCCTAACAACAATGACGCTGTAAAATATTGAAGGTATCTCCTGTAAAATATTTTTTTCCCGTGCAGTCACAAACAAAACGAGTTTCTCAAGTAATTATGCCTCACTTGACAACTCTGATTGGTAGCGGGGCAAAGCAAGCTCTCGTCTACAAGATGCTGCTCTGAAATCTCATCTGAACCCCAGGGGAGAGAAATCCTTCAATCACGCACGCATACAGTGCCCTCCATCACTTTAAATCATCATTATAGACGTGCACCAAAATGGGATATAATAGGTCCCTAATCACCATGATGATAGACTGGTTAAACTGGTTTCTATGGCAATTCCTCAGGCAGGTATTCTTCAGGCGATTCAGGTGGCTATTGTGAAGCAATTGTTGACGCTGAGCGAAACACAAAGTGCATGGTACTGAAATACTGCGGCAGCAATTCTCCTTTCACAATTTCATCCCAGGGAGTAAATGTAGATGTAAAATACATTACGGCACATAAAGCCTTAAAGAATCAAATCTACAGCTGGAATGAGTTGTTTGTACTTTCCAAAATCTGCAAGCGTGATACATCATTGAATAGAGGACAGACACATTATTACTGTTTTCATCTTGAACCGCAGGTTTTGATTCACTCTCGAGTTGATTTGCAGGTGAAACATCGTCAGGCAAATGAATAACACACCCACCTGTTGGCAGCAGATGACAACAGGAGAATCTGTTTGGATTTGGACCAGCTGAGTAGCCAGAAATAATGGGATGAGATGTCAGTGAACGTGTTTATCAACCCGGCAACTCTGTGATTTTTATACTAAAAGAAACAAAAGAGACAAAAGAGCCTCGAGCCCAGCTTTCTCTGGACAAAGAGCCAGGTTGCCAGGAGACAGTTTGCATCGGTTTATTATTTCTTTTGTGATGACCGGTTGACCCGATGTGAGAACAATGATAACTTCCTTAATGTACAATCATAGACTTTAATTAAAACCTCTTCCACAAGCATCATGAATTATTATGACATTGTTATCAGGCTTCTGTCAGTTATTTAACTCATAAACATGATTAAAAAAAAACAGACAAACATCATAGAAAATTCACACAGCCACATGAAACATGTTTATTTTGAGTATTCAGTTTGACATGATCACTCCCTCTATAGGCGCACATCCAGCTCATTAAAGAGTAACTGGGCAGTGACAACAGTAAACTTGACTAACAACCCTATCACCTAGAAATTAAGTTTATGTAAATAAACACATTTGTTTACCAACTCAAATTGTGAGAAATACATAAATAGAAAGACGTGTTGCATTTTTTAAATTACACAGAAGTTGTAGGTGTGAGGACAGACGAGTGTAGATCATATTCAGGGTTGTGAGTAATGAATAGACAAACAGGCAGAAAGCACATGAAAGGTTTTACCTGCCCTGACCTTCACATAACCTCAGCTTCACCATGCAGATTTAACTTTTCATACAGAGCTCCATATTACAGACACAGTCCATATTAACAGCCCAAACTTATCTTTGGTATTAAATCTGGCAGCTGCCTGTGGGTGGAAGCTCCTCAGAGTCTTTCAAAAATACCCACAGTAAAACATAATTCATGCTGGCTTCGGGTGTTTAAAAATTTCATTACAATATCTTCATTTTTCTTGAAACAAGGGTAAAAGTAGACATTATCTTTAGCAGAGTGAAGAAGAGCCTCGTTTCAAAATATCGTTATGTTGTTTCATTGAAACCGGTAAAAAGGAAATGGAAAAGGAGATCGTATCTACGTTTATTGGCAGTATTTAAACCTTTTTAGGGATATTAAGGATTGAATAGTGAATAATGATGTCTTTCAGCGAGTATGCAAGGCTTTAACTTATCTAAAACAGTGGAACTATGTAAAAGAAATGGAATAATTCACATTTTTCTAATATTTGTATATATTTTTTTTTACTGCAGGACAGGACAGAAGGAAGGTTTGTAATGTGATGTCTGATCTGGAAAGCATGTTCATCCATCAGATTACAGTTCTGAGACAAATTAATGAATATTGATTCAGTTGCGATGTCAGCTTTCGCAGGCTGTTCAGTCAGCAGGTCTGTGAGTGATGGTTTACTGTAGCAGCACAAGGGAGGATCGGCTGTTTACATTCCCTGTTTGTAATAAGGTATTAAGCCTCGCCTTGACTGGCTCCAGTCATGAGGTTACACCACTCAATAAAATCTTTGTTTGCTGAGCCAAAGACCGTCCTGCTAGTTCATTTCCAGGGTGACAAAATCCTCGTTTTATTCTCTGAGAAGCTGAAAGGCTTTGAGGTTCACCTTTGGTCAGTGATTTAAAGGTAATCAGTGAAAAAAATCAGCCCACCGTTAATCACAGCCTGATTGTATTTTTTCAGCATCCATTTACTTTGACAGAGTTATTACATTGTCAGATATGAAAACTTATTTGGGGCGTACTTCTCCAAGGTTATGCTATCTATTCAACATACTGGTGCTTAAAGTGATTCCAAGGTGAGCCAGATTTCATTTAGATTAACCCTCAGTTTTAAATTTATGCATTTGAGAAAGTTCTCCTTCTCGTCCTCTTGTGCTTCATATTTGTACAAAGTTGGAAATAAATCCCAAAGCTTTTGTTCCACTGTAAAGAGAGGAAGTGTGACCTGACAGAAAGTGAAACAGTGGCAAGACTGACCTGGAATCTGTTCAGTAATGGGTTGCTGAACTTTGATGTTGGGCTTTCACTGACATCTTGACCCGTTTTCTTCTAATGCCTTGGGCACTTACACTTAGTAGAAAATCCACAGGTACTGTTTGCTGATAAAACAACTCCTCCAGATCACACGGAGCGAAGCACCTGTAGCCTTCTGTTGCATTTGCTGTTTGAATAATTGTTGAATCTTCACAAAACACTTTGGATGCTTCTGTCTTTTTCTGTTCTCGTGCAACCAGCTGGGAAAGCTGAATGGACGTGCTGAAGCGTGTTTTGTCTCATGTTTGATTCTTGATGTTTGCAGATTGTTGTTTGGGAGAATAAACACCACGACTGAAGACAGAAGGTAGTAAAATGGTATCAAAGTGAAGTCATCTGTTTATTTTGGGTAGACCTTACTCTTTTCACCTTTTTTCATTTCCTGTTGGAGTTTTTGTTTATTAGGTAGAAACAGGTTTGGATAGAACACAATATGCCGTGTTCTTCTGTTGTTTTTGAGACGTGAACACAGGAGCGAAAGCAGGCAGGCTGATATCCACTCATTTGCATAATATTATGCTCTGCTCCCCCAATGGAAATGAATGGAAATAAATCCATACTATCACTGGATGAAAATAAGACCACATTATAACTGAATTAAGTTTGAGGTTTTACTGATTAGCTTACTTTCTGACATAAATCAAACCCACAGGGTCAATTTATCCAATTAGAGACAAAGCGTGTGGACTTTCATCAGCTTCCTAAGAATAGTGCAAGTCTCTCTGGTAACCAGTGTGTTTGTGGTGAGAAGTCTCGTCAAGATAGATCCACAGCAGTGATGTGTCAGAAACCACAGCAGTGATGTGTCAGAAACCACAGAATCTAACAGGATCGAAACAGGAGGTCGCATAAGATAAAGCTATATTTTATAACCAAATCTAGCTTGAAATGAGGGAATGTTGTCGGTACTGTAGGCAAATTTCTTCTATGTGAAGATGAGAATTTAATTTTGTAACTAAGTAGATCTATCATCCCTGAACAGAAGGATAAAATACATTTGTTTCATAGCTTAATGATGATGTAATTACTGTTGCATTATCAAGCAACAAAATAGTGTTTTGTCCTTTTAATCTCAGGAGACTTTCTAGTTAAATACCATTTTTAAAATGCAGATGATGTGCAAGATCCTTCTGATAAAGTACAACATGGGTAAAAGTATAAATGAGTTGTGATAATAGAAGTGGCACCCAACATGTGCACCAGGTCAGGATCTCAGTTCACGATGAGATCCTGTGAAAAGAAAGCAGCAGTACGGCTCCAGATGTTGCTCGACATTGCTGTGTCAGCAGATGTTGCGTCTGTTTTTTGTTTCTGGTGTGAAAAAACTAATGAAAAACGTAGTTAACAGTTGATATTCATAATCAGCTTCTGTTGTCTCTTTAGGTTCATTTCTTTTCATCCACATGTCAGTGTCACAGCCCGCTGTTTTCCTTTTCCTTTTCAGTCTCCAGTCCTTATATTCATTTAAAGGTGTTGTACATCACAGTCAGAGCACATCTATGATTCATATAAAGTGTGAATGCTGTGAATGTCATGCACGGCCTGTTTAAACAGCAGGAGGATACCATACAGCACTCCTCTCTGTTTCAGTAATTAATGTGACCTTGGCTGGTGTAAGTTGTGCTTTAATTATTAAAGTCTAAAAGCTTATTTTTCTTTTTAAATGAATTGCCTTCAACGCATTAAATTTACCTTTTAAACAAAGTTTATGTCTTTAGATAGACCATTATTAAATCATCACAAACCTTGGCCCACTACCCAAACTTTGAAGTTCAAACTGTGGAAATGCTTTGAAACAGAAAGAAGAAGACCCTTCCAGTTTGACTCCTGCAGTAGATCAACCAAAGATGAACTAGTCCACAGTTATAAAAAAGTATCGATTAACACAAGTTACAGGTCAAACTCTAGCTGCTGCCAATTGGCACGCAAGAATATAAAAGCGTCCGATTTAATGAAATGCATGATTTTGAAATGCTTTTTGCGTGAGAAGCCAAAAAGAATGCTAATAACGGGCTGAACTTCAGTGAAAGTTACAGTAATTTGAGGCCAAAGACACGGTTGGAGATATTCAAAGCTCCAATGTGTTGGATTTGAAAAGGTCCAACTTTGATGCCCGCAGTGGTAGAATATACAAAGATGGCTGAGAGCGATGAAGAAATGTTTTTTAATCTGACAGCAGACTGTTTGTTTGTAAGTTTGGCTCACTGTGGCCGAGCCGCTCTCACGTAACTGTAAACCGAGTGTGGGTGTGCTGTCAGTGTAGCAGATATTTTGCTTGCAGCTGTTGTAGAATGATGTGATTTTCTGCAGCTCATACTGCACTCCAGTGCCTCCTGGACAGATATTTGACCTTTCCTACTGTACTTCTCTGATAGAAGGAACCCAGCTGATAATCCTAAACACCCCCCGCGCCCTGCAATGCATCCACAAAAGTTTTGTTTTGTCATCCTTATTTATAATAAAAGAGGCTCATGTAACATTATAAATTAATTATGAAGTCAATGGATGACGAAACAAACTTTCCGTAAAAAGTCAGTTTATTGTATATATCTGTTGCTAACTATAATATTAATTCATGTGTACTGAAAATAATGTTTCTACAGTGTCAACCACTCAAAAAATAACCACTGGGAAATATGCTCATTTGCTCTCCTTCCAAAAGGTAAATATGTAGAGGTAAAGTGTGGCCAGTGATGGTTTGTAACTAAGAACATTTACTCAAGTAATGAACTGAAGTACAAATTTGTTGTACTTCACTTGAGTATTTCCACCTATGTACCTTACTTCTATTCCACTGTATTTTGAGGCAAATATTGTACTTTTTACACTACATTTAGCTGACAGCATTACAGGTCAAGATTTAACATGAAAAAATATAATCAATTTGAAATCATTATGCACATTTATAAATTATATATTATAATAAAATCATGTTAGAAGTATATAGTTTATTGTATAGAATATAGTCGTTAAATTAGCCCTACTTGGACAACTGTCATATGCTGCTTATATAAATGCATCAAAAACTATAATACAATCCAATGGGGCTATTCTACATAATGATTACTTTTACTTTTGATACTTTAAGTACATTTTGATGCTGGTACTTTTTTAGTGAAGTAATTCTGCAGTGTGGTATTACTAGTAGAATCTGAATACTTTTCCACCACTGCATACAGCTACAATTAGCAGAATGCATATGACTATAAAGAGAGAAAACGAAGAAAAACAGCTAAGTTATTCTTGCAAATGGTGTATTTACTGTTGGAAGAGCCAGGCTAGCTGTTAGCATGTCTTTTTGCTAAGCTAAAGCTAAGCTAAGCTTACTAGCCCCCCGACATATTTCCCAAAACATCAAATTGCAGCTTTAAATAATCTGACTAATTTAGATTTTGAAGTGATCGGTCTTCATTGGTTAGAGAATGGTTTAGAAGCTTAAAAAATGACACTATATCCCAAACATGGAGTCATTCCAAAGTAAATTTCAGGATTGAATCCCAAATGTCTTGAGACAAACCTATAAGTTGGAAAGAGCTTCTTCTCAGACTGTTGGTTTTAATTTTGCTTAAAATCACCAAGGTCTTCTCGGCAAGCAAAGAAATTAATAACCTGACAAAGTGGAAAGTTTTCTTCAGCTGCTTGAATGGTCCTTGATGCCGACCTGAAGCAAATAAGCTTTTCAGACGCTTCTGTCTGCAGCGTGTGTGTCAGGAGAGGTTTACTCGCATGTCTTCTGCCGTGGAAAAAAACAGATTCACCTTCACACACGATCAGCGCTTCACCCTTTTGTCTTCCTGAGATCCACTGTGCTTATCTTACCATTCAGCCACTCAGTGTCATTTTAAATCAGAGCCTTTTCCTTTTGGGTATGGTTTCATTCTTTCTATCTCAAAAAACACATATTGGTTATATTCCTCTTAATGCTATCAAGGGCAATTTATTTAAATGAAGACAGAATCAGTTCAGTCAAACTAATTTCAGCTTTTTAAGTCACAGCTTTAATATGATGTTTTTTTAAGGCCTGCTTATGAAAATCCCTTGTTTCATTCCCCATGTTCTACCCATTAAATATCTATTTTTGCATTATGACGGCTTTATTGTGTCATGTAAATACATGCAAGAATTTATCGGCAGATTTAAGTCTGTTTGTGGTTTTGTTGCCCCGCTGAAACATTCTCAGGGTTGGGATCATCGTTTTCGTAGATGTAGAGATGCTTGAGGAATATTCGTAAGTTCCATTTTCATTCTCATTCATGTTGGGTTCTTTGTTTTCGTTCTTTTTTTCTTGTGCATGCCTGTTAATCATTACTGTCACTTCATAATCATGTTTCAGTCATTACCCATTTCCAAAGAAATGCAGAATTTAGAGCTGCTTAGGGCTTTTTGGCCACCAGGGGGCACACTAGTTATTATTATTGTTATCGTTGTTGTTATTCTTAATGTTATTAATATTTATTTTAAGTGTTAGTAGTTTTATTATTATTGATGTTGTTATTGTTTTGTTTATCTTGCTCTTTTTCACTAATTTGCATGTTTTATTATAGGGACATTGTAAAAAAA
>CAFUXE010000322.1:524119-549934 GCA_903364295.1 Serranus cabrilla
AAAAAAAAAAGTAAAAATGCACCAGGCAGATTTACTATGATTTTATAGTAGGTTTATTTTTTCAAATTTGGCCTTAAAGTGTCTTTGGTAGGCCCTGCAAATACATCTAGAAATAACCACCTTTTGTTCAATGCAGCTATTGTTGGTTCTTCTTAGACTGTAATGTTCTGTTAAAAAAGCCTAACACATCAAACAGCTCAGGGCTGAAGGCAATATATTTACATTTGTGCAGATCAAGATCAGTGACCTTACGCTGCCGGTGAGGTAATCTGGTTCCTGCCCTGCATTTTGTTTGCATTGTACTATAATATAATTCAGTTAGAACGAGCAGGGAGCTTTCTGGATCGCACTGTCAATACAAATTCAATATAAAAATCAAATTGTGGTGTTTGAAACTTCACTCTCCACCCGCCCGAAACACTTGTTGGCACATACCTTTAATTCAGTAAGTATTCATTAAGTCAGATCTAACCAGGACATATCGGCCACAAGTGGGATTTATGATTACCTTTTCTTCCAGTGGATTAAATCTATGTAGCAATTTGAATGTGATGTGCACTCACAAAGCCAAACACCGTTTTGCATTCCTCATCCAGTGCCAGTGCCTTGATTAAAAACTTGCAACGAATGATATAAAATAAATACATGAACCTCGGCGCTTCTCTCCAGACTTGTTGACACTATTTCAGAGTTCCAAGCTGCACTATATCCCAAGTTTACACAAGGACATCAGCGTGATGGCTGACATCCTGAGGACACGGAGCACACAGCTCCATTAAAGATCTCAACGGCATTATAGACTTTAAAGTAACACTAGAGGCCTTGTGTTTTGAATTCTAATACATAAACAGTCAGACAATGGATGCTCCAAACAACATGATGTAATGCATACACAGCAGAATAATGGCTGCAGTTGTTTGGTTAAATCTGATAGGAAGGAAAACAAGTACTTTTTTACAAAGTTTAGGAGCTCCTCACTAATCTCTCTGAATATTTGATATTTAATCAGGTAAATATGATAAAAACAGGGAGGCAATATTTTATGAGATCATGTAAGCAGCTTGAGGGGACACGGCAGATATTTTACTTGTCATGAGTTTTTCTCAGCCTGTAAAACAGTTGAATAATGTCCTCTGCAGCTTTCTGTAGCATGAGAAAATGACCCTGATGACATCATTAGTTTTTGATCAGTAATTTAAAAAAAAAATCTGTTTCCTGTGAGTCCACCAAAATAAAAGCCACATTTCTGGAGCGACCCGTTAAATAGATTACTCTTGTCTTACTACACGTATTGACAGTTGGCGTCATTGTTGCCATGTAATAGTAAGGAAACGAAATGCGAAAATCTGAATCAGTTCAGTGAAACAAATATAAATATAAGTCTTTTTTGTATGCTTATGGCATCATAACATCAGTTGCAACATCAGTATTCAAAGCCAGACTGAGAAGGCAGATTCGCTGCATGATAACTGACACCAGCCCCAAACCCAAACCCAAACACCTCCACTATTTCCTGAATCCCCTCTCACAACTGCAAAAACCACATTATCAAAAGCTCCAGCTGGTCTAAACCAGTTTGCACCACCATCTGCATCTGCACCTTTCTGCTTCATGAAAAAAGGCCCGCAGTGTTAAGAGTTAGTGGCCAGTAATGCACATATGGTATATTTAATACAACATCTGCTCCTGTAATAAAGTGACTGATCCTGCTATTTTTCTTTACTGTAAACATAAAAGTAAAAATGGATCATATAAATCCCATATTTTTTACAACCTGACAAGTTAATACAGATGTTAGTGCACTACCAGATAAAACAGTGTTAAAAAATAGTATTTAAACAATGAATACAGTAGATTTTAGTTAATCCAACCCTTTGGTCGCTCATCTTAGAAGAACATGTGCACAAATATGTATTAAAATTATGCTATAAATCAATAGGAAAATACTCCTGACAATGCCAAACAGTGTTTCTAATGTCTAAGTAAACCACTTAGTTAACCTCCTGTTTAAAATCTGTATTTTTCTGCTGTGTACTGATGTGCTGGCGCTCCATTTTGGGTTCAGTCAACTTTCCTCTGACAAAGGAAGCCCTGTGAACCTGCAGTATTGTCTTCTGTCTTCTTCTTTTGTCTCTTCCCTGCAGGACTCTGGGAGGCGTCCAGAAGAGCTGTTGAACCCAGCTGAATACATGAGCTACCAGCGCGTCTGCAACATGGAACACTTCCCCGAGTCTCAGCCCGCTCCGGCCTACCCTCCTGTTACTTTCTTACCTCAGCACCCCTACGCGCAGCAGCCACCCAACGAGCCCACGTACTCCAACACGAGCTTCCCCGCCCCCGGGCCCGGGCCCCGAGCTCCGTTCACGTTCCCCAAGGAGCAATCCGTGTGACATGCCACATAACTCTTAGCTCTGCAAGAGGCAACATGATAGTGCCACAAACGCTTCATGGAAAACAAAAGCTGTGCTGAGCGGATGTGCATCCATCCCCACCTTGCCTCTGTTTGTTCTAAAAGCTTAAACACGTGTGGGCTTCCCCTCTGACATGATGAAAATAATTAGTGGCCCTGGTTCCCCTGTGTATTGTGCACTGCCTGCTCCACTGAGGCTGTCTGTAGCACCCTGCTCACCTTGTGATGTTAGCGTAGCCGACACCAACTACCCTCTCCCTCCACCCTTCACCCCTCACGAGTGCCCACTCATCCTGTTTGTTTTTTGATTGCTTCCTCACCTTTGAATATTTTGTTTTTTGCCAACCGTCTAAACCGTGTACAGAATATGCCATTGTATCACTCAAGATGTTTTTTTCTTCTTCTGTTTTTTTTTACATTCCCACAGTAGTAGTGACCTTTTCTAGCAATGTGCTTCTTTTATTTGTTTTCTGTTTGTCTGTCAATCATATGCTTGCTTCTTTGAAAGTCATATACTGTACTGTATGTGTGATCGGGTGTGTTCTGGTGAAAAAAAAGAATGCTATTTGATTTGTAAAAGTAATTATTAATCTCTAATGACATGGACTACCCCTTTAATGACAGTTAGTGATGTGAAGATGTGAATTGGCAGTCTCTCAACTGAATCCTTCATTACTTTTCATAATGGCTTTGCTGTTATGGAGTTTGGATATTTCGGATTATTAGAAGCGAATGTTATCCTCATTAGCTACGACGAAAAACAAAGGGCTTGAGATCCAACAGTATCTACTTTCTTCTATCTCTCTGTGTTTTATTATTCATCCTGCTTATTATTTTTATTATAATTTGTATTATTATTATCTAACAGTAGTTGCCAAAGACGTATAATTTCATTCTTTGTCCTTTTGCTTTCATGACTGCGTTTACATTAAAACCTGCTTGTTAAATGGGGAATAATTCTAGTTGATTGGCAATGTGCGACACTTTCCCAGTTTACATCATCACTTGCCATGTGCTGTATTTCCATATCTGTTCGTAATAACTTGAGTTCCTCGTGGAGGTTGGTTTGAGGTCCGTTGCATTGTAGGTCCTGTGTGTTTGTGCGGAGTTATCGACCAACAGGAGTTGATCTTTATGCAGGTGCAATAGGTGAAGACAATCACATGTTGGGTTGTCCTGGGAAAAAAAACAGTTAAAATAGTATTAATCGTACCTAAAGGGAAAACTTTTTCAAGGACAGCCCACACGTTTAACATATTTAAATATCTTTTTGAATATGATTTGTACTAATATAATCAAATCAGTCTACGAGACACTGAAGAGAAAAGCTTGCTACTGTATTTTTTTATAGAATGCTTAGTTATATACGATAGCACTCCATTTATTTTCAGAGTCCATTTTTCACTGTGACTGTTCATTTTAAAACCATACATAAGCTAATGTGCTTGACGAGCCAATTCCAGGATACTGCCTCCTACACACAAGCCCTCCAGACACAGCAAATTTGCATAAAGTGAAAGTTCACAATTTTTTGGCCATGTCAGATGTATGTTTGGAAAAAAAATACAGAAAAGAAAATACTTGTGTTTGTGCTCAATGTGAAAAAAAAATCCTTGAGTTGTTGAAAGTAATTTAGTGTTTACTCTTAATGGTGGTTCATGGGATAGAGTAAAACTTGTGAGACTTTCTCCTGTGCTCACCTTGTTGTCTTGCAATGGCTCGATATGTGTGCTAGCATTTAGTTTAAGCAGTGGTCTCTGGTTCTAGCCGCTGAAGGAGTTTGATATTGATGTACCTGCTGTGTGAAAATACACTGAAACACTACTTTTGTCTTTTTGTGACACATTTACTATTCATGAGATCCTTCCTTTTCATTATTATTAGCATTATTCCTATCATTCTTCTTATGCGTAAGTGCTGCTACTTGCTTAAAATGGCATTTACATGTATTCTTTTTCACTGTCGAATCCTTATATTTTCAGTCACATTTAATTATTTCGAATGTCCTGAAGATAACTGCCATGTTTGTTTTCGCCCTTGTTGTTTTGTGTTTTGTAAGACCTTAACATTAGTTTTATTTTTTTAAACATATGCATATATATATAGACCTACAGCACATTTCTTTTGACATGTATTGTACATTTGTGGAAGGATGCTACCTGAATAATTATGAGCTTTTTGTTGCTTAAAATCATGAAAAGATGTGAAACAATTTAACCAGTTTTTTTTATTTGGAGTTATGTTTGATGTAAATATTAACAATGTATCTGATGTGTGAAAAAAAAACAAGTCATGCAGTTTAACATTAAACTTCACAAACTACCCATGCTATTGTTGTTGTAATTAAATTGTCAGCTCAATTATGCTTGTCTGCATCTTCAGCGATGGTTCTAAAGGGGGCGAAACCCTGCAGTTTGTCTCATGCAGACAAATGCTATTTTCGTCTGCACTAAAAATAGTGTATTTGAATATTTGTGCATACTGGGGTCCCTAAGCAGTCTTGGAATTGCATAAATAGGATACGACTGGAAAGCTGACACTCTTGTGGATTCAATTAGTCCATTTTTATTGATGATGTTATTCCCATAGTAGCCATTTCATTGCAGTGAGAGCATTTCTTGAAACTTGACCTCAGTGTATACAATGACCTGCTGTGACCTCTAGGATAATCACAGCGTAATGAAACTTTACAACCACAAACTAGAGACCTTGAGCATTCAGAGAATGTGTATGTATCCTAGGTTTGATGACAATAAGGGGGGTCAGTAGTTTCCAAAACAGAAGTGATTGCCATCCAATTGCATCCAAAATTAAATTCCTGCAGAAATCTCTAATGTCCAGTTTATGATACCAAATTTGATGGATTTTTTTTTTTTTTTTTATCAATTCTTGAGTGGTCAAAATTGTTAAAGTTATCCTCGACAAATGGTATCAACCCAACTTGTGAGACATAATTTACAATGTAATTGACCTTAATTTTTCCAACACTATTCGTTTTTTGGCCACTTTGGGGGCAGCAGAACAAGCTAAAACAATGTTATAATATCACCTTGTAAAGCTGATATGGCTAGCTTGCTAGCAAACAGAAGCTGATTTAGACAGTTAGCAGTAACTGTAGCATTCACTTGGAGTCGCGTTTAGGGCCATTTGATTAACTTAACATTAACTCTTTTCTTGCTTTATTTCAGTCTCCACCCACTCCTGAGAGAAATATCTGGCCCTTTAGCTGCTAGATGCTCCACTATGTTGTCGATAATCTTCCCTGTCTGCCATTTTTTTTGTTTACCAGAGCTTTTCCACGGTGGATAAGGGTGAAGTGACCGGCCTGGAGAAGCAACAATAAGGTACAATATTCAAATATATGCAAATTAGATAGGTAAACATGATAACTTCCTTTTAGTTCATCGTATACAGTTATTATGACTAAAGTGTGAGCCAACCTCTAATATTTTCACATCAAGCAAGATTATCACTCATTTGGAGTAAATTTTCTTTCAATATGTTGCACTTTAGCTGCTAAAGCTCCACTGTGTTCACCAGCTGCTTGCTAGCTTGCTGTTTGCTGCTGCTGCAGATGATATAATGTATTCAAATAATGTTAGAATGTAATGTTGAATGTTATGTCAAAATAAACAATGTATGTATAATACATTTTAACTTAAGCACCATTAAATAGCAGCTTCAACATTTAGCTACAAGCTGCATTCACTTTATTAAAAATGTAGCTGTTTTATATTTCTGTTCGCTTGCTAATTAAACACACATCAGCTCAAAATCAGTCATATCTAATCCGTACTATTTCAAGTCATTACTCCCACAGTGTAATCAGCTGTGCCCAGTTGTTGTTGGCCAAAGCCAGAGGAAACCTCGTCTGGCTGCCAGAGAGTATGTAGCCTACAGCAAGCCCTCAGGAGCAGAGCTGGACTAAATCAGGCCCGCATGTCAAAGACTTCATGCCCAGAAAGATTCCTCTTTTTTTGTCATAAACATGCTATCACAAAAGTTATATAACATTTCCTGTGCAAGACACAAAAACCCTCTATGTATTATTGATTTGAACTACTGTTTTCTTTTAGATTTAGACTTTCTCAGACAACTGCACAATGATGAATCTTTTACAGATGGTGTATTCAAACATTTTGGCATTTTCATACAACCCCAATTCCAAAAAAAGTTGCAGCATGTAAATAAAATGCATCAAATTCAGAAATGTACTGTTTTTGTATTTTAGATGCACAATTTTAGATATCACAAAGGGGAAAAAATCTGTTAAATTTACATTTAACACAATGCCTCCACTTCTTTGGAGTTGGGGTTTGTACCGCTGAAAGCTTCTCAAAGAAAAGTTTTCTCCTCTAGCCTTTGGTACCCATAATGCATGGGTATTAGTGTCTCCCTCTGGCTGACTTCCGGCACACATGAATGCTACAAGAATAATATATAAGGTTCTTGATGAGACTCCTGGTGGCTTTTAAACCTCAGGGTTCAAACTGTGATAAATCTATGTAATTTCTGAATGTGTGTGTCACTCAAGCGAAGTTTCTTGATCGTTTTACTACCATTCCTGCATTTGTCAGGCAAAAAGGCTTCTTGGAGTCCTTTGGGGGTCTTCTGTCATTTTGCAGCATTTTCTGAGCTCTTTGGTTGTGTCAGAAATCATTCACTCATTCCCTACTCCCTATCCACTATATAGTGAGCAGCAGTTAGTGGACTATATAGTGGACTCAACTTTATACGATTCGGACACTACTCGCTGCCGAGCCGGTCGCTCAACATGACGTCACATTGTCGTCGACCGTCGAGCAGTTAATACGTGAAGCTTAAAGCCGGCTGGTAAATCGCAATAACGGGGCTTTCCCTTTGACAGAATTTATTCATAACGGACTTTAAACAAATTACAAGTCTACAAAACAATAAAAAAAAATCTATTTTAAAATACAATTGTCTGTCACAGTCCCGTTCGCGCGCGTCTGCCGTCTCTCTCGAAAACCGCATGATGGTCAATATTGTCCGTCTAGTGACCATCGGCTGCTCCCTACATTTCACAATGCATTATGGGAGATATGTAGAGCATTACATAGGGTTTAGCGATGCTCAGAATTCGGACACCACTACAAAATGGCTTATTCACTATATAGTGAATAGGGAGTGATTTTGGACACAGCCTTGGAAGTCTGCAAATGAATAGAACAGGCTACTTTCTAATGTGGATGGTTTCTTTGCTATAGGCAGCATGCCACTTAGTGTGCATGTTATTATGATAAAGTATTGTGTTTAAGGAAGTAATTTAACCTTAATATGCTACAGTTATTTATGTAGCCCCGCTCTCAACCCCACACTTTCTGTCTGAAGAGCTGCTCTGCTGTGCTCAGATATAAGCATGTCCTTCATACCCAAACCACTGTGTGACTATAAATCCACCAGAATTATTTACAGTTTGGGCCTTCTCTCCTTTTTGAGCAATAAAAATCAAGCCAATGCTATTACAGTACATTATCATGAATCAATGGCTGCCTGGAAGGGGGAAATTGGGTGGAGAAAAAAAGCTTTGGATTATCATCAGTAATGTGATACTTGTGAGCATGTAAATGGGTTTACACATGCAAAAGCACTGTAAACCCTTTTATGTAATCAAGCCAATGAGGCAATAACAAGAGAGTTGACAAGTTAAAATCTTTAACTGATAGTCAAGCAGCACTATTAGGAATTATGTTTTTGTTATTGTGAACTATATTATTGCAAATTAGTTTGTTACCTGAGGCGGATCTTTGGTGCAGTGGTCAGAGGGTTACTTCTGTGTGGAGATGGATTCTCCAGCTTCCTCCCAAACGAGATCTCCAACCTAAATCACAGAAAAGACTGTTTGTCAATACCACCCATAACAACAGTCATTATACACACACGTACGATTCACAGTTGTAAAAAAGGCTGCAGTTTCTATGGATTTATGATAAAAAACCACTGACCTAGGTTTAGGGCAAAAAACTTCCTGGTTAGCGTCATAAAAGACCATTTTAAAAGTAAACAAATGTACATACATGCCTGCAGTGAAGTAGTTAAGAGGGTGACATGAGCCACGTAAGTTACGTAATAAAAAATAAAAAAAGCAACAACAACATAGACTGTGTGAAAATTAAAATGTGATTCACAAAACGTGAGCCATGAAAGTGACGTAAGAAACATAAGTAATGTAAAAAATAATAATTTAAATGGCATTGTAGAATTGTAGATATGTTTTTACCTACTTTTGTTTTCACACGGTTCACGAACTCTGTTCTTCTGGGTGAAAGTCCACAGTTTGTTCGACCTGTAAACCTTAATATAAAAAGTAAAAAATATGTACGTTAATGCTGGAAGTCAAGTAGCTACAAGGGTGACGTGATTATCATAAGTTACGTAAAAGAAAAGGTAAGTTACGTTAAAAGAAGGTGATTCCCCAAACGTGAGCCACAGAAGTTACGTGAAAAAGATAAGTTACGTTAAAAATAGTTCACTTTTGTTTTCACACGGGACACAAACCCCGTTCTCCTGAGTGAAAGTCCACCGGAGTCGCATTCTGCTGACTACACAAGCACCTATAATGTCGTTTTTGAAGGGACACCAGCCTGTCCTCCCACAATCCAAAGCCACTGAGGTTAACTGGCTACTTTAAATTCTCTGTTGTGTAGTTTAAATCTATTTTTAGGCTTGAGTGCATTTTGACTGTGTTCACTTTGTATGATTTATCATTCTTTTGTGTGAAAATAATATGACATTTGATTGATGTTTGTGCAAAGCACTGCCATATTTTCATTAATCGTGCCAACGTTCGACTCAGGATGGTGGTTTTGTTTCTCCGCAACAAGTCTCAAGGCCCAACTGAATGTTTTCGTAACCCTAACCCGCTCCGTGAATCTTGAAAAGCTATTATTACAGTAAAAGTGGACAGCATTAGTTGAATAAGGAGAAACTGTGGTTTTAGAGAATGTAGCCTTCGGGGAGGCTGAAGGGAAACTATATTCAAACAATCAACCTCTGGGGGATACTTAAAGTAACTGATTTAATGGGATATAATATATAGCCATGAGTTGTGAGTGCTGAGGCCGTTTTATCGCAAGTGAATTCTTTCAGTAGGAATTCAGAGAGTCATTGAGTCAGCAGAAGTGCTCCGTCAGTAACACCTACACAGCTGATCAAAATACAACTAAATCTGCTGGCAACTTTTACAAAAGCAGTTTCAGATCACTGGAGGTCCCAACCACGTTCCTTCAACATGTTGAATATTTACACAATATTTCTTCTTTCTGTTTGTTTTGATAGCTCAGTGTATTAACAGAAGAGTTGCTGCAGGTGGTTTATTCAATGTGTCGCAGGACTGAACCAAAACAACATGTGGACAGCCTCCTGCCACTTCTCTCTAACAAATACTGACAAGATGGTGGGCAGAGTTTCCTGTTGTTGTAGCTGTCACAGATATTGAATATTTAAAGAACCACGATTATTATATACAAATTGTCACTCTAAGGATTTAAACAACATATGCTGTTTGTTTGTGAATGGCACATAGAAGAGTTTTCCAGATTTGATGGCATCATTTTTCTGTGACTTCCTACACAGTTACAAAATTAGGAAAAGATCATAGTTTGGGTTAGAATGAATACTTAAAAGTTAATGTCTAGGTACCTAAACGACAGAATATGTCGTTTCTCAAGACCATTTTGTGGGTCACGGTACAGAGCAGAGCGGCTCACGGTAAAGAGCCACACACACACGTCATTATACATACACGTACAGTATGTGGGTGTAAAAAAGGCTGCTGTTTCTATGGATTTATGATACAAAACCAATGACCTAGGTTGAGGGCAAAAACATCCTGGTGAGGCGTTATAAAAGACAGTTTAAACAGTAAAAAAAAATGTATGGAAATGAAGTGAAGTAGTTAGGAATGTTACAATCCTGTTCTCCTGAATGATAGTCCAACATTTGTTCGACCCATCCATCACCCTCCCTGTCTGCCCCAAGTGAGATTTCTGTCATTTAAACTCCACAACCTAGCCAGTCTTTAGTGCTACGCCCACTAGAGGGCGCCGGAGGACATTCTGAAACGTAAATATGAGTCGTATTTTGCTGCCTGTAGAAACGACCTACTTTGTCGTTTTTTAGGGGAGACCAGTCCCCTAAGGTTTCTCAATGATTATAGTCAATGTTGGTGACATAAAATAGAAAACAGTCGGGCGTCCCAGTGGCTCACTGGTAGAGTGCACACCACTAAGGCTGAGTCCTTCTTCCAGGGACCCAGGTTTGCATGTCTCCCCTTCCATTCTCTCTGTGACCATCAAATAAAGCATAAAAATGCCTTTTCATGTAAAATATTTTTTTCTAAAATGTTTTCAAAAAGGTAAAACGCCACTGCCGATGAAAGAAGCACACACTTTAATGTTCACTGTTAGCCTTTGCTGTAATTTTTATGGTAAAATACAGCAAAATGCCCAGTATACGTACCATAAAACATCTTTACAGTTACTGTAATTTTCGCAGCATTATGGGTAAAGTGCAGTTATTGCATTATCTTTTACAGTAATTCACTGTATTTATGGTAAGTTACTGCTTTGCACATTACTAGTAGTGCTGTACTGTACTGTATTTATATCATAGGTTATCTTAGTATTTTCATGCAGAATTTTGTGGTATATATAAATACACTTTAAATATCTAATGAACTCTGAATTTATTTTTCTTTCATTATTGGACAAATTTGAGAGCTTCCAGCAGCTGTTGTACTTCACAGTGTAAGTCATCAGGACACCAAACTCCTTACGCTGGTTAAATGTGCCGAATGTAGTTCTGAAATAACAAATAGTTGTAATAAAATGCTAAGACCTTCACAACATCATGTTAAAGCACAGTCCTTTGTACTGTACTTGAAAGCCTAATGTTGCCATTAAATGAAGGTTTCTGTTAAGTGCATTGAGAAGAATTAAAGGCCCTGGTTTTGTTCGTTAAATAAAGTTTTGATTTAAATGCACTCTGGGTAGCAATTCAAGTTTAATGCCTGACGTTCCCCGGAGTCTCAAACTGTATAAAAACATTTTGCAGTATCTTCCGTTAATCAAACCATTATTTTCTCTTACCAACCAACAGCAACACATTGGTAGTTTTCTAATGATTTACAAAATGTCTTGTTACTGTAAAATTGATGTTTTAGTAGATTAGAATTAGCGGTTTGCTAATGATGATTACATTGTAGGAAGTGACTGAATAAGGTGAACAACTGTAGAATGCAGTAAGATGCAAAAACCATTCAGCTGAGCCTTACATGCCAGGTACAGTATCTGTGTATAGTGTGCTGTGTCCACTTCCTGCAGATTATGTACTGCACGGATCTGGATGACATTTTGGGACATGTGTATTGGATTTTGGTGGTGATCGGTGATCTGGAACACCATCTTGAATTTCTATTGCAAATTTATGTTATTGTGTCAGTGACCATATTGCCTTCACTAACTGCCGCCATCCAGTGGATGAGATATTTCGATGCCAGTGTGCTCCTAAAATACATGCTTTCAATATAATCCTTCAAGTGTGCAGTTTGGTATTGCGTAACTGACCCTATTGCCTTGGTGGATGTCTGCGCTCTCCGAGTGCTTTTCTAGTTATTATTGTGGTGCACTAATGTCTGTGTCTGGAATTTAAACTTTGTTGAGCTGATCTCAATATATTCATTATTCTCTAAGAACAACCAATAACTCGATCACCTCTTTTCTCTCTCTATGAGTACTGTACTGTGGTGATGCTGTTGTAAGGCTGTCTGTGTGGGCAGTGAAACTTATGGAATTCTGCCGAATATTATACTTGTAACCAAAGAAAAAAAGCTCATTTGCCCATTACTGAAGGACAGGTTAACTTGAGTGCTTTCTCCTGAGAGATGCAAGAATCGCTTGAGAACTCATCCAGAAAAGCCCACTTGATTGGATTGGGTGAAGCCTCCTGGAACAAATCCTCTGTGTCACTTTTATGTAACGTGTCGCTCTGCTCCTCTTTGGCTCTTCCCTAATTTGCTTTGTCTTTCTAATATCTGTGTAACAGACATTTCAGTAACACAGACTTCAGTAA
Source organism: Serranus cabrilla (assembly GCA_903364295.1). Lineage (NCBI taxonomy): Eukaryota > Metazoa > Chordata > Actinopteri > Perciformes > Serranidae > Serranus > Serranus cabrilla. The sequence goes on from CAFUXE010000322.1 coordinate 536,622, forward strand.
TACCAATTACAGTATGACATTAGAACAGAGCAAGTTTTGCTCATAGATTAGCTTTTCTAATCCACAGATAAAGGTCTATGTGAAATGCAAACTCTACTTTTGAATTCTCCAATGTCTTGAAGTGTAACCAGATCTCTGAACAGCAACAAATATTATGCAGTCTGCCAACAACAACATGAACTACAGCCTCAGAAATAAAGCCAATTCAACACATGTATGACACATCGCATGCATCACTGAGAGGAGACGGTATCTACGCACAAACTCTAATTGGTCATACCAATTACCAGTGACGTGCAAGCTCACACTTCACAAGAGCCAGCTCAAAGTTCAGTTCCTGCTGGATAAAATGAACTACACTCATAGTTCACAATTTTGAATTTCTATCTAAGTTCACAGTCCTTGAAGATTAACAAGCTCACAGTCATTTCTTTAACAGAGCTTCTCTGAGCTATTCCACACTGGTCTCCCCTCAAAAACTGCAACATAAGGCGTTTGTACATGCAGCAAAATACGAATCATATTTATGTTTAAATGGTGGATGTCACACTCGGGGCAGGAGAGAGATGAGGTGGTTGGGTCGAACAAACAGCAGATTTTCACGCAGGAGAACAGGGTTTGAGTCCCGACGGACAAAAACAATTCTATAATTCTACAATGTAATTTAAACGTTGTTGGGTTTTTTTACATTTCTTTCATTACTTCCATGATTCACATCACTTTTTTCCCCTCATATATGCTCATGTACTATATCCCAAAACTTAACACACAAGTATATGAAGACATAAATATTGTAAAAACAGTGGTGGAAGAAGTATTCAGTAAAATTCCCCAATATAACAATGCTAACTCGGAGAGCGCAGACCTCAGTTACACAATACCAAATTGCACACTTGAAGGATTATATTGAAAGCATGTATTTTGGGAGCACACTGGCATTGAAATATTTCATCCACTAGATGGCGGCAGTTAGAGAAGGCTATAGGGTCACTGATGCAATAATATACATTTGCAATATAAATTCCAGATGGTGTTCCAGATCCCGATCACCACCAAAATCTAATCACCTGTTCCTTGTGATACACACGTCTGAAAATTTCATCCAAATCAGTGCAGAACTTTTTGAGTTATTTTGTACACAAATTCAACAAGTATGCAAGTAATATCAGCAAAATGACCTAAACTAAATTAAAAGTAAAAGTAGTTAGTACTTGAGTAAATGTACTTACTGTAGTTACAGCACACCAAAAAGAAGGATGGTTGCAGATGCTTTCATGTCATACACATTGAAAAATCAGACAACTGTGTGAATAGACAGTTATTATCTGTGAAACCACAAGAGCTTGCTTTTCATTTTATTCATTTCAACAAAGACAGATGTGTTTTTTTTTACTGGCAATGGCAGTTTCCGCACAATAACATCCAACCTGATTCAACAACACCACGCACTCGCCTCAGATATCTCTACTGCATAGCTGATGCAACACCTCGATGACACATTATACTCTTAACAAAGACCGGATTTTCCAGGCCTTTGTATTGGATTGTGTAATATTGAACGAGTTTGTGTTATTTTGTCCACCTCCTGTATCTCGGCCTGCTAACAAGCTCCCTGGTTACCACGCAGGGTGGCCTAGCAACGGGGAAGCTAAGCCCTGGCACTCTGTATGGGAATTATCAGCACACCTGCAACATGTCTGTGACCAATTACATTGCCGAGCTCCAGTCACAGAGTGTGTATACAGGCTTTAAAGAGATCTCTGTCACACCCAAAATCAAAGACGCTAGTGACCAGGAGCATATTAAAGCAACCTGAGGTGATTTCTCATCTCCTGTTATGTATTAAAATAACCAGGGAAAGAGCATCAATTGTGACAAGTGTTTAGCGGATGCATAAACAATTCCATCTCATTACATTCTCCAATAAGTTGGACGAGGCAATTTCCTTTGAACACTTGACCTTTCAGACAAGCATATTAAATGCATCTGTTTTGCTGTGTATGTGTGTGGATTGTTAATGCATCACACTGTAGATGTGTATCTGCTTTGACTGAAACTTTAGAATCGATGCAGGAAACGGGGACAGACAGTAGCTCAGATGGGCATCCCGCTCATTTTTTCTCATCAGCTCTCTGCCATATTTTAATACTGTGTTAAGCTCATTGGGATGCATAGAAGAGAAAAGGGGAAACAGAGATGGAATTGACTGATTCGCTGCCTTGCACAAATGGAAACAAATTCCATGTGACACTCCTATGCAGAGGGAGACGGGCCCTTTCCTCACAGTGGCCACAACCAATAAGCATTATCCCTCCTGCTATACATCATACCCAATCCCTGTGGTAAATCCCTTCCCTTCCCCTAATCACTTATTGTTGGGAGAGCAGCTCTCTTCGACTGACTTAGCCCGAAGTTTATTGATACTGTGACTCACGTTTTGCAAACTGATTCACATTATTTGGAAGTGGTCCTCTCGTCGGGCAATTCATATCATATGACAAGCCACATAATGAATAGGAGATAACATTTTTGGCCTGGAGGGAGGAAGCACAGAAGTCTGCTTTTTTCACATCAGTGCGACGAGAGCTCATAATCGAGAAAAAATTAAAGTTAATCACACAAAGAACTTTTTCCTTGTGCAATAAAACACAATGAGGCACAAAATGCTGAAGGATCTTGAAGAAAGATTTGCTTTTCATCACAGGCATGGACAGTAATGATTTGATTATCTCCTCTGGTCACTGACAATTACCCGTCGCTTAAAGGTAATCATGTCAGTCTGTCAATCTTTTTTTCCCACTTATGGACAGCGTGAGGCACATATAATGTAGCCTTACTGTCAAACTAACCAAGGTTAGCCGCACTTCTTTTTATTTCAATATTCAGCTTAGCGACATTTGTGATTTATCCAGTGGTGGAAGAAGTATTCAGATCACGCTGTAAAAATACAAGTAAACGTCCTGCATTTAAACCTTATTTCTTAAATATGCAAAATTATCAGCATCAAAATGTACTTTAAGTGTCAAAAGTAAAAGTATTAATTATGCAGAATGCCCCCATTCAGATTGTTTTATATATTTTCTTATTTCATTATTATTTTTATTGATGCATTTATGTATGCAGGGAGCAAAGTGTCATGCGATGATTGCATCATAAATACTAAATAGGGTTCTCCTTTATATAATTGCATTACAGTGTGTTTTCATTGATATTTTTTTTTCAAATATCAACCAATTATTTTTTACTATTTCCTGTTAATTACTCAATCACATGCTTGTTAAAACACAAGACAGCTTTTTATGGTAAATAACAAATGTTGATTGTGTGGATTCTCCAAACTAATGAGATGATTACTACGCTCATTCACAAAAAGCAGCTGAGAAGGAGAATGTGCACATTCATGTTCATGTGATCTAATATGAGACCATTTTTAGTTTTGGTATTAATCTGATCTTGTTCTATATATTGCATAAATGTAGAAGTACAAATTCATTAAAAAAGAGCAGGGGAAAAGCTGGATATTCTCTTTGCAGGACAAAACATGGTTAATATTTTGTATAATTTGAAGAGGAGGTAAAAAGAAGGTTCAGTTAAATATTTCAGACTCATTTCAGATTTCACAGTAAGGTAATAAACACGTCCTAGTTTTTCAAGATGTTTGAAAGACATGAACTTGTGTTTTATCTAACTATGGTATTTTAATTTTTTCTATTATGTGTAATTACATAAAGGTCCTTTGAGTTATTTGGAATCTGAAATTATGGCACAATAACAAAGGTCCACTTCTGTGCTTCCACTTCATCAGAGAGGCTGCATAAGAAAATATTTTTCCTGATAAAAGGGTGAGCAAGTGCTTCATGAAGTATGGAACATTTTTTACTACTTAAATTGCTCTTGAAGAAAAATGTATAGCATTTCTTTATATAAAAACTCTCTCTGACTTGCTGTTGTAATATTGATTAAATGTACTTATTGTACTGTAATAATGTGAACAGGCTGTTTGTATTTCTCTGTGGATTTAATAGTTTTATTTATTTATTTGGCAACTAAACTTTGGTTCTTATCAAAAAAAGACTTGGAAATAACACTTTTTATCATATAGGAAGAAAATAAATAAATTGTGGTTAGTTATGACCTCTTTGTGGCAGCCCTGTTCAGCTCAGATAATGGATTAGTTGTAGTTCCCTCCACTGTTGTTCCTTTAAGTGGTCCTGCTGTGTTCTGTCTCATGAATTAACCTCCTTAAGATTGTCAATCAAGGTCACAGCCGCAGACACGGGGGCAGCAGAACTGACACTCCCATAAGTTTATGATCATACCCGTCGCCATTGGGATTTTCTGTGACAGGGGCGGGGAGGAAAATTGCTTTAACAGAAAAGCCAGAGAAACTAATTTACACGAGATCAAAAGCATGAAAGAGCACTTCTGTGGAGAGATGATAAGCCTTCAAGGCCACTGCCAGAGCCCCAGGACAGTGCTCCGATCTCAGCCATGTGGACACTTTCTCTGACCACCTGTGTCCATCATTGTCCAAGAGACAAGCCACGGGATGCTTTAACAGGAATGCCAGAGCAGCTGATAAATGGAGAGCATTGGCGAGGAGGCAGATAAACAAAACACAGTCTGAGATAAGGAGTGTGGGGAGGGTGCTGCATGCTATCGTGTAGAAAGTAATTTTCATACATTACACTTCAAAAGGTTGAAGCTGTGTGTGCGTGTGAGTGTGGAAGCGGGTTAGCAAACTAGAGTGATTATTCATGATCACAGTAATACTTTGTTACCTCTATTATCAGTGTGACTGCGACCTTTGACCCTCCTTATTCTTTGCTGCCTGTGATGTTGGAGATGGAGACTTTTAGGCTAATTTACTTATTTAACTCATTGTCATTCTTAATAATAGCAGATACTAAAAGCTTATGATGTTTATGTGAGTATAAACAAGCATGTCATTATCACTGCTTTAACACTTATTTTTTCCCACACGAGTCACACCACCACATCATTACACCAGTAATCATTAGAGTTTTGACATTAGCGCAGTTGTTGCTACTGGAGCTGCTTTTTCAATTTTCTGACAACTTTTCTTTATCTGCATTGCCAACTTTACTTTTATAGCGGCTGATTTGTTCAATTTACATGATTAAAATGTCATGCTGAATCATGAAGAGGCAACTTGTGGGTGTTTTTGAAGAAATGTTCTTCATATTTTCCACTGTGGCATTTACACCGATGCAGTGAGTGATTGGCAGGCTTTCATGTACTGTGGCAGCAAGTGACAGAGTCTGCAGGGAGCCCGGTGAAGGAAAAATTTGTCATTTTTCATTTGAGATTTTCTTCAGTTCTGTCCATTTTCCTGCACCAGCTGCTGGCTTTCGGACCTGAAAAGACACAGAGAGCAACTGTGCAGGAGAAGAAATTTAAAAATCACACACAGATCAGATCAAACTGTCTCCTTAACTCTGCCTGTGCCGCTCATCTTTTTTCCTCAGCACTCTGAAGTCCAATCTCAGCCACCTTGTGTAAACTCTGCAGGAGCTCCGGCTCCAGCTGACAATTCCACAAAAGGCTTTCATCAAAGTTAAACTCTGATGGCTCCATTTGAAGGTGACTTTAAAAAAAAAAAAAAGAAGAAAAAGCATTCATCCAAATATGCTAAAATATGAAAATCAGGTACTTATTAAGCAGCAGTGAATATTCTAGATATTTCTCAGCTTCATGCCAGGTGCATTCTTGCTATCTATCTATCAGGGACTGTAAATCTTGATCAAGATATCTGGCTCGCTTGATTAAATCTATTAAAGTTGTTTATCAGCTCAGCCACTTCGTCAGTGATTTAGAAATTAAAGTTATCTTTCATAATGTGGGTTTCATAACAGTTTAGACTCACAGAAGCCAATAGGAAGAAGCACATTAATTAATGCATCTGTCACCAGTCATTCACCGTGACCTTAAGTTTCTTATCTGAGAAATGAATACAACTACAGTCCTGATGAATATAAAGTGCACGCTGCAGTTTATCATCCTTCACATGACCTGGTTGCAAACCTGCCAAAATTGACAAATGTCTAAGAATAGTTATTTTTCAATTCTGAGAGCTGCTATCAGCACAGCACTATATTTCAATTAACTTATCTAAGACCCAGAGAAAACGTGTTCATAAAGGGAGGACTGTATCATTAAAATGAATAAAAGTACTATTATCCAACTGCAGATAATTACCATGACCAAACCCCCTGTCACGGTGAAATCCTTTCCACACCTTATTTAGTTATGTAATTTTATTTAATTAGATTTAATGGTCATCCGAATTTGGATTGTCATTTTTTATTCAGCTGCTCTTGAATTGTGCTTATTAACCATTTAAGGTGGTATTCCCTCGAGGTGAGGATGGTGCACGAGCAGCTCCAGCCTGGAGGTTAGCCTGACTTCTGACTGCAAGTTTGACTTCTGACATCCGAGATAAATCCAGGTCTGGGCTGAGAAATGCTGATCTCCCTCTGAAAGTAGCTTTTATAATAGCTACCATCAAGGTGCCCTTAAGCAAAGCGCCGGTCTTTAGGTTGTACAAGTGCAGCTCATCAAGAGAAGAAAGGTTACATAAAGAAAGGCTGCTGAGAGTGATGAGAGCAGGGTGCTTAAAGGAATAGTCCCACATCTAGGGCAAATCTTTTATTTGTTACACATGTTTTCTCTTGTATATATGGCTACAGCCTCAAGGCAACTAGCTTAATTAGCATGAAGACTGAAATAAGAAGATATCTCTAAACGAATGAGATCAAGTTTAGTAAAGTTGTGTCTAACCAGGTATGGTGGTGCAGTGAAAAGTAATCCCAGCATCTAAGTTGGGGTAATGCATTTGGGCTGCAGCAGTCGTCGCTGCAGAGGATGCTGGAAAAAAAATTAAGTGGCCTGGGGTGGAAAAGTTGAAGAAAGATTTAACTTTTGGACACATGCAGCCCAACATCATGATTATCCCCTTGGCTAATCACCGTACTGCTGCTCTGATGTAAAAGCTCTCATTCATTGTGTATTGGAAGTGAGTAGTTCACTGCACTGAGCATGCTGGGATATCGAGCAGCAGGGGCCAAGCTGATCAAGTAAAGCAGCTACAAGTTTAAGCAAATTGGTCACATACAGTGGACGTGCACCGGTCAGAGCTAGAGTAAAGACCATAATTGACCCAGGCTAGTGAGAGGTGGTGACATTGGTCACGCTGTGGCTTTACTGTGTGATGAGTTCAGGTCAAAGGAAGGAAGGTCGTGGGATTTTTATCGACGAGCTGACTGAAGCCGCTTCATCTGATAAATAAACAATGACATCTGATCTGAAGGGGAAGCGAGTCTCTGTGTTGTGGAACTACATCTCTGAGTGAAACAAGTTGAAGCCGGCATCTTCAATGCCAGTGTTCAATCAAGCGTGAGCTAAATGTCCAATTTTCAATCACTTGATATAAAGCATGTTCTGGACAGGGTCAGCATGTGACATTAGCGGTCTTTGGCTGCTGGATCAAACAGGTCTAATCAATGAACACAGAGGGAGGCACAGTACCAGCGCTTTCAGACAAATATATACAGTAAAAAGTGCAGCTTTAGACTTTAGCTGCTGCTTGGATAATGATTGAACTCCACCCTCACCTTTGTTCTGCTTTGAGCTATGTACCAGTCTAAACATAATCCAGCACTTCCCTGTACAGACTTTATTCCAGGGTCTACCATTAGTCTACTGTAGGGCTCCTTAGGCATCAACATACAAAACATATACAGTGCAGACAAACAAAAGTGGCTGCAACATATATTTATAATCAAAACGTTTCAAACTTACTGGGCTTCTCCAGGAAGCATTCGATGGAGTGGTTGATAAACTTTATTATCCCACATTCAGTTGCAGTTAAGAGTGCAGCAACATATAACATACAGGATTTAAAAAGCTCAGAAAAGAAAAGTAACTGAGGCTGTCGGCTAAATGTAGTAAAAAGTTCAATATTTGGGCAAAGGCCTTATTATATGAAATCAAATTCACTATTCAAGGTGTGAGTAGGCCCTGACAAGATTCTAGCAGCTTTAGCTTGTAGGTCTGTTCGTGTATTTGATTATTTATGCACATCAGAAGAAAATTAAATGAAAAAATCTAAAGCTGGGGGTTTCAACAAAACTTGGAACACATGTATACAGTGTTATTAGAGGCAGCGGTCTCATGTGGAAAACACCGTGTGAGGAAATCTGCTCCTAAGAAGCAGTCATATTTTATGGAAAACAACATAAGGTGTTGGATAATTTCACTGGCAGCCGGCGCTCGTCTACAGTTACAGCTGTTGGGTGGAATGGAAGCTATTGTGCAGACAGTAACATGAGAAACTGCACATTATCATCGAAAAGGTGTATTATTTCAAAATGGCATCTTAGAACAGATGTAAAAAATGTTGCCGGGTCACTATGGTAAGCACTAATTGCGGTGGAATATGGCAATTAAAAAAAGGTTATTATACAATTAAATATATGTCAGTATCATCACAACAATCTGAAATGAGGTGCAATGATTGAGTTGGTGTTAAGAAGAGTAATCATAAATAAATGAATCCTACAATGAATAGAACGTTTAATTTATCAGTGGCCTAATAATTAAATGTAAATATTCATATCATTTTTTCTGTCCTTTTTGTATATTGCCTGTATAAGTCAGTCGTGGAATGTAACTAAGTACATTTAATTATTTCACTTAACTACAATTTTGAGGTTTGTGTACTTTACTTGAGTATTTCCATTTAATGTAACTTTATACTTCTAATCTCCTACATTTTGAGGCAAATATTGTACTTTTTACTCCACTACATTTAGCTGCCAGCTTTAGTTACTTTTCATGATTGAACATGAAAAACATGATACAAATAAAAGCATAATGCTACTTACATAAATGTATCAATAATCATAATAATACAATAATATATTTGGAATAAATATATATCAGTCTGATACTTTTGCAGTTTATATTTTGAATGCAGGACTTTTACTCGTGGTGGAGTAATTTCACAGTGTGGTATTAGTGCTTTTACTTAAGTAAAGGATCTAAATATTTTTCCACCCCTGATATATATCAGGTAAATATCCCTGTGTGGATGAGTGATAAGATGACAGCTCGGTGTGCCGCACGTGGAGCCAGCTTATGAGTTCCTTGTGGTTGGCATTTTGACAAAGAGGCCCCTTCAACAGACTCCCTTTAGCTGGACGACTCATCAGCAGCATTTTGGAAACTTAATTCATCACGAGCTAGATTAATCAAGTTAATAAATTGAGCCAATTATCCCAGTGCCGGCCCATTACTAACTTATGGTAGCTGACAGTGAACTTCAGTGTGATGGACAAGCAGCTACAAGGAGCTATTTCATAATTTTCAAGGCACGCCGCGGTTCATAAGAAGTGTTCAGTGAGCTGCAGCATTACTTCTGAAGCTCACATGATGCAACACGATTCACTGCTAAAGTTTCCAACTTCCCAGGCTCAGCACAATCAGTGTCCCACTCTGAGAGGGAAGATAAAAAGCTTTCAGGTTTTTGAACTTTTTCTGTTCTGCAGTTTCCATAATATATAGTGTAAATAAAGCATGTAGTATATGTAAAGCAATACTCCTGCTGTAAGAGTTGACCTTATGGTTTTGAGTCATTTTCTGACTCCACATGCCACATTGTGTCAACATGAATCTATTGAATTCATAAAGAAATGATTGAAAATAGCTTTTGAATATAGAATAACTGTGTTAACACTTACATTTATTAATGTGCATATTCAGGCAGTTTTAGACCTTTTTAAGTTTATCCTGAAAATTTCTCCCATATTCCAATTTCGCCTTAAATGTTTATGCTTTTCACTCCTCACACTTTCCCTGAAAACTATGACAACCCAGTTAACTAATGTCACTTAGCTGAGCTCCTGTGCTGTTACCTTTCTCATTATTCCTGACTTGTGCCTCTGTCAGTCTGCTCCCGGCCACACACAAAGAGGCTGATGTCCATTCTGCAAAGACACAAATATCTGTGAGACTTTTACTCGTGTGACGTAAAGTGTGGGGCATCAAAATCAATATAATCAACGTCTTTTCACATTTTCTCTGAGTCATCTGCACCCATAGAATTGGATTTCACACTCACAAAGCCAGTGTCACCGGCAAACACTTACAGCTGATAGCTCACGGGGGGGTAGAGCTCAAAGCAGCATTGCCAGTTTTCAAGGAAACTAGATACTGGCAGCTCAAAAAGGAACCAAGAGTCACACCATATTGTTATGCTGCATTACCATTATTACAGTTAATGTTAGAGGGAAGGAGATTGATCAGTTAGCTGGTCGGCTCTTAAACCAAATATATCTTTTTTCAAGACTGAGAAACTGGTGCTCATGTATGGAAAAAAAATCTCTGGTTTTCTACTTTTTTTGTGTGCTTGCAATATTTCAACCTAGCACCAGGCCCCATGTGGACAAGCCTGGAAACTGGAGGATGTGGGCTTGAAATTGGCAAACTGTGGCAAAAGTGTGGGCCATGTGAACACACAGCAGGCTGCAGGATGACAGATTCACATGAGTTCACAGTAAGCCCCTGTGGGCTGATTTTAAGGGCCTATTATACAGCCTTTTATCAGTTACCACTTTCCGTTGGACGGCAATCATCAGCAGTTTGGACCTGATTATTAATACATTTCGGCCAAGTATTCCCAATGGTGGCTATCTCATGTGGGGCTGACATGGCACTTCCTCCTTCACCTCGCCCTGGAGCCATTTGACTGGCCAACAGTTTTCTAGTAAGTTGTGTTTCCTCGCTGTAGGGTCTGCTGATAGCCCTCTTGCTCTCCTACTCCCTTAGACAGATTGGATGAGTCATCATCGTATCTGTTGAATGAAACAAGCATCTGAAGAAAATCAGCATCAGCATGGTCTGCAATATCAGCGTCGGCCAGATAAGATAAGACAAACCTTTATCAATCCCCCGAGGGGATTTCTGTTGTTGCAGCAGCACAAGTACAGCAATAACACAGACAAAATGAGGACGTACAGTAAATACTGAGAGATTTGTAAAAAACTGAAATGAGGATTAAAAATAAAAGCCGTAAACTTTACAAGCGTGTATGTAGACAAGGTAAAGTTACAGTGACAATTGTGTGATTATGGAAAACTTGTTGCTAAATGCCTAAATAAAGCATGACGAGATGTATAATCTGCTAAAAGTGCCACTCATCCTGTCAAAGAGAAATAGCCCCAGCGAGATAAAATGCATGTAGTGCAAACATGAGGTAGAAACCTGCAACATCCACTTACAGTAAGGCTGGAGGTGTATTCTGTCAGGTGTATTCTGTGGGTGATTTATTTGAATAGCAGTTGGTCAATCACGTAATCAGGGTTTTTGGGTACCATTTACACTGTGTTATCCATGTTGTTGTGTTGAATGATGTACAAAGGAAAAAGAACTGTAAAGACAGGAATGAAAGGACAAACAAGCACAACAAATAATAAAGCACAAGACTGTGTTGAGTAATGCCATGCTTTCAGTAACAATGCTAACGTGCTAATGTTAAGTAGGTGCAATGTTTACATTTCTAACCAGCTTAGCTTATTGTATTAGCAGGCTAACAGTGCAGTTAGGGCTGATGGGAATGTCATTAGTTTTGCAGGTATTTAAACCAAATAATACTGGTAATATTTTGATCTGAAGGTGGCGCTGGACCAAAAGATAAGGAATTAGTTGGACATGTATGTGAGCATAAGGGTCATTTCCTGAATGATGATATTATTTAAAGTTACAGTACTAATATAAAGTAAATTAACTGCATCTTACAGTAACAATGACAGTCATTGGTATTGATCAGCATCCCTTCCAAACATTACAGAACCTTTCACAGATTATGTCCGTTTTGTGCATCACACAGTTAAAGTCTCACCTAATAAACCCTGTGACACAAACAGAAGAAAATTTTTGTTGGCCAAATCCAGAGCTGACAGATCTCAGTGTAAATCCAACCCTAAATTCTTGTGTGCGTTCCAAAGAAAGTTGCCAAAAGTAAATCATCTCAAATGTAAGATTGGTTAAATGCAATTTTTTAAGCCTTTTCAAAAAGCTGGACACACAATAGCTCATTTTGACGCAGGAGTCTGTGGGCACTGTCGGCCAGACAAATGTGGTCCAGAGAGACTTCTGTTTTTTCTTCTCCTTTGTATTCTTTTGTCAGCGGTATCAGTGATGTTGGACAAAGCGTTTCATCTTTTTTATCCTTAAAGAAGATACTGCAGTGTATCAGTGTATTCCAGCCACCAAGTCATTGGAGACTCTTTTCCTCAATAATATGCTTGTCAAGTCTGTCTTTTCTCAGTTCCTTTCCTCTTCACTTTCTACTCCCTGTTTTTCCCATGGTGGCTTGTAAGCAAACAGCACAATGCTGTGAATGGATGCTCAGTGCTCCAGGTTAATGTACTTCATTAGAGGTTCAGTTTTGCATGTCTGGTTTAATTTAACGGGCTGGATGGCCTTAGGACAATTCTTCTGACATTTCAAGAATGCCAGTCCCGGCATAGGAGGCTTATGTTTATGTGAAACCATGGAGAGAAAGAGAGAAGTGGTTGGGAGAGACTACAGCTTACTCTGCTTGTTAATGGTTGTTTGGAGCCTAAGGAGACAGAATGCAGACGGACCCACGGAGCACACAGCTGGAGTGGAGGTGGGCGGCGATGTGGGCGCAGGGGGGGCATTGCAAGGTAACGCACAGCCAGGGGGGGGTCACATCTCCCCCATACATGACAGCAGCAGTCATTCATACAGAGCTCCCTTTTGGTTTCTACTCTCCCCTGAATATGTTTTCACATTCCACAAATGCACCACATTACAAATGGACATATAATGTACAGAAAAATGAAATTATTTATCATATTGCATGAACTGCATGTGTATGCACAAGCAAAAGATAAGGCAATATGAATATTAAATGACTGTATTTTTGTGGCAGGTTTTTTATGGGGCACATTTAGCACTAAGATTTATGCAGCGTAACAGTGTGCATGCTTTTCCAGTTGGTTCCGTCCTCCTAATAGAGAGCAGCCATGAACTTGAATAAAGCGCCGGGATATTTGTGGATTGTTGTGACGTGTTTGAGAGCTTTACAGATAATTTCTGATTATAGAGAAAACAAATGATGTCCTATGGCTTGGGGTACTAGAATTAATCAACTTATTGTAAAATCTGGATCCGGACTGACTCAACAGCAGTTGGCATTATTATGAGCCCACATATTATACAGTCTGTGCCCCTGGGAATTTTTCATTATTAATACAAATGAAACA